>OW387145.1:8729160-9175195 GCA_936440205.1 Lepidonotus clava | reverse complement strand
ATTAAATAGGCTGCCTATTTAAATAGGCTCGTAGTGTTAAATCGGGTCTGCCAAAATATTTGAGTTGAATCTTCTCCTCTTAGAATGATTTTCCCCAAGCCCTGAAACTTTCGGGGGCACAATCGGTTCGCCGATTGGTCGATTTTTCCACTGTCCAGGGGTCTCCAAAGGGTCGACGGGGCCCGCTTTTATTAGATTGAGTTGACCTGGGCCTGCCTTTCGGGCCCCTGACGGCCCCCCAGGGGGTTCTCAGCGGCCCCGGAACAGGCCAGGAGGATGTAAAAAGGCCCAACGAGTCCAACGCTGCGCTCAGAAGTCCGATACGAGCGACGGTTGTCCTTCCAGGTGGGACCGTCCGGGCCCTATTTAAATAGGCTGCCTATTTAAATAGGCTCGTAGTGTTAAATCGGGTCTGCCAAAATATTTGAGTTGAATCTTCTCCTCTTAGAATGATTTTCCCCAAGCCCTGAAACTTTCGGGGGCACAATCGGTTCGCCGATTGGTCGATTTTTCCACTGTCCAGGGGTCTCCAAAGGGGTCGACGGGGCCCGCTTTTATTAGATTGAGTTGACCTGGGCCTGCCTTTCGGGCCCCCTGACGGCCCCCAGGGGGTTCTCAGCGGCCCCGGAACAGGCCAGGAGGATGTAAAAAGGCCCAACGAGTCCAACGCTGTGCTCAGAAGTCCGATACGAGCGACGGTTGTCCTTCCAGGTGGGACCGTCCGGGCCCTTATTAAATAGGCTGCCTATTTAAATAGGCTCGTAGTGTTAAATCGGGTCTGCCAAAATATTTGAGTTGAATCTTCTCCTCTTAGAATGATTTTCCCCAAGCCCTGAAACTTTCGGGGGCACAATCGGTTCGCCGATTGGTCGATTTTTCCACTGTCCAGGGGTCTCCAAAGGGTCGACGGGGCCCGCTTTTATTAGATTGAGTTGACCTGGGCCTGCCTTTCGGGCCCCTGACGGCCCCCAGGGGGTTCTCAGCGGCCCCGGAACAGGCCAGGAGGATGTAAAAAGGCCCAACGAGTCCAACGCTGCGCTCAGAAGTCCGATACGAGCGACGGTTGTCCTTCCAGGTGGGACCGTCCGGGCCCTATTTAAATAGGCCCAACGAGCCTATTTAAATAGGCTCGTAGTGTTAAATCGGGTCTGCCAAAATATTTGAGTTGAATCTTCTCCTCTTAGAATGATTTTCCCCAAGCCCCTGAAACTTTCGGGGGCACAATCGGTTCGCCGATTGGTCGATTTTTCCACTGTCCAGGGGTCTCCAAAGGGTCGACGGGGCCCGCTTTTATTAGATTGAGTTGACCTGGGCTGCCTTTCGGGCCCCTGACGGCCCCCAGGGGGTTCTCAGCGGCCCCGGAACAGGCCAGGAGGATGTAAAAAAGGCCCAACGAGTCCAACGCTGTGCTCAGAAGTCCGATACGAGCGACGGTTGTCCTTCCAGGTGGGACCGTCCGGGCCCTATTTAAATAGGCTGCCTATTTAAATAGGCTCGTAGTGTTAAATCGGGTCTGCCAAAATATTTGAGTTGAATCTTCTCCTCTTAGAATGATTTTCCCCAAGCCCTGAAACTTTCGGGGGCACAATCGGTTCGCCGAGTGGTCGATTTTTCCACTGTCCAGGGGTCTCCAAAGGGTCGACGGGGCCCGCTTTTATTAGATTGAGTTGACCTGGGCCTGCCTTTCGGGCCCCTGACGGCCCCCAGGGGGTTCTCAGCGGCCCCGGAACAGGCCAGGAGGATGTAAAAAGGCCCAACGAGTCCAACGCTGCGCTCAGAAGTCCGATACGAGCGACGGTTGTCCTTCCAGGTGGGACCGTCCGGGCCCTATTTAAATAGGCTGCCTATTTAAATAGGCTCGTAGTGTTAAATCGGGTCTGCCAAAATATTTGAGTTGAATCTTCTCCTCTTAGAATGATTTTCCCAAGCCCTGAAACTTTCGGGGGCACAATCGGTTCGCCGATTGGTCGATTTTTCCACTGTCCAGGGGTCTCCAAAGGGTCGACGGGGCCCGCTTTTATTAGATTGAGTTGACCCTGGGCCTGCCTTTCGGGCCCCTGACGGCCCCCAGGGGGTTCTCAGCGGCCCCGGAACAGGCCAGGAGGATGTAAAAAGGCCCAACGAGTCCAACGCTGTGCTCAGAAGTCCGATACGAGCGACGGTTGTCCTTCCAGGTGGGACCGTCCGGGCCCTATTTAAATAGGCTGCCTATTTAAATAGGCTCGTAGTGTTAAATCGGGTCTGCCAAAATATTTGAGTTGAATCTTCTCCTCTTAGAATGATTTTCCCCAAGCCCTGAAACTTTCGGGGGCACAATCGGTTCGCCGATTGGTCGATTTTTCCACTGTCCAGGGGTCTCCAAAGGGTCGACGGGGCCCGCTTTTATTAGATTGAGTTGACCTGGGCCTGCCTTTCGGGCCCCTGACGGCCCCCAGGGGGTTCTCAGCGGCCCCGGAACAGGCCAGGAGGATGTAAAAAGGCCCAACGAGTCCAACGCTGCGCTCAGAAGTCCGATACGAGCGACGGTTGTCCTTCCAGGTGGGACCGTCCGGGCCCTATTTAAATAGGCTGCCTATTTAAATAGGCTCGTAGTGTTAAATCGGGTCTGCCAAAATATTTGAGTTGAATCTTCTCCTCTTAGAATGATTTTCCCCAAGCCCTGAAACTTTCGGGGGCACAATCGGTTCGCCGATTGGTCGATTTTTCCACTGTCCAGGGGTCTCCAAAGGGTCGACGGGGCCCGCTTTTATTAGATTGAGTTGACCTGGGCCTGCCTTTCGGGCCCCTGACGGCCCCCAGGGGGTTCTCAGCGGCCCCGGAACAGGCCAGGAGGATGTAAAAAGGCCCAACGAGTCCAACGCTGTGCTCAGAAGTCCGATACGAGCGACGGTTGTCCTTCCAGGTGGGACCGTCCGGGCCCTAATTAAATAGGCTGCCTATTTAAATAGGCTCGTAGTGTTAAATCGGGTCTGCCAAAATATTTGAGTTGAATCTTCTCCTCTTAGAATGATTTTCCCCAAGCCCTGAAACTTTCGGGGGCACAATCGGTTCGCCGATTGGTCGATTTTTCCACTGTCCAGGGGTCTCCAAAGGGTCGACGGGGCCCGCTTTTATTAGATTGAGTTGACCTGGGCCTGCCTTTCGGGCCCCTGACGGCCCCCAGGGGGTTCTCAGCGGCCCCGGAACAGGCCAGGAGGATGTAAAAAGGCCCAACGAGTCCAACGCTGCGCTCAGAAGTCCGATACGAGCGACGGTTGTCCTTCCAGGTGGGACCGTCCGGGCCCTATTTAAATAGGCTGCCTATTTAAATAGGCTCGTAGTGTTAAATCGGGTCTGCCAAAATATTTGAGTTGAATCTTCTCCTCTTAGAATGATTTTCCCCAAGCCCTGAAACTTTCGGGGGCACAATCGGTTCGCCGATTGGTCGATTTTTCCACTGTCCAGGGGTCTCCAAAGGGTCGACGGGGCCCGCTTTTATTAGATTGAGTTGACCTGGGCCTGCCTTTCGGGCCCCTGACGGCCCCCAGGGGGTTCTCAGCGGCCCCGGAACAGGCCAGGAGGATGTAAAAAGGCCCAACGAGTCCAACGCTGTGCTCAGAAGTCCGATACGAGCGACGGTTGTCCTTCCAGGTGGGACCGTCCGGGCCCTTATTAAATAGGCTGCCTATTTAAATAGGCTCGTAGTGTTAAATCGGGTCTGCCAAAATATTTGAGTTGAATCTTCTCCTCTTAGAATGATTTTCCCCAAGCCCTGAAACTTTCGGGGGCACAATCGGTTCGCCGATTGGTCGATTTTTCCACTGTCCAGGGGTCTCCAAAGGGTCGACGGGGCCCGCTTTTATTAGATTGAGTTGACCTGGGCCTGCCTTTCGGGCCCCTGACGGCCCCCAGGGGGTTCTCAGCGGCCCCGGAACAGGCCAGGAGGATGTAAAAAGGCCCAACGAGTCCAACGCTGCGCTCAGAAGTCCGATACGAGCGACGGTTGTCCTTCCAGGTGGGACCGTCCGGGCCCTATTTAAATAGGCTGCCTATTTAAATAGGCTCGTAGTGTTAAATCGGGTCTGCCAAAATATTTGAGTTGAATCTTCTCCTCTTAGAATGATTTTCCCCAAGCCCTGAAACTTTCGGGGGCACAATCGGTTCGCCGATTGGTCGATTTTTCCACTGTCCAGGGGTCTCCAAAGGGTCGACGGGGCCCGCTTTTATTAGATTGAGTTGACCTGGGCCTGCCTTTCGGGCCCCTGTCGGCCCCCAGGGGGTTCTCAGCGGCCCCGGAACAGGCCAGGAGGATGTAAAAAGGCCCAACGAGTCCAACGCTGTGCTCAGAAGTCCGATACGAGCGACGGTTGTCCTTCCAGGTGGGACCGTCCGGGCCCTTATTAAATAGGCTGCCTATTTAAATAGGCTCGTAGTGTTAAATCGGGTCTGCCAAAATATTTGAGTTGAATCTTCTCCTCTTAGAATGATTTTCCCCAAGCCCTGAAACTTTCGGGGGCACAATCGGTTCGCCGATTGGTCGATTTTTCCACTGTCCAGGGGTCTCCAAAGGGTCGACGGGGCCCGCTTTTATTAGATTGAGTTGACCTGGGCCTGCCTTTCGGGCCCCTGACGGCCCCCAGGGGGTTCTCAGCGGCCCCGGAACAGGCCAGGAGGATGTAAAAAGGCCCAACGAGTCCAACGCTGCGCTCAGAAGTCCGATACGAGCGACGGTTGTCCTTCCAGGTGGGACCGTCCGGGCCCTATTTAAATAGGCTGCCTATTTAAATAGGCTCGTAGTGTTAAATCGGGTCTGCCAAAATATTTGAGTTGAATCTTCTCCTCTTAGAATGATTTTCCCCAAGCCCTGAAACTTTCGGGGGCACAATCGGTTCGCCGATTGGTCGATTTTTCCACTGTCCAGGGGTCTCCAAAGGGTCGACGGGGCCCGCTTTTATTAGATTGAGTTGACCTGGGCCTGCCTTTCGGGCCCCTGACGGCCCCCAGGGGGTTCTCAGCGGCCCCGGAACAGGCCAGGAGGATGTAAAAAGGCCCAACGAGTCCAACGCTGTGCTCAGAAGTCCGATACGAGCGACGGTTGTCCTTCCAGGTGGGACCGTCCGGGCCCTTATTAAATAGGCTGCCTATTTAAATAGGCTCGTAGTGTTAAATCGGGTCTGCCAAAATATTTGAGTTGAATCTTCTCCTCTTAGAATGATTTTCCCCAAGCCCTGAAACTTTCGGGGGCACAATCGGTTCGCCGATTGGTCGATTTTTCCACTGTCCAGGGGTCTCCAAAGGGTCGACGGGGCCCGCTTTTATTAGATTGAGTTGACCTGGGCCTGCCTTTCGGGCCCCTGACGGCCCCCAGGGGGTTCTCAGCGGCCCCGGAACAGGCCAGGAGGATGTAAAAAGGCCCAACGAGTCCAACGCTGCGCTCAGAAGTCCGATACGAGCGACGGTTGTCCTTCCAGGTGGGACCGTCCGGGCCCTATTTAAATAGGCTGCCTATTTAAATAGGCTCGTAGTGTTAAATCGGGTCTGCCAAAATATTTGAGTTGAATCTTCTCCTCTTAGAATGATTTTCCCCAAGCCCTGAAACTTTCGGGGGCACAATCGGTTCGCCGATTGGTCGATTTTTCCACTGTCCAGGGGTCTCCAAAGGGTCGACGGGGCCCGCTTTTATTAGATTGAGTTGACCTGGGCCTGCCTTTCGGGCCCCTGACGGCCCCCAGGGGGTTCTCAGCGGCCCCGGAACAGGCCAGGAGGATGTAAAAAGGCCCAACGAGTCCAACGCTGTGCTCAGAAGTCCGATACGAGCGACGGTTGTCCTTCCAGGTGGGACCGTCCGGGCCCTTATTAAATAGGCTGCCTATTTAAATAGGCTCGTAGTGTTAAATCGGGTCTGCCAAAATATTTGAGTTGAATCTTCTCCTCTTAGAATGATTTTCCCCAAGCCCTGAAACTTTCGGGGGCACAATCGGTTCGCCGATTGGTCGATTTTTCCACTGTCCAGGGGTCTCCAAAGGGTCGACGGGGCCCGCTTTTATTAGATTGAGTTGACCTGGGCCTGCCTTTCGGGCCCCTGACGGCCCCCAGGGGGTTCTCAGCGGCCCCGGAACAGGCCAGGAGGATGTAAAAAGGCCCAACGAGTCCAACGCTGCGCTCAGAAGTCCGATACGAGCGACGGTTGTCCTTCCAGGTGGGACCGTCCGGGCCCTATTTAAATAGGCTGCCTATTTAAATAGGCTCGTAGTGTTAAATCGGGTCTGCCAAAATATTTGAGTTGAATCTTCTCCTCTTAGAATGATTTTCCCCAAGCCCTGAAACTTTCGGGGGCACAATCGGTTCGCCGATTGGTCGATTTTTCCACTGTCCAGGGGTCTCCAAAGGGTCGACGGGGCCCGCTTTTATTAGATTGAGTTGACCTGGGCCTGCCTTTCGGGCCCCTGACGGCCCCCAGGGGGTTCTCAGCGGCCCCGGAACAGGCCAGGAGGATGTAAAAAGGCCCAACGAGTCCAACGCTGTGCTCAGAAGTCCGATACGAGCGACGGTTGTCCTTCCAGGTGGGACCGTCCGGGCCCTATTTAAATAGGCTGCCTATTTAAATAGGCTCGTAGTGTTAAATCGGGTCTGCCAAAATATTTGAGTTGAATCTTCTCCTCTTAGAATGATTTTCCCCAAGCCCTGAAACTTTCGGGGGCACAATCGGTTCGCCGTTAAAAGGGGGCCCTCTGAGGTGTATCTGTAGTTTAATTTTTTTATAGCACTTACCCTTATTGCTTAGGGATAGATAGTATGGCATACCAATTTCAACCGTTATATGGTGCACATCATGCAGCTGAATATCGATATCGTGCATTCAGAATGTCTATGTAGCAAAAATAAAAATAAGATGAGTTAAATTGAGAATTGTGTACAAAAGAAAACTGTTTTATGTAAACTCAAAGTCCATAGGCGTTATGATTTTCAATTTGTTTGATAGTTTAAACCATCATTTAGGATATCACTTGAGATAAAATCCTACCAAATTTTATTTAATCTTTTTTTGGTGATTTTAATAGATCTGTATCTTTTACAGTTTAAATGTTGTCATTCCTTCCTTCCTTCCTTCCTTCCTTCCTTCCTTCCTTCCTTCCTTCCTTCCTTCCTTCCTTCCTTCCTTCCTTCCTTCCTTCATTCAATCATTCATTCATTCAATCAATCAATCAATCATTCATTCATTCTTTCATTCATTCATTCATTCATTCATTCATTCATTCATTCATTTAGGGGCCGTCTATAAATGACGTCATGCGCCGGGGAGGGGGGGGTGGGGGGGGGGGGGGTGGTCCAGTCCCCTATACATTCCTATAGTAAAAGCATGACCAAGGGGGGGAGGGGGGGGGGGGGGGTCAAAAATGGTCAAAAATAGCATGACGTCATTTATGGACGGCCCCTTATTTATAAGTTTGTTGATGTATGATGCCTACTTTTATTGTCTCATATAGAACCATCAGGTAGGGCCTATCTGCCGGGAATATTTAACTTTTTCTACTCTTAACCCTGTATGAGATGAGTAGGGAGTGCAAATGTAAAATTCTAGTGGTTGACATTTGAGCCTATCAGGCTTAAATCGCGAATATTATGCCTATTATACGTTTAGGCGTTTTAGGCCTATATCGTGCATTCCTTTAGATATGGTAAGAAAATGTAAATAATAACCATTAAATTTTTATGATAAAATTAAAATTAATTGGAAGTTCAACTAGATAGGCTCTATTAAATGACATATTATAATTCATAATAACGGTCTTGGCCGACTTCACAAATTATCAAGATTTTTTTTCAATTTGTGTCTTTTTTCTATATCTCGGGCACATAAAATGCGCTATTCCACTCTGCGCAATACAACCCGGTTTTAACCTACTACTCTAATCTGTTGTGGGATAGAGAGAATTGATGGTCCCGTTAGGCCCACTCTGCCACTTCGACGATCGCTGTACTCTCGGACTTTTACCCCCAGAGCGGAGGTGCGAGCGCTGCAGAGTGCGTTAGGCCCTCCGCCACTTCTGCTCTTTTGGCCTTTTCACCCCCTAATGAAAAGTCTTCCGCCAGACCACTGTGTGTAGTTAAATATCAACCCAAGTAGGTAAGAAAAACATTATTTTCACTTGAACTGTAATACACAGTCATTAGGCACATCACAAAAGTTGTTGCATTAATTATCATGGACTAAAAAGATTATATTGATGTACCATTACAGAGAAATCCATGAAAACATGTAGGGACTTGCAGGTAGTACTTTCCAAATCTTGCATATTAATTTCTGTATTGAGACCTAAACAAGACTGTACTTACGTCCACGTCTGCTAGAAGCGCGGACTATTATATATAATAGGTAGGTCCATCTAAGGGTCAGGAAAGGACTAACCTGAAGCAGTCCCCAAGCAGAGCCCGTCCCATTCATGTCAAGATGGCGGACAGCGGGGAGGAAAAGCACAGTTAATGAGGTAGGTTTGGGGGGTTCAGGGAAAGGCTCCTCTCAAGGCACAGTGTCCACACGTTGGGTCATGTTACACCAATGGACCCCCGACCACCTGAAGCACCCATACACTGATACAGACGCCTATGTAAGGTATTTCACCACGTGGAGGAGGCTCAGCCCGCCGACTCGGCCCGGGCTGAGGCGGGGCTTCCTGAGGGCCCCTAGCCTGCGCCGCATCCCCTCCTCCCGCTCCCTGCGTCCCAATGTCTGCTGGAAATCCGAATGGGAATATCCAGAGGCGAATACTTTGTCTAGAGGGCCCCCTGCACGTGGTGAACGCCTGTTAATATAGGGTTGAGGTTACGGTTAGGGCTTGGTCGGCGACAGAGGGACTGTCACTCCCCTGAGGGCCACTTGTATGGGGGTAGACCCCTAAAATCGACACGGCGACACGGCCTTTTTTTTGGCTTAGTGACATGCGACATTGTCATTTCTTAAATTCGACAGGGCGACATGGGACCCCCACATCTACACCCCCACTTGTCCGTGGTGGACGCCGGGAGGACGCTTGTGGCACTTTCACCCTGGCCCCGATTGCCAGGTGACTGGGCCTGCCGCCACTCCTCAAGGCCACCTAGCTACGCCCACGCCCACGCCCACGCCCACGCCCACGCCCACGCCCACGCCCACGCCCACGCCCACGCCCACGCCCACGCCCACGCCCACTCTGTGATGGAAGGGGGTTAGTTTTTTCAGAAGGGTTGCCAGTTTTTGCAGATTGCTAGATTATGTACATTTTACCCGTTTGTATGGACATATTTTTAAATTCATGCATTACAGATTGTATTTTCTATATTCATTTTACCACAGGGGTATGGGGCCGTCCATAAATCACGTCATGCTTCAAATTTATGTCATACAATATGTTCTGAAACTTTTCTTCACCTGCAGTCGAAAGGTCTTAATTTTTCCGATTTTTGGTCTTAAAATGGTCTTAAAAAGGTCTTAAATTTGACAGGGGACATGGCCGTTTAGGGACAAATGACATCACCATTTTCTTAAATTCGACAGGGGACAGGAGGCTTAAACGATAGTGACAGGGGACAGGGCCATTTCTTAAATTCGACAGGGGACATGGGTCTAAATCTAGATTTAAGGCTCGGTCACATATAGAGACTGAACTCAACTCAACAGTTGAGTTGAGTTGGGTCTCTGATAGTTTTGATATGTGACATAGGGTTAAAACTGGAGTTTTAGGTTTTCTCAAGACTGATCAGGTTTAATTATCCATTTAAAGTTAATGCGTGTTTGTGATGTTTCGCTGTATAGATAATAGCTAGCTCCATTCGCAGTCTCCCTCCTCGTCGACTGCGGTCGTCCAATACATAATTATAGTTCCCTCATCATGTGAGACGTGAACACTCGTTGTGAAAGGATTTGTTGTTTATTATCCAATGTCTAGTCGTTCCGTGACAAGAGCTCGATTGACCATGATCAATCCCAAGGTTAGAGTTCCCTCAAACACATTCAGTCAACGCTCCGCGCTCTAACACAATTTCTATATGCCTCTCTCCAGAACCTAGACTGCAGATTAAAGGTCCAACCTTCACAGGATGTTTACTCACACAGTGCTTGCAGCTACTCTGGCTAGCTAAGAGCGGAACACATTGTTATATGGTGGTACGTCACACCTTAACTCCTCCCTCATTTCACTACTGTCAAAGTGAAACATTGGCTTACACGTGCACTTCTAAGCTCACGTCATGCTGCCCAAACATGGACTGGCCACCCGCGTCAGTACAAGATGTTGAAGATTTAAAACTGGATAGTCTTGAGTCTTTAGCAGTCTTAAGACCCAGTCTCAATATGTGACCAGCCTTAAGACTAGATAGTCTCCAGTCTCAAGCAGTTTTAAGGCCCAGTCTCTATATGTGACATAGTTTAAGACTCAACTCAACTGTCTTGAGTCCATTATCCAATCATATAAAGGCAAATAGACACACCTCTTTTTCCTACATATCATTGAGTTTATAGGCAGAGGAAAGAAGACACAAGACTATCCAGTCTCTATATGTGACCACTCATCATTTTTTCCTTAAGACTGGTTTGTCTGCAACTGTTCAGTCTCAAGCCCTTAAGACTGTTGAGTTGAGTTCAGTCTCTATATGTGACCGGGCCTTTAGGGACAGGCGACATGGCCATTTTTAAAAATTCGACAAGGGACTTGGGACCTGCCGCCACCCCCCCCCCCCGGCTACGCGCCTGGATGCCGTTCACGAATGTCTTACATAGTCCTCACGGCCCACTCTGCCACTTCGACGCTCGCTAGCGCTAACGGCGAATCATCTCTCACCGGTGTCGATTTTGGCGATTGCAGATTGCTCACGGCCATCTCTCGCCCTGTCTGTCGTTCCCACTATGTTCCCAGTGCCCCCCCCCCCAACATCATTTAACAGGGGACGGGGGGGGGGGGGGGGCAAGGCCTATCCAACCCCCCCCCTCCCCCCCCCCCCGATCCACCCCTGATATATATATATATATATATGATTAGTGAGAGTTAGGTGACAGATAGGTAATAAGAACAAAACTGTACGAGTATGGAGATACAGACCACCGGATCAGGCCAGGCGGGAATGATATCAGGCCGAGTGCGCAGCTACTGCAGGTGTTGACGCGCCGTCAGGGTAGAGGGTAGGAGGGGGTACCTGGGACAGCAGGCTAGGAAAGTTACTCCAATTTTCTGGTTGTTAGTGGACGACCAATATTAAAGATCTGGTCGTCCACATACATCCATAGGTCGTCCACATTATTATTTACTTTCCAAAAAAATAATGAAATAGGCCAAAATGAGAATTGTCTGAGGTAACATTTTTAATACTTTTTCAAAATATCTGGTCGTCAGGAGGTGTGCCATCCACTAGTCAACATATCAGCAGGGATTAAAGACCAGTCGTCAATGTCGTTTCAGTCTCCTAGCCTCGGTTAGCCGATGGCTGTATAAACACCAATGCGTTGACAAACCCATGTATAATATGGCATCGTAGGTAGGGGTGTAGCCAGCCCTGAAATCTGAGGTGTAACCCGGCCCTGTGTGTCCTCTCCCGGCCCTGGGCCTCTGCGAGGCCTGCCAGCATTTCACTACAAGGCCACCCTTAAAAAAAGTGTGTTTCCTGTCCAGCGGGTGGGCAGATAAAAGGCTAGTCGGGAGGTCGGAAAATCTTTTTTTCCTTCTTTCTTTTGGTAAGGTTATAACTAAAAACGTTTTTGAAAAAAAGAAAAAAATCCAAAAAAACCCAACAAAATTTACCCAGTCGGCCCTTAAAATGTCAGTCGGTCACTGTACAGGAAACACACTTTTTTGTAAGGGTGGTCCATGGGACAAGGCTGCAAAAACCTTATAAAAGGCGGGACATTTGTCTTGAAATACAGGACATTTTTCTGCTTTGAATTAATTTCCACATACCATACTATGCATATAGATATTCATTCCAAAATCAAGAGGGTTTTCTGATGACTTAGTTTTTCGTAGTATCAAACCTGGAATTTTACTAATGACAAAATGAGAAAAGTTTGGGGAATATTGAGATCAAAGACACATTCTTCTGCATTTTAAGCATCTGTCAATCATACAACTCTATTTTGGAAAAAAAATATCAATCATACAAGTAAATTCTATCTCGGTAAAAACGGGACAGTTGGCAACTCTGCAGGCTCCCCTCCCGTTCCTGGTGTGCGTTACATAATTCAAAATTGTATTTTGGAATACCTCATATCATGAATCGTATGTCATATATTATAGGATTGCGATGTTTGCGTTCCAAACTTCATGAGGGAAGTTGGATTATGTAATTTGAACGACCCCCCTTCTCCAGGCGCGGATCCAGGGGGGGGGGGGCGGACGGGCCTTTGCCCCCCCCCCTTGCCCTGTTAAATGATGTTTGTGTGGGGGCCCCCTCCCCCGTACATTCATGTTTTTGCCCCCCCCCCCCACTCTAGGAATTCCTGGATCCGCCCCTGTTCTCTCTAGGAGCAAACCAAAACCGTTCCAAGGCAGTGCCCGAAATTAAGGTGCACCCTGCACCCGGCGCGCATATTTTTGCGGCCGTGTGCGTGATTTTAAGAGTAATGCACCCGGAATGTGCACAATTTTGAGTTTTTTACTATTGCTATAAATTATGTTTGTGTGTGACAATCTCCCGGGTCCATAATTCCCGACTAGCACACCAAAAATATCCTTCGTTTCGGACACTACAAGGTATGGGTGTCGCAATCATAAAGTGGTCGTAGACAGGGTATTTGTGATGATAATGTGATACGTCATTTCAGATGTTTCTTGGGTGCTCAAGATTATAGGGTTTTTTTTTTTTTTTTGGTAATCCCAACATACAAGCCTCGTCGGTCCCGGTACCGTGGTTCAGCACCGGGACCACCGGTAATGACCAGGGACAGGGACGACCCAAAAATGTCGAGGGTAAAGGGCACAACAAAGACCCGACTGTCCCACCCAAACATTTCAAAATCCCAAAACTCAACCCCAACCCGACCAAACAGGGCAAGGGGGCTAACCAAACCCAAAATATCCCACCCAACCAAAACCAGGGGGGTCACAAAAATAATACCACCAACGGTAGACCGGGATACATTAATGGAATAAGCCCTAACTACAAGGGGAAGAACCCCATCCCCAACTTCAACCCAAAGGCCCCTAATGACAACAGGGGTCCTAAGGGACAGGGAAAAGGCCAGGGAGCCACCCAGAAGGGTCAGGGCAGAGGTCAGGACAACACCCAAAACCCCGTCAGTCAGGAGGGAACGTTCCCTCCCAACAGACAGGGGGTTGGAAAGTGGCTCAGAACAAGAGAAGGCGCTCTGCCAGCTCGGACCCGCCACAAAAACAAACAAAGGTAAGGAAGGAACAGCCTTCAGACCCCACCACAAACAATGGGGAAGGGAAGGGACAAGGGACTCTGGTACTCACCGAGAGGGAGAAGCTCATCATAGCGGCCCTGAGATCCTAACTCTTCGTACCCACTCCCCTGCGTCCAACTCAGACACAGAGACGGACCCTAACCGTAACGCAGACAGTGACACCAGAGACCTGACCTCGACAGATCACAAGGGTACCACTGACAGTCATTTTATGGACGACAGTGACCCACTGCCACACATTCCCCCTGACACCAACAATCCTGCCATATTTAGGGGAGATACGACAGACATTACTCATGTTCTGAAAACTGTTGAATATTTCAGGGAGAGAATAAAAGAACCTTTGATTGAACACAAATCTTCGGTAGTCAATCTTTCTAACCACCATCTTTCTCAGCATGAAAGGGTAGTTCTAGAAAAGGGTCTCAACTTTTGCCCAACGCCAGGTGAACCGCACCAAGGCGACTTAAAGAGAGATCTCGACAACTTTCATAGAAGACTTAGAATTAGAGCTTTCTTTGATAACTCTTCCATCGTAAATAATACACAAACACAACCTAACCAATCCCAATCTGTAAACCATACAGGGGACACCACACACACACTCTCTCTTAGTGACATTTCCACACTAGAGAGAGAGATCAACACATCCAAGGTCATTAAAAGGGACAAAAATTGGGAACCACCCCAAGGTCCCATACCCCTCGAAGCTTTCATTCTTGCCAATGACACAGACCTAAACAAAACATTTGTAAAGGCACCACATTCACACAACATGACAAAAGAGGAAAACAAAGCCCTTAAAAATCTGGCTAACAATCACGACATAGTGATAAAACCAGCAGACAAGGGAGGGGCCACAGTTGTTCTCAATAGGGAGGATTATGTCAAAGAGGGACAACACCAACTCTCAGATGAGACCTTCTACCGGAAGGTCCCCTCTGACCCCACAGAAAAACACAACACTATAGTGAACAACACTATAATGGGACTTAAGAACAAAGGGGAAATATCCAAGAACCTAGAATCCAAACTTTTGACTCATAAACCTAAAACACCTGGACTCTACCTTCTCCCTAAGATCCACAATAACAAAAACCCTCCACCGGGCAGACCTGTTGTCTCAGCCAACAAATGCCCAACAGAGAAAATATCTGCAATCGTAGATATATTCCTCAGACCACATCTCCCAAAGATTAAGTCTTACCTCAAAGACACTACTCACCTCTTACAGTGCCTCCAAAACACTCCTGACTTGGGAGAGGACACAATACTCTGTACTTTAGATGTCAATTCTTTGTACACCAACATACCCAACTACGAGGGGCTCAGGGCTACAGCTAGATTCCTGAGAAAATACAGGACCGAACCCATCGGCCCTGAACCCACAAACCAGAGTTTATGCACTTTGCTAAACCAGGTACTCACCATGAACAACTTCTGTTTCGATGGAGAACGCTACCTCCAGAAGGCGGGTACAGCCATGGGCACTAGAGTAGCACCTACTTTTGCCAACATATTCATGGATGATTTCGAAAATCAACATGTTTACACTTACCCCAACAAACCCTTACTATGGCTGAGGTTCATAGACGACATCTTCTTCATCTGGACCCATGGACCAGATCGCTTAGAGGGTTTCATAAACCACCTTAATACGGTCCACCAAACAATCAAATTCACACATGAATATTCAAGATCAAGGGTCAATTTCCTAGACACTTGGATAATCATAGGGGAAGATGGTAAAATCAGTACAGATCTTTACACAAAACCTACTGACACAAACAACTACCTACACTACTCCTCAGCCCACCCGGGCCACAACAAAAGAGGAATACCCTTTGGGCAATTTCTGCGACTACGCAGAATCTGTTCAGAAGAGGGAGCCTTCTTGAAACACAGTATTCAAAAAGGAAAACATTTCCTAAGGAGGGGCTACCCAGTTGAAGTGATCGAGAGAGCTTTCTCTAGAGCCCTCACAACTGATAGATCCAAACTCCTAAAACAATATGAACCTAGGGAGAAGGTGGACCAGACCATTCTGGTATCCACCTTCAACCCGGGATTCACAGGCCTTAGCCGTATGATCCATAAGAACTGGGATATCCTGGGCAAATCATGTGCCACCAGAGGAATACACCAGACCCCTTTGGTCACGGCCTACAGACGCCCCAAGAATCTTAGAGAGTTTTTGGTGAGAGCCAAACTCCCTAAAAGAAGAGATGACATCAGTCACAACAGGGACTTGACACCTTGCAACCCCTGTCACACCAAAACCTGCAGATACTGCCCGAAAATAAACAAGTCAGGGAAAATACACTGCAGAGCATCCCACAGGGATTTCAAATCCCATTACAATGTGACCTGCAAAAGTTCCAATCTGGTCTACTGCATTTCCTGCAGACAGTGCGGGATGCAATATGTGGGACAAACAAAGAATAGGCTCATGGACAGGTTTCAGAGCCATTTCTACAACATTGGACACAACAGACCGAACAGTGAAATGGGCAGACACTTCAATCTACCTGATCACCATGGTCTTGATGATGTCGAGATACATATCTTAGACTTCATTCATGCCAATCCCCAGGGATTGAAAGCCAAGTACTTGAGGGACCTCATAGAATTCAACTGGATCCAGAGACTACACACGAACGCCCCTTTGGGCCTTAACCTCATGGATCCTAATTCTTGTTAGAACCCCAAGATGGACATAGAGACTTTTGCATACCTAGCCTCGTCAATTTTTTTTTACTATTTTTGCAGGCAGAGTCCCTACCTATATCCCAACTCTGTTGATCTTTCCTCAGAGTTTCTAATCTACCACGGCTTCTCTTGAAGTTTTCTCCTTAGGCCACACTAGTGGACCTAACAAGATTATTTTTCCTTACCAAGGATAAATAATCTCCACACGACTAGTGTGGTACCGCTAAATCTTTCTCACTTTATGATGCCTGAAGATCCTCAAAGGTGAAACCGCAACTATTTCTCAAGGACCTCCTTGGCCCTTGAACAAATTCACTCAACACCAACCTTCCCTTACCTAGGGTAGCCCCTGGTGAACGGGTTTTGAGGGTAATCACCATTCCCTTGACAACCCCATTGTTGTTACCACTCCCCTTGGAGACAGTGGTAGATTGACCAGTCAGAGCAAGCCTTGCATCCAGGGCCCACTCACAGTGCGGTAGCATCAGCAGAGAGAACTAGCCTCGTTCACAGCAAGATTATAGGGTTTAGTGGCAGCTAACCCTTGCATTCAACAGTAAAATTAACTATTTACATGGCATCAGAAAAAAAGATTATTCAAAAAGGGAGAGGTAGTGGGTCCCCCTGATGTACTGGAGAGAGCAATCTGACCAAGCAAGGGTCAGCTAGTCTCCGCACCACAGGGGGTGGGGTGTTGGGGAGAAGGTCCCTGCCAGAGATGCTCAGAAGGGGATTGAGGGGACTGATAGTACGGCTTTGTGCCCCACATGAATGTGACCCTTACCCCACGTGAACGTAGACGTTCACATTCACGGGACCAATATCTAAACCAGGGGCGGATCCAGGGTCTGTTTCCTAGGGGGGGGGGGAAGGCAAGTTATCTACCCCCCCCCCCAATGATTTCCCTCGCAAGATATCTCCTCGGATTTATCAAAACTACGAGAAGCTACCAGAAAATAATTTCTGGTCGTCCACACCCATTTTCTGGTTGTCGAGGACACGCAGATTTTTCTAGCCTGGACAGGTAGGCACGACTGGAGGTGTTGAGGCGACGTGAGCGGCTAGATCATAGATGGGGGTAGGAAGGGGTACCTGTGACAGGTAGGCATGAGACAGGTAGGCATGATTGGCGGTGTTGAGGCGACGTGAGCGGCTAGATGGGGGTAGGAGGGGGTACCTGTGACAGGTAGGCAAGACTGGAGGAGTTGAGGCGACGTGAGCGGCTAGATGGGGGTAGGAAGGGGTACCTGTGACAGGTAGGCATGAGACAAGTAGGCATGATTGGCGGTGTTGAGGCGACGTGAGCGGCTAGATGGGGGTAGGAAGGGGTACCTGTGACAGGTAGGCATGAGACAGGTAGGCATGATTGGTGGTGTTGAGGCGACGTGAGCGGCTAGATGGGGGTAGGAAGGGGTACCTGTGACAGGTAGGCATGAGACAGGTAGGCATGATTGGTGGTGTTGAGGCGACGTGAGCGGCTAGATGGGGGTAGGAAGGGGTACCTGTGACAGGTAGGCATGAGACAGGTAGGCATGATTGGTGGTGTTGAGGCGACGTGAGCGGCTAGATGGGGGTAGGAGGGGGTACCTGTGACAGGTAGGCATGAGACAGGTAGGCATGACTGGAGGTGTTGAGGCGACGTGAGCGGCTAGATGGGGGTAGGAAGGGGTACCTGTGACAGGTAGGCATGACAGGAGCTAAGGTGTTGAGGGGACATCAGACAGGGACTAGAGGTGGATGGGACGGGGTAGCTTGGCCAGGTAGGGGCGCCTGAAGTTGTTCAGTAAGATTCAAAGAAGTTTTGAAATGTAAACCATTGTTTTATCTTTATATCAAATATACAGAGAGATACAGAGTTCAAATTTTGCATAGAGTATCATAGCATTTATTTGGAGGGAGGTGTGTGTTAGAGTTGTCAGTGAGGTCTTCTTTTTTATTTTATGTCAGAAAAAAATGTGTAACTTTTTGCAATTTTTTTCTTACTTTTCTAGATTACGTTAAACAAAAGCTAGGCCCTAAATAAACAATCTGAGACAATCTTCCCTGTGAATGACCATTATTTATGCATGCTAAAATTTTTAAGTCTTCATGTTGATACAGGGATGTAGGTTTTCAGATTTTAATCTGATTTCAAATTTTTTATCATCATCGCCTCAAATAATGATTTTCAAATTAGATTCCTTACATGACGTTTTATAACATTTAAGATTATTTAAATTTTTTTTGGAGGCGGGCCCCTAGAGTTGTTAGCATGATTGCGCAATCATACAAAGTGCTTGTTATCATTTGGATTCTTTGAAAAAGATGAATCTAATTACTTTTGCCTGCCTCCTTGGTACATTAGTACCCAAGTATCTTGTTTATCTAGAGTTTCAGATTTTCACTATTAAACCCTGACTTACATCCCTGTGATTATTAAGTGAGATATCATTGTTCAAAAATTAGTCATCAACAATGTCTTTTTCAAATTCTCAGTTCTCATTCAAGGACATTGTTCAGTATGTATTCATAGAATTTAAAAAAGAAAATTATCAGCCAGCTGTAAAATAGACCCGTTTCCAGTGGACAGGTTTTGGGGTCACATTCAACACTGGCACTTGGTCTTGGGGCCACCTAGGCTCTCACAAGCTCTAGGGTTATATCAGCTCTTATGTGCTTCCTTTCAAGTTTTTAGGATACCAGAAGGTGGACAGGGATTGCAGATGGTAGAAAGTTGTACCAGAGGGTTGACATTAGTATCAGAGGGTGGAGAGGGTTACCAGAATGTCAACATAATTATGTTCCAGAGGGTGAACAGGGCATTTTTCTAAATTAAGGATTTAGGTTGTGCGCATGCCGGATGCATGCCTGTCTAAAATCATGCACCCATGACCATAACCATGCATATACCAGTATGTTACCGTATTTATCCTATTAAAAATGTTTGTTCCTAATTTCGAACACTGCAGGGGTACCAGAGGGTCGCCAGTATACCAGAGGGTCGACAGGGGTACAGGCCTCAAGAGTACATTAACTCAGTAACAACATTATACAATTGTATAATTAAACGTGCATAAGAAAATATTCAAAAAGAGATCAATACTTATCTGGGAAAATGACCTCAATTTAACAGGCCTAATAACTTTGATACTTTGGATACAGAGTTGAATTCTACTCCCCTCCCGTCCACTCCTCACACCTCGACCTGCCCCCGTCTCCTGTCCACTGAGGCCTCCACAAGGTGACCAACAGAGACCTTGTATGTTTATATAGGATATATGGAGACTGGAAAGAAAGAGGGAAACCTGTTATGCACAACAGGCCCGCCACCTAGGTGCTGGGAGGATTGGGTTTGGATTGACCATTATGCCTGTGGTAAAAATGACCTGTGAGGTGCCACTTGCCATTCTAAAAATACATTGGTAATGATCAGACCCTGATCATGACATGGTTGACCAGGTTGGTTCCAACCAGCTACTAGGGGAATGAGCACATAGGCCCAAAGAGAAGCTTTCCAGTCTCTATAATTATATCCTATATATACATACAAGGTCTCCGTTGATCAACTACTGCCAACAGGTATGAGCGTTAACCCTTTCCAACGTGGGCCACCAAGGCTTTAATTACCCACTAATCGCCGTCTTTTTTGGTTAAGTCCATCACCCGGCGACAAACGCTGGCAGAACACAGGGCATTTTCTCTCACACTCCCGGAATCAAAACAAACCCTTCCTGACGTGTCAAATTGTTATATGCAAAAATGAAATGCAGCCCATTAATACAGATACACTTACAGACCTTGTAAGGCTATCTGCTTTCACATTCTAGTTTTTACTTGGGGCTAAAATTTAGCATAAATGCAAGAAAACTAATTCAGAGAGCCCCTGCTGCAGGCATGGGTATTTGAATTTTTGAATTTTTTTAACTGCACACATTCATGTAGATCTAGCTGTACCACCAAAACCACCAAGAAAGGGCATTCTATTTGTGGACAACAGGGCTTGACAAATCAGTTTGAAATCAGAGGCCACTCTGGTGATTACACGAACTGGACTAATGTTTTGCAGGCGGCTCTTGAGAGAATGAATTTACTCGTGAAAATGACGTCTCATGCCCACATATGGTAAACTGTGTAAGTGTACATAGCGTAGAAAAGTGGTACGGCGTCTATTATCAGCATCCCTGACATGTATTAAGACATTACAAGTAAATATTATGTTTTTCGCACTAACAGAAATTGAAGGTCGATTTTATGCCAAGTTTTATATAAATCTCGTGGCCTACATGTACTTCCCTAGTAATAAGATAAGTCGATATAACATAGGGAAAGATAATAAACAAGGTAAGTGCACTGGACGACGGCGTCAGGTGACCGCCCTTTATTACAAAAGAAAAATTTCCATGAGAAGATTAGAGGGTCCACTCTGTCTGGGTGCTGGCACTGGTCTGGTTGGATCTGGTCAGTGATTGAATGTTGGGGTTGGCCACCAGTGGCTTAGAAGGTGGCGCCCCCTGAACTCCAGCACCCTTATTTATACAGAGATATATGTTGCATATATATCCTTCCATAAATCTCGTGGCCTACATGTACTTCCCTAGTAATAAGATAAGTCGATATAACATAGGGAAAGATAATAAACAAGGTAAGTGCACTGGACGACGGCGTCAGGTGACCGCCAAGCTCCCAAATTAGGAACTAGAATATAATCCAGTTAACTTTAGGTCAGTATGATAATATAATTCCTTGAATACAATTTAACATAGTCAATCCTAGGTCGCAATAGACCATCCATGATGACAATCCTTTACAAAGTTAATCATGATAACGTCCTAGATATTATCCCTGATATTAGTTGATCCAATCGATATCTCAGTCATCAACAGGCATTAGACGAGGAGGGATAGTTCATGGGCAACCTTTTTGTCAATGGAGAACTTCCTGCTCAAAGGAGTAACCAGGTACTCTAAGACTGAGAGCGAACGCCAGTCTCCGACACATTTGATGTCTTCCAGTGGAACACCTATGTAGTGAAGAAAGGTTGCCCCACTCCTACGCATCGAGTGTAGTCCAACATCTGAAGGGCTCATACCAATGAGCCTGACAGAGTCCTTGAGGAAACTGAGCAGCTCCCTGTATATGAGAGGTTTCTGGGAGGCTCCCGCTCCTAAGTAGAAGAGCGGACCATTAGGAGGACCTGGTACCACCCTGAAATGATCCTCCAGCATAGAGACAACACAAAATACTTTGTTATCTATATAAGATAGGGGAATCTCGAGGACTCGCTCCTTGTAATGGATAGTTTTGCTAGAAAAAACCTTGATCAGAGCACCCTGACTGGAAAAGGAAACATCCTCCCGGTGAATGATATGTTCCTTGAGATTGTCCGAATCCATGACAATGTTGGATTTACGCAGGAGGGTCCTGAAGCTCAACATCAATGCACACCACATCGTCTTGGTATCTCTAACTGAGAAATCCAAAAGCCGATGTATATCTACCATTTGCTGCGGAGTCAACGGAATCTTCTGATGAGTAGCATCACCCAGCTGGCGTTTAATTCCGGAAAGTACTAATTTTACCAAGAAAATATCTCGGAAGCTTGATGGATAGCCATACAACTGGTGTAATCGGTTAACTGCAGACAAGTAGTTGTTCACTGTTGAGTATTTCGATGTGCGTGCTAAGAAGACCAAGAATCTACACACAGTATGACTAGAAGCCGGCAGTGGAATTAAGTCATCAGGCATGTAAGACTTCCGCGGAAATGCGGAATTCCGCATTTTTTGAATTATTTTGACCATTTTTTAGATTCGTCCAAATCCGAGGCGAAAATATTTTTTCTATAGGGGGGTGGGGGCTCCCTCTAAAAAATGTCCAAAAGAGTAACATAAATGTGACAGTTTTGATACATGTCGATGACAATTTTTAATATTCTGCCTTTGTAAAAATGTAATAGCTTAATTTCTCTCCTCAAAAATAAGGTTTATATCTATTTCTAAGCAGCTTTATAATTTTTCCGCGGAAATGACTTTCCATGACTTACATGCCTGGTCATTCACATTACAGAAATCAATAAACTTCCTCCATTGAGAATTTCTGGTACGTAATGTTGAAGACGCCCAAGCAGAACCTATAGCTCCTGAAACCTCGAGGTCAAGGGTTGGTAGATCCACTGCAACAGAGGTAATAGTCATCAAGTTTATGAGAACTGGATGTGGGTGTAATCCTTGATAAGAAATCAGCAATAACATTATCAGAGCCACATATATGACGTGAGGTAATATGTATGTTGAATGTCACACATAACCAAAAGATGTTGCGCAGCAAGTCCATGGCTTGCTCATTTGAACTGACTCCTGAATTAATACATTGCATAACTTGCGTATTGTCTGTCCGGCATACAACATGTAGACTGGCCCACGTCGGGGCGTAACGTTGCAAGGCTAGGTAGACGGGAATCAACTCCAGAACATTGATATTAGTAGTATCCGATTGCACATTCAACCAATGGGAGTGCGAAGAGTCAATAGCATCTACCAAAAGGGGGGTACTACTTGATGCAAAATAACCCGCTTGCCAATCAGTGTCACAGACTATACCGTATCCAGTTAATGATGAATCAGTATAAAACTCAGGCCCATTGCCAAAGTTATATTTTACACAACATGACTTGCCATTGAACTGTTTGGAAAATTCAATCCACCAGGATAAATCTTTTTGGAAGCCCTGAGAGAGGGAGACTCGGGGGTTGCCATCAGATAACCCTTTCAGCATATCAATAATACGCCTAGAAAAGGTCCTGGCCCCTTTAACTACCTTGGCACAATCGCTTAAGATGCCGCATAAGCGTTGCAGCTGTCTCTTAGATGCACGTCTTCGACCAGAAAAGAACTCCAGCTCATTGTGAAGTTTTAACATTTTGTCTGCGGGTAGTGATAACTCAATAGAAACTGAGTCGAAGTCAATACCTAAGTACCGTGTTTTGGTAGATGGAGAAGTACATTTTTTCCAACTAATCCGAAATCCAAGGCTCAACAAAAGGCTTATGAGTTCCATTTGAGCCGTTTGGCATGATTCAAAAGAATCACCTATGACGATAAAATCGTCAAGATAGTTAACGATCTGGAAGTAACCACGTCTATGCATACAGCGTACTATAAAGTTACTAACATGGGTAAACAAAAATGGTGCATTTCTTACGCCGAAGCAGACCTTCGTATCTACAAGGTACTGTTGTTCACCATCAATCGTCCAGGACACGCCTTGATATTCCCAATGGGACGGATGAACTGATAGGGATCTGTAGGCGGCTGCAATGTCCACTGTAGCCATGTATTGACCCGGCTGTAGGAGATTGACCACATCATCTACGGAACTGTATGAAAAAGGAGCAAAGGTATCAGACATATAATTATTAATAGAGTCTCCCAGTGGCCGTTTACAATCTGTTATAGGCCTATAACCTCCGCCATGTTTAGGAAGAGCCCCGAGTGCATGTACACAATGGGGACGAGTGTCAGTCCGGATATATTTTTGCTCACACAGCTCCTGATGTATTAAATTGTCAATGAACTGGAATGCTTCTCCTTGTAGCACAGAGGAATAGTTCAAACATTCATACGATGGAATCGGGTCATCGTGATTAACGATATAAAACCCTTGTGATATACCAAAATCCAAATAGTCTCTCAAGAGTATATCATTCTCATAAGATAACTCGTGACGCCATGATTCTAAGTTCATTTGAGACGAAATTCCACCAATAAGGTGGGAACTTGAACGGGAATATATTGGAATAGTACACAATGTATCCTCCATAATGACTGGCGCATAATCACGTGGTAGATTATCAGGAGATTTGATAACGGAGTTTGAATCCATAGTCTCTAACGTAGATCATTGGTGCAGAAAAGGTCGGCATTACCTACAGGAGGTACACCGCTGGCGATACTGGTTGTGCTCTTACCCGTGTCCATTTGAACAGCATGATCATCACGCATGGGTGTGTCGCTGACACATATAACGGGCCCTTCATTACCGATCTGTAGTGGAGTGGGATTCGTCGATTCAGTAGTAGTACCGCTGGCACCACCGATACCCTGTTCCTGAGAGCTAATGGGGATAGACGGCAAAACAACATGTCAATCAGAAGATTTTTCATGACATCCCAAAGCCCTGTGTTTACCATTGCAGGATCGACAAATGTGTTTCTTGGTACATGCACCCGTACATTTCTTGAAATTGTACGAGTAACAAATCTCATCAGGAAAGCTGTCCGGAACCCCACCGACTTTCTCTGCTTCATCAGATCTATCCACGCTCTTCTTGCCCCAACGACCCTTTTTTAGATTTTTATCCTTGGACTTTGGAAGATTCAAATTCCCTGCATGGAAGTGAGAGGCAACCCCCAACATGTCACCAGCGAGGAAGGTGTCCTCATCTCCTTTGATGACATTGGTAACTACATGTCTGTCATAATTTAGATAGGCCGAGTCAGTAAACTGAGAAGCCATGGCTTGCTGAGCAACAAACTTGCAATGGTTAATGTAACCTTCATGATCTCCCTCTACTCTCATCAAGTGTTGCAAAACGCAGAACCATCCGTAAACTAATTCACGGTAAGATAGTTTGTTATGATCAATTTGCTTAAGTGGAACACCGCCCTTAATATGTTGTACGTAGTATTCAGGCTTGTAACACATACCTTGAAGTTTCTGCGAGGTGGTGGTTGGGTCAACTGCAATAGATAATTTCTCAAGAGCGTCAGTTAATGGACCTACAAATTCAGCTGGGGAAGGATCATCTTCACCAAGTGCCATTCCCCCAGCAGGTGGGTTTGGCTTTACCTTCGGTCGTGCCCCGGTGTCCGCGTACGCCCCTAAACCACTTCCCGGGCTTTTGGAGGGTACTTCTATTTTTGGACCACCGGTAGCAAACTAGAAAAATTTCCATGAGAAGATTAGAGGGTCCACTCTGTCTGGGTGCTGGCACTGGTCTGGTTGGATCTGGTCAGTGATTGAATGTTGGGGTTGGCCACCAGTGGCTTAGAAGGTGGCGCCCCCTGAACTCCAGCACCCTTATTTATACAGAGATATATGTTGCATATATATCCTTCCATTTAGTTTCATTTCTAGAGTCAGACGGCAATGGCTGCCTTAAGACAACATGATGTTTAAAAGTAATATTAGGTTCATCATAAACCACCGAGAAAGGGCAATTTTACCTTATTCAATAAGGTAGAAAGGTTATTTTATTTTATCTGTACTTCAGTATGATAAGAAATTGCTTTCAAATGATTCAATAAGAAAAACTTTTTGAATTTTATCTTTTGTAGGTATTGGGAACAAGTTTGACCATATTGGTGCTGATTTGTGCAATGTGTATGTCTTGTATTATCGGCAGGGTTACATCATTACAAAAACATTAGACTGGTTCTCCCTTATAGAAAGAAGGGGCAACTTGCGAGCACTCTCCAACACAACACCACTCCCATCTGGAGACATACTGGTCACAGAGGTCAATGGGGGAGAT
This sequence comes from Lepidonotus clava, assembly GCA_936440205.1. NCBI lineage: Eukaryota > Metazoa > Annelida > Polychaeta > Phyllodocida > Polynoidae > Lepidonotus > Lepidonotus clava. Next base: position 9,149,604 of record OW387145.1, on the reverse strand, counting down.
TGACCAATGGTCCCTAAAAACCGGCTAAAACTACCTAGCCTGAACACATGCATGAATGAGGGTAAAATAAAGCAGGCTTAGCCTCCTAACTCTGTTTTTGTAAGATCACATTCTGAAAACCATATACTATATCCTAAGGGGATTCAAATATATACAGACGGTCTCATGGAACTAGTTTTCAATGATGACTAGGGAAAAAAAGCCTAGAATTATATTAATATGCCCTAAGGTGCCAATAATACATGCCACTACTCTAGGACTAGGTCTAGGGAAAAAAATCCCAAATAATGATTTTTGGCGTTGGATCTTGACTTATCTAAGATAATTATGAGGCGGCAAGGCTTTAAGTTCAAATCAGGGCCTAGGTCACCTTAAGATCTTAGCCGCCGAATTTCCCTTTCGTCATATACGAGGACCTGTGACGCGTTTATATGTAACGCCGATGAGACGATCGCTTCTGAGCTTAAATGACCACATATTTGGGCTTATTTTGGCTTACATCACAGAGATTTTGATATATAGATCACATTGGCATAGTTAAAATATTCCAAATTGGGCCAAATTAGACATTCAAGCGCGGAATCGAAACCATTATATCAGTACGATCGCCGGGCGCCCCGCCATCTTACTTGATCACGTGACCGTTTCTTCTCCGATTTGGGGGCGCAGGAACTCGGTCAATCTCTGAATATTCATTAATCTATGCAGGCCTATTTTACCATGAAAACCCTGTGCTCCCGACAGGGTCATCAAAGGCCGGGTGTGTGGTGTCCTTTCTATGGGACATTGCACACTAAAGACCCCTTGCCACTCTTCGCAACGAGTAGGGTATCGCACCCGGTGGCGGGTTTCTCCTAAACCATATCATATATTTGGTCACCGCCCTTGTGGCGTAAAATAAGCTGAAAAGTATTACCTTGTGCAGTCTGGAAAGAACCCATAAGGGTTGGCCGGACGTTAAACTACCCCAACAAACAAACAAATTTACCATGAAATTGATCGTTCTTATGGGCCAAATATATATAGAGAGGTAGATTTGGATACATAGATGACCTAGTCAAAGTCCAAAAATTAATAGATTGCGAAATAACGCATCCAAACGCGTAAATGCATCGCGCTATTTTCTTGGTATTCCTTCGCCTCCCCCGGTGACAAGGCTCAGACCTCAGACGGCTGGGAGCAGTCGTCCCAGCGGCTGGTTGTTACCGGGGGCTGCGCCTTTTCCACCTGGATTACGGCGGTATCTGATGCTTTCAATATATATATTTTGGACGTCTGGATCCCCTTAAACGCATACAATGCATTGAAAACTCATGCGGGAACTATGCGTTCGTATCGAAGGGAAAACATTGGATCGATCGGACACGAGGAGGCACTGTCACTGTCACAGACCGTCAACATGGCATCAGCCCTTCACCGGGTTCTCTCCCTGCACGCCTGCATCGATACTTTGAAATCAGAAAACCAGGATGACATTAAACGCATCAATTGTGGAGGATATACGCATTGAAACGCATTGAGGACTCCAGGCCTTAACGGTTAGTTTATATCTTTTTTCCAGCATTTGGAATGATACCGTTGAAATCTAGGCCTAAACTCGGCTAGAGGCCTAACACGCATTGGTCGGACACTGGCAATCTGAAAAATAATTATTTTAGGCCTTATTACCCCTACCAAAATGAAAGTGATGTATATATCTATGTTCTCATAATATGTGAGGGTCCTACATATATATTTTGATCATTTTAGGCCTGGAAACGCTTGCAAGAATATTTTGCAGATGGTAGTCTTAGGCCCCCTTACATCGCATAGGCCTGCACACTTTGGACACTGGCAATCTGAAAAATAATTATTTAGACCTTATTAGGCCTATCAAAATGAAATTCATGTATATATCTATGTTCTCATATATGTGGGGGGTCCTACATATCATATAGTTTGATCGTTTTAGGCCTGGAAGCGCTTGCAATAATATTTCACAGATGGTTACAGTCTTAGACCTAAAATTGTCACTATAGTGTCATTTTTTCAGACCTACCACCATCAAAATATTAATGCCTTAGGCCTAACTCAATTTCTTACCTTGAAAGAAAATATTTTTTTCAGATTGACACTATAGTGTCAGTTCAGACCTACCACAATAAATCATTAATATTATTAGGCCTAATACCGCCGCCTCATGTGTATCAAAGCTGGAAGCTTTGATACTGTATAAAACTTTTTTACTATATATTACATTAAAACATTAAAACATGCCGCCGAATTGATACAGTATGACCAGACGTTTGGACTTGTTTTTCAATACTTTCATTTATCGTGTAATAAGACACATGGAGGAAAGGCTAACAGAACTCCACCTGTCCTGCCCCCCCCCCCCCCCACCCTCCACCCCCTACCTTCACCATCCCCAGAGTAAAGACCTGGGTTAGGTACCCCCTCCTCCTCCCCACCACCACCCCCCCACCTTCACCACACCCAGAGTACAGACCTGGGTTAGGGACCCCCTCCTACCCCTACCAACCCCCCCCCCCCCCACCTTCACGACGCCCAGAGTACAGACCTGGGTTAGGTACCCCCTCCTCCACTCCCTACCACCACCCCCACTTTCACAACTCCCAGAGTACAGGCCTGGGTTAGGTACCCCCTTTTCCAACCCCCTACCACCACCCCCATCCCCCACCTTAACCACACCCAGAGTACAGACCTGGGTTAGGTACCTTCTCCCCCCACATACCCCCCCCCCCCCCCACTTTCACCACGCCCAGAGTATAGACCTGGGTTAGGTACCCCCTCCTCCCCCCACTACCGCCACGCCCCACCCCCCACCTTCACCACGCCCAGAGTGCATACCTGGGTTAGGTATCCCCCTCCCCCCCCCCATACCACCACCCCCCCGTTCACCACACCCAGGCCCTGTGGGGGACCGGTAAGAATAGGCCCCCATTAGCCCCTGGTGATCGTATGAGGTGACGATAGGGGGGACCCTGCACTGACTAAGTGGTTCTTTGGGTTCAATTCCCGGTCAGTGCAGTCTGGGAGGTCTTGGGATTTATCCCTGGCCGAGTCATTCCAAAGACTTTAACAATGGTAGTGGGCACTGCTTGCCTGGCACTCGGTATAAAGTAAGAACCACGAAACATGACTGGTCGGCCTGGTGTCAGTATAATGTGACTGGGTGGGGTATTGTGTGGGCCTATGACATGATATCTCAGTGTGGCAGCACTATAAAGAGGGCATTGGGTCCCACTGCTACAAATAGGCACCTCATTTCATAGATCGGTCACCGCCCCTGCGGCGTAAAACTAGCTGAAAAGCTTTACCTTGTGCAGTCTGGTAAAAGAACCCTAAAGGGTTGGCCGGACGTTAAACTAATCCCACTAACTAACTAACTAACCCGGTCAGTGCTTGGTTCACGAAAGGATGAGTTACAGCAAAAATGATTTCAAGGTTTTGATCCCCTGCTGTTTGCCCACCCTGTCACCTTCATCTCATAGATGCGATCAACAAAGACAGAATTTGTCCCAACTGGTTTTCGCCGTGAAAATGACCCTGGTTGTCGGTACGGCGTAAAACACCCAACACTCACTCACTCGATATCTGACCAAATAACACCAGAAATCCGATCGTCACACGACGCGGCAAGCCTGTTATTTGGCCGTTTGACGCGTAAAATCCTGCGCGTTATGTGACGGGTGATGGTGGCCGCACTATTGAAAACCTTGAATCCGATAGAATTCAGCGTAATCCTGTCTGATATGGATCGTACGTGATGATTAAGGTCCTATAACACTATAACTTGATCATTTATATTGATATCTGACCAAATAAAACCAGAAATACAATCGTCACATCGGACCGTTATCCAACGCGGCAAGCTTGTGGTCCTGGCGCGTTATCAAACGCGCAGCAGCCTCGCTTTCAATCGGTGAAGAAGGGTTCTGGGTCAAAGTTCATCAACTTTGCAGGCCTATTTCACCATGAAATCGGTCGTTCTAACTTTAGTTATTGGTATCCACAGATAGACTTTGACTCATAGATAAGCATCCCACTGTCCCAGAATCAAAAATAATGCGAAATAATGCGTCTAAATGTGTAAATGCATTGCACTATTTTCTTGGTAATCCTTCGGCCTCTGCCGGTTGAAAAGGCCCAGACCGCCTGCAGCAGGGCGGGTGGTCGGACGTTTCGGCAGGAGCTCCCTGTTTCACCCCCTGGATACCTGGATTACAGTGGTATCTGATGCTTTCAATATAATATATCAATGGAATCTATGTGGACCTGTGGACACATACTAACGCATGAAGGGGTCGAAAACATGCGTTTGTATTGAAGGGAAAACATTGGATCGATCGGACACGAGGAGTCTTCACACTGTCAGACCCCGCTAACATGGCATCAACCAACTCTGCCGGATTCTCTCTGTCGCCTCCTCCGATACATTGAACTCAGGAAACCAGGATGATATTTACGCATCAATTGTGGAGGACATACCCATTCGAAAGGATTCAGGACTCAGGCTGTACAGGTAGGTTCATATCTTTTTTCCAGCATTTGAAATGATACCGTTGAAATCTAGGCCTAAACTCGGCTAGAGTCCTAACGTGCATTGGTCGGACACTGACAATCTGAAAAATAGTTATTTTAGGCCTTATTACCCCTACCAAAATGAAAATGATGTAAATATCTATGATCTGATACATCTTAGGGTCCTACATATCATATAGTTTGGCCTGGACACACTTGCAAGAATATTTTACAGATGCTAGATTTTTACTTTTAGGCCTAGAGGCTGGATGTCAAAGCAACTCGGGCGTTTGGTCTGACACTGGCAATCTGAAAAATAATTATTTAGACCTTATTAGGCCTATCAAAATTAAATGCATGTATAAATCTATGTTCTCCTATATCTCAGGGTCCTATTTATCATCTAGTTTGACCATTTTAGGCCCGGAAACTCTTGCAAGAATATTTTACAGATGCTATGAAAAAATGACTGGACTCAGGCTCAGATAAGCTAGGCCTAAGACCCCTGCAACACTGCAATGTAATATGGAGGCTCTGAAGCAATTATTCATGATCCAAAGATTAAAAGATTTGAGAAATTGTCACTATAGTGGCATTTTTTCAGACCTACCATCAAAATATTAAATCTGATTTGTATAAGATGTACAGACCCCCTTAGCCTTAGGCCTGAGTCAATTTCTAACCTATAGGCTTGAAATTATTTTATTTTCCAGATTGTCCAGATTGTCACTATAGTGTCAGTTCAGACCTACCACAATAAATCATTTTTTCTGATATACCATCAAGATATTTGAATCTTTAATATTATTATTCATTAAACATTGAAATGTGCTGCCTCACTGGTATCAAAGACCACCTTTGATACATTTAAACTATAAAGCCTAGATGATTCCAGATTAGATCCTAAGTCTTGAGTCTTGTTGAGTTCCAAAATCAAATAATGGCCTCAGCAGCCTGAAAAGGGGGGGGGGGGGGGCTGCTGTCAGAGTATTCCTATCCCTAAAAGAGGGGGGCTGTCCCTGACATAGCCTGAAAAGGGGGGGCTGTCAGAGTATTCCCATCCTAAAAAGGTGCGGGCTGTAGTTTCGCAGTTTCTTCCTGCGTGTCAAAATAGACACGGGCTCTAGTTGCGAATGATGTTTGGGCCAGTAGAATCTTACAACTTGCGCTAATTTCTCTGATGCTCGGTCGCATCTGGTTTCTTTGACCTGCTGTTCTTGGCATTTCAGAGATTAAACCGAACACACCTTTCACCTCCGTCGCATAGACATCGTAAAATGTGCTATCCATCAGATCTTTGTATGTGTCTGGCAGAAAGGCTCAGCTCAGCACGTCTGCTACAGGGATATCTTTCCCTGACTTTCCCACTAGTTTGAACATGTAGTGTTGGAGACTAGTGCCCAGTATTTGCAAAAAGTTTAGGGTTAGTTAAACCAAATTTTTAGCTAAATGTTTAAAGGGTGCATTTCCAAAACAAATCTGGTTTAAGCCTGTCTTAAACCAGATTTCTTAAACCAGCTTGAGAGACTGGTTTAAGCTCCTTAAAGATACGGGGTGGGGGTAGGGGAGGAGGTAGTGGTACCTAACCCAGGTCTTTACTCTGAATGTGGTGTAGGTGGGGGTTGGGGGGTGGTGGTAGGTGGGTGAAGAAGGGGTACCTAACCCACGTCTGTACTCTGGGTGTGGTGAAGGTGGGGGGGTGGTGGTAGGGGGGGGGGGAGGGGGTACCTAACCCAGATTTGTACTCTGGTGTTGTGAAGGTGGGGGGTGGTGGTAGGGGGGGAGGAGTGAGTACCTAACCCAGGGGTGCGTTCCAACCTACATTTTTCAGAGCTGGTAGCTTCTGTAAAGTCGACATATGGAGGGTCAAAGGATTGTGGGTTCCAGGGGAAGGGGTACCTAACCCAGGTCTGTACTCTGGGTGTGGTGAAGGGGGGAGAGGTGGGGGGGGGAGGAGGGGGTACCTAACCCAGGTCTGTACTTTGGGTGTGGTGAAGGTGGGGGTGGGTGGTGGTGGTAGGGGAGGGAGGAGGGGGTACCTAACCCAGGTCTGTACTCTGGGTGTGGTGAAGGTGGGGGTAGGGGGGAGGGGGTGAGGAGGGGGTACGTAACCCAGGTCTGTACTCTGGGTGTGGTGAAGGTGGGGGGTCGTGGTAGGGGGTGAGGAGGGGGTACGTAACCCAGGTCTGTACTCTGGGTGTGGTGAAGGTGGGGGGTCGTGGTAGGGGGTGAGGAGGGGGTACGTAACCCAGGGGTGCGTTCCAACCTACATTTTTCAGAGCTGGTAGCTTCTGTAAAGTCGACATATGGAGGGTCAAAGGATTGTGGGTTCCAGGGGAAGGGGTACGTAACCCAGGTCTGTACTCTGGGTGTGGTGAAGGTGGGGGGGTGGTGGTGGGGAGGAGGAGGGGGTACGTAACCCAGGTCTGTACTCTGGGTGTGGTGAAGGTGGGGTATGGTGGTAAACATCTTTGTTAAAGATCTTTATATTGTGGGTCATCATCCTAAAGGAGGAGATGTATATTGAAGATTCAGTGTTGCACACCCTTTTGGCAAGAGGCCGTATGAACCTTTGTTATGCTTTCCAGGCGCGATGCCGTCATCACTCTGATTGGTCAGTGCCTTGATGGTCCTGGTCCTGGTATTAGTGGGGGGCATGTGCCACAGCTAGGAAAAAGTTCACAGTGGACCAAAACACAATGGACGCACATATTGCCGACCCCAGGCCATTGGAGGAACCTAATGCATATTATTCATCTAGAATTATAATTGATCACCCCACACATCCTTATTTTTAAGAAGACCTTTTATTCTATTTCAGAAATAGAGTAGAAATAATAGGACCTTACATCTATTTATTACTACTAGGACACATTACAACTCAGAAATACAGGTGGCTTCGAGAGCCTCCTGAGAAGAATGTGTCCCCAGCAGCCCCTTGCTGTTCGTAGAAGGCAAATGGGAGACAGACTCAGTAGCTCTTTGATAGAGTGCTCGCTCTGAGTCTGGGAGGTCTTGGGATTTATCCCTGGCCGAGTCACACCAAAGACTTTGACAATGGTATTGGTCACTCCTTGCCTGGCACTCGGTATAAAGTAAGAACCACGAAACATGACTGGTCAGCCTGGTGTCAGTATAATGTGACTGGGTGGGGTATTGTGTGAGCCTATGACATGATATCTCAGTCTGGCAGCACTATAAAGAGGGCATTGGGTCCCACTGCTACAAATAGGCACCTCATTTCATAGATTCGGTCATCGCCCCTGTGGCATAAAACTAGCTGAAAAGTTTACCTTTTGCAGTCGGGTAAAAGAACCCTAAAGGGTCGGCCGGATGTTAAACTAATCCCACAAACAAACAAACAATATAACACTAGGCTAATTCCTATTTATTTTCACGTTTTTTCCCCCTCAAGTGGTTTTCAATATCAAATTTTACGGTGACATAAAACTGGCCAAACTTTTTTGATATAAGCATCCCCCTACCCTCCTTTCTAGAATTCCTGGATTCGAATAAAACCATACTAGAAATCGGGGCTGACTAGTCATACCACACTGAGACATTGTTCAATGCCTGTCTGATATGACCTACTGTAAATGTTATTAATCAATATGAATAGATCATTCCGACAACTATATATGTATAAGTAGACTATCTGGTAATTCAATGATATAATTATGATTAAGAATTAGTTTAGTAACATTCTTTTATTCCTTAGAATTGATCAATTAAAAATCAGATCTCCTGACTTTAGGCCAATCCAACTTGGAGGCTCTGCATAATTATTTTTAATGTATTTTCTTAATGCAATAATTTGAGAGGTGTAAGGCCTATATAGCTCATAAAGGTAGTATGTGTCAGGTGGGGATGAGTTGGAGTAGGGACATCGCTTGAGTGTTGCACATGGTGGCGCCTAAGTGGCTGTGTTAGTGTAGTCCCGTTGGTTTTAACACCCCTGATAAGGGCTACCGCATTGCTCCTTGTGACGTGCCTCAGTGGCTGTGTTGGTGTAGTCCATTGGTTTTTACAGGCACGCCAGACTTCCGCACAAAGGCGGAATTCCGCACTTTTTGAATATTTTTGGGTCATTCTTGAGATCAGTGCAAATCCGAGGAAAAAATAATTTTCCTATAGTATAGGGGGTGGGGATTCAAATTAGATTGCTGATGCATCATTTATATGAAAACAATTATTAATTTTTTCCCCATTTTTTAAACGTTATATAGATTATCACGCCATAAGATAAGCCTATAACCTTCTTTTTTTCCTTGGAAATTAAGGATTATATCCCATTTTAGTGAATTTCACAAAATTCCGCCCAAATGCCCATCAATGACTGGCATGCCTGTTTTAACAGGTTCCTTGTACAAATACCCAGGTGAGACAACTGTTAAGCCACAGCTTGGTTGTGTATGCCAGTTTATGCCAGCCGCCTCTTATCATCACCAGCCAAAAGGGCAATGTTCCACCTTTACATTTAAGGAGGGAAAAATTGTCCTTACATGGGTTCTATGGGTTGTAGCTCTTTAATGAGCACGTTGATCCCCATTTTTCTTTGCTGAAATACATTGATACAGGTCCACAGATGATATTAAACCATGTTTGATCAATATATGGTGGTTGAATTTTTCAGGAGATGAAGAACTAGTGTTTTCCCATAGAAACCTATAGTAAAACCTAATTTTTACAAGCCTATTTATCTTGAAAACGAATACGGTGACATATGTTTTTTATCAGTTATTTATTCCTATAGTATTGGTCTAACAAAATAGTTACAAAAATAAAGTTCCAAAAATACCCCTTTAACAAATAGGCAAAACAAAGTCTGTACTTTAGGAAAAAGGCCAACTATAAATAAAGTCTGTACTCTAGGAAAAATGCCAAATATAAATAAGTCTGTAATTTAGAAAAAGGCCCAAAAAAAGCAAAGTCTGAACTTTAGGAGAAAACTCCTAACTCAAAAAGATACACTTGTGGGGCAAACCATTAACTCAAAGTTAATAAAACTAACCTAGTCTTAAAAGACCTAGGTAAAAACAAGCCACCACAAAGTATGACAAAAACCAGCCTAAATCCAGGCTAAGCCTATAGCAGTCCCCTAAAGTCAAACAGGTCTTCTAAATCTAAAAGAGCCTATGGTCAGGGTTACCTTCCAAGGTCAGAATTGTACAGCAGCAAAGAACACAGTGAGCACAGCCTTTTTTTTTCTTTTTGGTTTGGAGAGTGCATGGCTCTCCTGGAGCACTGGTGCTTTTAACTAGCCCCTGACAGAAAGGTAGAGAAGAGTATCCCCTAGTCCGGAGGCTAGGAGGTTCTTTAACATGACCCCAAAATAGGCTTGAAGGACACAAGGGGGAGGACTTGACAGTGGCTTAGTTGGGAAATGCCGAGGTTCCCTAATGTTATTGGGTTTTCAAGTTAGAGTTGGGGGAAGGGTGGTCTTGTATATGGGTAGGTAATTTATGGGGGAGTTTAGGAACGAGGAGCCTCTTCCATGAAGTGGGCAAGGTCTCTGTAGTCCCTAGTGGCCTGGTTATTGAGAATGGCAATGGCTACCTTGTAGGGTGATTGGGCTTTGTCTTCCTCTGGGATGTGTCTCAGGAGGAGTCTAGCTCGAAGTTGGACTGTTTGGGTACAGGTGGCCAAGTAATGGATGTTCTGATGTCTGGGGGTTTCCTAGTACTGTGGGCATGCATAGCAACCGAGGATGGCTGCATGATGCACACTGTTGAGTCTCATGATGAAGACTTCCCTTTGGATGTGACGGGGGAGTTTGAGGATGGTATGGTATGACTCTTGGCTGTGGTCCATGAGGTTGTTCTACTTGAAGTGGGAGGTGGGGGCAACTGGGTTCTGACAAATGGTATGGTCTACATCATGTGCTGTACGGGCAATGTGATCAAGGATTCATTCATTGCTAGGGGGAGGGTAATGTCAGCCCCTGCTCTGTGGATGGCGCTGTTTGCTGCATGCTCTGCAGCCTCGTTACCTTGGATTCCTACATGGCTGGGAATACAGTTTAGGACCGGAGGCTCTGGGAGGCAGGCTGCTGTGGCCAATATGTTTTCGATTGGTATGGTGTTGTCACGAATAGTTCTTCTTGCCAGGGCATGTACTGCTGAGAGGGAGTCGGTGTGAATGACTGTGTGACCAGGGCCTTGGTGTGGGACATGGAGGAGGGCTGCACCAATAGCTACGAGTTCTGTTTGTAGGATCGATGCCCTTTCATTAATGCGGAGACCTTTGCTAAAAATGCGTGTCACATATGCAGCTGCTGCCCGTCCATCACAGACTGAACCATCTGTATATACATGGTCACTGGCAGTTTCCCTAATCTCTGCCTCAGGGGCCAGAGCTTTGGACTGGAAAGGGTGTTGTATACTGGTTTGGATGAAATGGGGGCTCCAGGGGGGTTGTTGCACAGGGGGGGGGAACCACCTGGGGAAGACAGTTGTCATAGGTTAGTGCCTTAAGGGAACAGGCAGAGTAGAGACTCCATGTTTTGGCGAAGGGGGTTGTTAGGTCCTTCCTGGAGGCCTTGACAATGCTATCGTGGAGTGGGTGGCTTGCATTTAGCAACTTTAGCTGCAAATGTAGCCTGTGACACTTCAAACCGAGTGGTGATGAGTGGGGCCTGGTGTTCGTTATGGAGAGCGTCAATGCCTGTGGACCTGTGGGCCCTGGTGATTACTCTGAATGCTCCATTTTGAACCCTCTGGATGGTTGTTTTGGCTGTTTTGCATGCTAGGTTTATAACCTGTGACCCGTATTCTAGAATGGTGCGAATTGTTGATTCGTAGACCATGCATACGATTGAGGCGCTGACACCAGAGAGGTGTGCCATAACTTTGATGACATTAAGTCGTTTCCAGGCTTTTGTGCAGACGTGCTGTGCATAGCGTGTAAAGGAGAAATACCTGTCTATTTAGACACAAATATTTGAATTCTTTCACCCATAATATGGGCTGTCCACCAAGAGAGAGGGTGAAGTCGGGAACGCTAGGGCTGAAGTACATGGCCTCAGTCTTCTCGGGATATTTTGAGGCCTATGTCTGCTATGGCCTCCTCAAAATTTTTGAGTGCCGTGTTGATTCTGGTGACAGCAGCCTTGGACTTGTATGGATGATATATCACAAACTCATCGGCATAGCCCAGCATCTTAACACCTTTGGGGAGGTTAACTTTGTGGTGGAGTTGGTCAACTAGGAAGTTGAATAAGAAGGGACTGATTGTGCTACCCTGGGGTGTGTCGTTCTCGAATGTAGTTAGAGGAGATTTGCCTCCCTGAAAGGTGACAGTGGCCTTGCTGTTGGTTAGATAGTCTTTGATCCATGCAAGGACTAGTCCCTTGACTCCTGCCCTGGCGAGACTTTCGAGTATGGCTGTTGGGTTTGCCATTTCATATGCCTTTTCGAGGTCTACAAACACTGCAATTGACTTGCTGGATCTGTGCTCATGGAGGTCATTCACTAGGGTGGAGATTGCAATAATGCAACTGGATTGTTTCTTAAACCCCATTGTATGGTGGTGTAATAGTCTCTTCAAGACCATTACCTCCATGACCTTAGAGATGCAAGGGAGAAGGGACATGGGTCTATATTTTCCTCTTTAGGCAGGTTTGGGGATAGGTATTATGGAAGCAGTTTTCCACTCTACTAGGAGTCTACCCAGACAGAGGGAATTGTTGAAGAGGCGTAATAGTAGGTTTTTGGTGCTTGGGGGGATGTTGTAGACCATGGTGTAAGTGATGGTGTCCTCCCCTGGGGCATAGTCTTTGGGGCGGAATAGGGCCCATTCAAGCTCTTTGATATTGAAGGGAGTGTCTGATTCAGCTACCCAATGAATGGCTTCATCAACGACCTGACTACGAGCCTGATGTTTGTTAGCCAGACGTTCTTGTGTATCAGGAGGGAGGTTAGTGGTGGCTGTTCTATTTGCAAAATTTTGGACAAGCGAGGTAGCCTTGCCCACAGGGTCATGGTGAATAGGTGGGTGTGTTTGTATACCTTGGACCTTGTGGATGCGTCTCCACATGGATTTGACACTGGTGTCCTTATTCAGTTTAGATGTCCACTTAAACCGTGATGAGTAACGTGCTTTGTCTGTTACTCTATCTAAGACCCTGGCTGCATCTCTGAGATTGACCCTGTTGGATTTTCAGTTTGTTCAGGGCGATGTTGCCTGTTGACTATGCGCTTAAATTGATGGACTTTAGGGTCAGAGAACCAGTAGTCTATGTGAAAGGATCTGGGTTTGGTTCTGGGGATCAATTGTGTTGCTGCAGATATGATGTGATCAATGATCTGGGCAGCCTCCCCTTCAATGGTGTCAGGGTAAGTTGCAGTGAGGGCCAGTGTTTCAAGGAGTGTTCTATACTTTGCCCAGTCGGCCCTTTCTATGTGCTATCTATATATAAGTACAAAGGAGGAGGGCAGTTCTATAGCTGCTTCTAGCATTGTAGCCTGAACAGCGAAATGGTCGCTAACCAGAGATTCATTGAGGGAAAAGGTGGCTCTGCCAGCCAAGCTGGCGTGTGCAATAATAAGGTCCGGGGAAGAACCTCTCATTTGAGTGGGAACTTTCTCATTGATGACTAAGTAGGAGAGGTTATCGAATTGGTCTTGGAGGACCCTACCAGCAGCATAAGTGGTGGCATTGTTGGAGCCCAATTAGCTGCTGTGGGCATTTAGATCGCCCATAAGAATGGAAGGGGTGGGGTGGTCCAAGATTGGGGTAATATCGAAAGGGATACTCCTGAGCCTTCTATATACATTGTGGATTTGTGTTGGGCCAGATTTGAGGCGGATGAGAACAAAGAGGCTGTCGGTTTTGTCACCCAGGTCTAAGTCTAGGTTGATTTGATAGGCGGCTATGGATTGTTCGACAATAGTGATAAGGCCGGGATATTCAATGGTTTTGGGTTTGTAAAGGGTGTGGTAGCCAGGGATGGTGATGGGTGGGCGGTCGTCAGCCCTGGCAGGAATTCTGGTATCCTGCAGAGTTAGGATATCTGTTTTCACCGAGGACAATCTGTATTATTTTTTAGATCTTTTGGTTTGCTCCTTGGGTGTTCCAGGAAACAAGTTTCAGAGGTGGTCGCACATGACTGAGAACATCCATATGGCTGAATCGTGGGCCTGGACTACCATGGTCATGAGGGAGGGGTCGTCCTTCAGCTTGGGGGTGATGTCTTTGATTGTTTGCAGTTTGACTGACTATAGTTTCTTTCATTTCTTGACGGTCTATTGCTGGTTTGTCTGTGTTGTTGTTTTGGGGTGTCTTTACAGGATTGGGTTGGGTTTGGTTGGGTTGGGAGGCTTGCTGTTTCTTGACCCATGCATTCTCCTGCAGTATTGGCGCCGGGTGGAATATAGGTTGTTTGGTTTGGGGTGGGTGGGATTTCCACTTGCCTGTACCCTTGCCCTTGGGTACCATTGGTTGTTCTCTCACTGGTCCTGTTTGGGTTGGTTGACATTGTTGCCTTGCGGCACAGTGGGTTTTTGAAGGGTTGCGGGTTTGGGGGTAGTCGTTGGGTAAGTCTTTTTGGCTTGGTTCCATCTAGAGTGGGGAATTCCCTGAGGGAAAGGATAGGCTGAGGTCTGGGTAGGGGTTTGGCTTGGGCTATTATTTTTTTGGTGATTTCGATTCGTTTGGGGCAGCTCTTGCTGCCGGCTGGATGTGCTCCTTTGCAGTTCGCACACTTGGCAACAACAGCCTGTTGTGCTGCCCGCTTTGCTACAAAGTCTGCTGTTGGGTGGGGCTCGCTGCATATGCCGCAGCGAGTGGGTGTCCAGGGTGCATGCTCAGGCTATGTGGCCGTATTTTTGGCAGTTGAGGCACCTCACTGGCACAGACTGTCTGACTGGGTCCCCGGGCCACGGACGACTCGGGTGACGGGCCATACTGCAGCAAGCCCCGGCCGCTGCCTGTCAGATCGGCCTGCCCGGGCCGCCGTGGGCCGTCGAGGAGCGCCAAACTAGTCCAAAGGCTTCCAAACACTGTGGCAAGGACAAATATAGCCCTTGCATTTCAGGGTTCCCATGCAGGTCTTACAATGTCTTAAATTGATTTTATCAAAATTAAAGCAATATAAAAGTCTTAAAGTTTACATTTTCCTAGTAGTAGGTCTTGTAAAGCTCTTGAATTGAGTATGAATCGAAAAAAGCATTCATCTCCAGATACCAAAAAAATGCTTATAGCCGGATATCTGAATATTTTTATTGTTGAGCTGTTAAAACGTATTGAATTTGCTGGCTTTGGGACTTAAAAAGGTCTTTAAAAGGTCTTAAATTGATATTGAAAAAAGTGTGGAAACCCTAGATTTGACCTGTTTTCTGAAAAAAAAGGTAATTTAGGTCTCGAAAAAGTTTAAATGGCCTCGCCCATACTCCCTAGTCGCTTTAGAATTACTGGGTAATCCGACGTGATTGGGGAGTATCGGCCTCCCCCCCTCCCCTCCCCCACCACCACGCCCACTTATTTTATCTTATAATCCTGCGGGATGGACATCGATGCTGATTCCCCCCTAGGGTGATACCACCAAAAGGGGGAACATCCAAAGAGGGCTTCCCCGTGTGTCGGTGAAGGGGGCAATCGTAATACAATACAATACAATAATGGTTTATTTGACAAATGTGGTTACATTCATGTCAGCACCGTATGTGGCATCCTGCTTTAGGGTTATGCAAGTTCATGCATTAAGTATTTTTACTGCTGCATATATACTTTTTGCAAAGCTCGGGCGGATCCAGAGACTTTCAAAGGGGGGGGGGGGGGGGCGCCCTTTTGTAAAATTTTCCACCGGACCCTCCAGTTCCGGGAGTTTTACATTAAAAATAACCCAATCTTTTGCCAAAAATAGGGGGGGGGGGGGGCGCTGATGCTACAGATAATTGTTATTGTAATTTCCTGCTGTTTTTGTGAACAAGAAGGCATGAGATTAAGGATCTCTGAAATTTTTTCAGTTATTGGTTTTTCTGAAGCATTTTAGTGAAATGGCTCAGATTAGCGAGTGTAATACAAAATCTAAAAATAAACAAGAAGGAGAACCCATCTCCTCATGACGTGATCTACATCTTGCTCTCCGCCCCGAGTCGGTATGGAGAACTTCCGTAGACCACGTCGCACGGCCAGGTCGTCGCACGGCGGTAGCAAAGTACCCGGTACGTCCGTCCGCACAGCTTTCCCACGGGTCTATGATCTAAAAATAATTCAACCCTTCCCCCACCACCACCACCACCACCACCCCGACCGACATCCGCAACACATACACACCTTTCCCGTCACTGGGCCCTGTGCAACACGATGAAGACATATTTGGCGGATTTACCTAAATTCAGGATTCAAAAGGTATCTAGATCTATAGTAGGTTTTTACTGGTATCAGAGGTCATCCTGTTAGGACCTGTACAAATTTGGGGATTTGATTTTTACTAGTTTTTTTTTATTATTAATAGATTAGATATTCGTGGCAGTGCCGTGGGTGGTGTGGGCCTAAAGTTCGGGGCTCTCGGAGTCCCTCTCTCGGCTTCATATATCGTACATATGGTTTGATCATTTTAGGCCTTATGTTTGCAATTTGAAAAATTCAGAGCGTCTGCATTTGAAAAACAAAGATTTGCAGTTGGTTTGGACTAGTACGTGCATCCTTTTCACATCTGAGTTATACAGAGAAAAACTTCGATTTAGACCTTATCCAGCCTATCGAATTCAAAATGAAAATCACATGAATATCTATGTTCTCATATTTCTGCTCGAGGTTCATATATATCGTATGGTTTGATGATTTTAGGCCTGTACACGTTTGTAGTTTGAATATTTTAAGAGTATATATATATATATATATATATAAAAAGTACTGACACTGTCAAAATATTTCACTTGCACACCGAAAAAAACCCAACATTTTAGGCTTTATCAATCTAAATGCAAATCATGTAGATCTACATATACAGTGGTGGATTTTTTTTTTTTTTTGGGGGGGGGGGGGGGGGGCACAGGGGACATCCCCTATATTTGGTAAAATAATGATTTTTCTAATGTAAAACTCCTGCACCCAGAGGGTCGGTTGGAAAATTTTACAATAGGGCACCCCCCATTTTGAAAATCTCTGGGTCCGCCCCTGATATCTATGTTCTTCTAACTCTCACGGTCCTAGATCTATATACTGTATGGTTTGATTATTTTAGGCCTAGACATGTTTGCAATTCAAATATTTTTAGACCATGTTTCATAGATTCAAGATTAGAAATGATTCAGACATTAGATTATTTGTAAGTTTGTGTTATTTTTTCTGACTTCCACCAAAATATTTGATCTGAATTGAAATTTAATGCATCTAAGCCAAAGAAGCTGTCAGTGTGAATCATAACCAGCCAATAGGCTTCATACTATCAACAAGTTCTTTTGCTGCTGCCATTGTCTAGGCTTGCAAGTTGAATATTTTTTAGATTGTCACTATAGTGTCAGGCTGTTCAGACCTACCACACTGATAGAATGTTTTTCTCAGATAGATATAAAAGAGACCATCTCACCACGAAAGACTATGATGACAATAATATAGATTACCTCCTTTACGCTGATGACTTGGTCCTGTGTGCTGACTCACAACAAAAACTACAGTCTCTCATAGACAAACTGTTTTCTTACTGCTGTCAATGGCACCTTACTGTTAGCATGGCAAAAACCAAAGTAATGATAATAAATGAAAAGAAAAATAATCATGCAGAACCCCTGAAATTTGGTCAACATGAGATAGAATTTAGTACTGAATATAAATACCTTGGACTGCCACTCACCTCTGAAACTAAAAGCATTCTCTCGAAAGTGCCAGCCTACATAACCGAACAAGCCCGTAAAGGCATGTATCAGGCCTACTCAAAATGCAAAAATGCAATAGGGACAATCCCCTATGGAACAGCAATTAAACTCTTTGATTCCCAAATTATACCAATATTAGAATATGGATGCCAAATTTGGGGTGCAGAAGTCAATGACCCACTTGAACCTATACATCTGAAGTACCTAAAAACAATCCTTGGTGTACGCATATCAACTTCCACTGCTGGTGTCTACAGTGAAACAGGGAGACTGCCATTAATAGTTCGCCAACAATGCCTAGCCCTCAAGTACTGGGCAAGAATCATTAGTCTCCCAGAGAGTAATTTCCTCAAGACAAGTTACCTCTCCCTCCTAGACCTCCATGCCAATGGCAGAAAAAATTGGTGCTCCAAAATAGAAAATATCTTACGCTCTCTTGATCTGCACGAAAATTGGGAAAGTCAGACAATAAATGACACCGGAGCCTTTATCAAAATAGCAGAACAGCGCCTCATTAACCAACAAACAACACAAGTCTCAGAAAAAATTCATTCACAAAACCCACACAACAAACTTAGAACCTATAATCTTTTTAAAAACGGTCACTCTGAAGAGACATATCTAAGAACCATACACATACCAAAACTACGAAAAGCACTCACTAGATTTCGACTGAGCTCACATCTACTTGAAATAGAAACTGGCAGACACAGAAACACCCCTCTTGAAGAAAGGTTGTGCTCACTTTGTAAAACTGGTAACATTGGTGATGAGAAACATCTCCTAATGAAATGCGACACACACACAGAAGACAGACTACATCTTTTCAACCTGATAACCTCCATATTTCCAAATTTCGTACACATGGGCGAGCAGAGTAGATTCATTTTCATCCTAAAGTGTGAGGATATAAATGTTATACAGGCGCTCTCTAAATTTATAAACAGTGCACTGAAAAGGCACAGTTTATGCACAACTGCAACAGCACCGTGTATTATCTCAACACCAGAGTCTTAATGTCTGCCTCTTAAACTAGTCCTATTAATGTTCCCATGTACCGATAAGGTCCCACAGCTGGTGCTCAACTAGATGCTACTAATACATAAGACTATTACAATCATAGTCTCTCATATGGTGCACGTAACCTAGTCACAATTTTGAAACTTGTCAAACTGCTTGTAACCACTTTTCCATATCTTTATGCTGTACCCTTGTATAAATGTATAAATGTTAGAGATAAGCTGTGTTATAACTTAGTTAGTATAGTTACTGTCATTACATAATAAATGTCTAATGTCACCCTAGCCCTATACAGATAATAATCTGAACAAGAGAATGTAAAAATGACATATAAGTCAACCCTGACTTCCAGACTGTCAATAAAAGATCTACTACTACTACTACTACTATAAAGTCGAATACCCGCAGTCCTCTGTTTTCTTGAAAACGGATATATTTGGATAAAAACTACACCCTGATCTATTTTTTTTTTTTTTTTGGTTCATGCCCCTAGAGGGAGACTGGAGCCCTGGGATGGGTATCCGTGGCCCCTGAAAGTTGTGTGAGAGAAGAGCTCCCCTCCGACCTATATAGGTGCTTTATACCGTGCCCGCCAGGATAGGCCCTGACGGACATCCGCCTTGTTTAAGGAGCTGTGTGAGGCTCCGGGGGGGGGGGGGGGGGGGGGGGGGGGGGACTTAGAGGGCGGTGGGGGGGGGGGGGGGGGAGGGCAGGGGAAGGGGACAGGGGCTAGGGGGTTCCTCTTGGGATGGACAGGTAGTCTAGCAGTGCCCTAGCTGTAACCGGTTGCAGCCTGGTCAGCCATAATGACCGCTGCTAAGTCCACCCGATGCTTTTCCATACTCTGGCCCATACTACCCCTAGGCCAACCTTAAAAAAAAGTTTGTTTCCTGTTTACCGCCCGACTGAGTATGTTAGGGCCGTCTGGAAACTTTTTTTTTCATTTTTGGAAAAAATCTTTTTTTTTAATCAAAGTTTTCAGTAATACCCCTACCAAAAAAAAAAATATGGAAAAAAAAAAGATTTTCCGACCTCCCGACTGGGAATTGTTATGGTCACCCGCTGGACAGGAAACAACTTTTTTTTAAAGGTTGGCCCTAGCTTCTGATTCCTACAAAATCATCGCTACCAGTCTCCGCTGCTGGGAAGGCTGAATCCGAGCTCTGGTTGGCTGGCTGTCAGAATTGAATGCGATCAAATGCACAATGTAACCCTTTAATCGGCATCATGAAGGAGTTCATTTGGGCAAACTTAAGGATTCTAGACCATTTTAATTAGCTGACATTATCTGCATCGCATACAGAGATGCCACTTTTCCTTCTAAATACTGATTTCCGTATCTTTTGTTTTAAAAACAATTTTCAAAATTCCCTTATTTTCAGGAGAAAATAATTGTTGTATTTTATTTCAGGCAACAAAAAGGATCATACATGAAAATATAATGTCCTCTGTGTCAGAACTTTATATATACTTTACTATAGCAGGGATATTCCTAGAATTTTTTTTGAAGTATCAAAAGCCCCATCGGGGAAATTTCTATGGGGCCATTTTCTGGAAATATGTGGGCATTTGGACCATTATTTTTCATTTTTTCCCAATGATTTTGCGGGAATGGCCCCTTCAATGTTAACCCAGTGCGGGAATAAAATTCCTGGGGCGGGAATGGCCCATCCCGCAGGCCTAGGGAGATCCCTGCTATAGACTACAGTAATCGTCTCCTTCCTAAAATACGGAAATGTGTTCGACTGCTTTCCGTATTTTTCGTCTTTGAGGGGTGGCATCTCTGCGCATAGAAACACTTTTGACATGGTATCACGGTAGTCAGATGGCGCGGAAAGAAGCTCTCTAGTGTAGACAGTTTGCCCCCCACCCCCTCCCCCCGACGGCGTAACAAAGCATCACACGGACTTAAGCCCTCTTTTGTGTAGTTCAGTGCATATTCCACCGTCGCTTCACATTCCCCATAAAGTCTTGATTACATAGGAATCCAACGCGACTAGGGAGTATGAATTCAGTGCAACTTGTGACCCCTCGACGCGGGAAAACTTGTGACTCAAAAAAACAGCGAAACATTCAGGTGTTGATGAGGCACCAGCGACAGTGACTCTGAAGAACAAGATATTTAGTAGAGTGGTAAAAGAATAACTATTAGGTAGTCAAAAAGGCTTATCAATCAGATAATCATTAATCATCTCAACGGATATGTATGCTGATATACAAATAGAATAAGCTACGACCTGAGTTATCTAAATTAACCTCCGTTGTGAGACCTGAATGTTGTTGATATGTGACGTCACAGATCGCCATGTTGTACACATTGCGGGCACCTGTTCGCGGCGATTTACCTTTTCGGAAAGGTAACCACCCATTTTATACCACTTTATCGAGTAATACGGATAGGCATAGGTAAGACTTACACTCTCTTTGTTGGTTGCACTCTATGTAGCGTTTGGAATACAAAGGTAGTGGATAAGAGCAGTAAAATGGCGAAAGTTGGGTGATTTGCTGAGTGAGCCAGGCAATGTGTCATGACACGGTTGATTGAAGATTGAAGGAACCCCAGGACCAGGTACTTGGTAGAGTTTTTCGTCTTTTTGCAGTTTCTTGACATTTCTTCGAAATCATTGGTATCACCTTTTTTTATTTGAAATCCTAAAAACAAATTCGAATTTTTTTTAACAGGGCCCCCAGAGAAAACTGGGAAAATGGGGAGGGGTGGCGGAAAACACAGTGTCACAGGGAATTTCATTTAGCCTGGTAACTGGTTCTGCAATTTCTCATTCTCTAAATAGTAGGGACCTCTTGCTGTGTTGTCGACATTTTTTCCCGCCTACACAGGTTTTTGAATTTGAACAGTTTGCTAGAAATGGCACAGAAAAAATTGCCAGGAGCATAGAAAAACACAACATATATATCATTATATGTAGCTCTAAGCCGCGAGACAGGGAAATCACAGAGGACTTTGCCCTAAAATCAGGGTCCCCACTCAAATCCCGTTTTCAAACAAAAGTGTAGGACTTAGAGGCTTCCTGCTAGAGATTCAACTTGAATCTTGGCTGAGTGAGTGAGACTTGATTGACCTTTCGAAGAGTCATAACAAAGATATATACGATTAAGAACTGGCAAGACAAAACTACCAAAAATCATATCAACTTATAAATATCTTTATTCAAGGATATTGAAATGACAATAATTTATGACAGAAATCAGGGAGTGCGTAGTGTGGCTTCAATCTCCAATAAATCTTCAGGGCTCCCGCAATTTTTATTTGACTTATGCCATTTATGGGTATCCATCACTTTGATTTCTTATCAGTGGCGGATCCAGGGGGGGGGGGGTTAAAAAGGGGCATTTGTCCCTCCCCCCCCCCCCCCCCGACCAAAAATGAACTCTTGTAGTTTTGACAAATCCGAGGAGAATTTGTGCAAGGTAAATCATGGGCGGGGGGGGGGGGGGGACGGGGGACGGAGTGCGCTATTGTCACATCAGATTTCTTCTGACATAATCGCTGGACCAACCTACCTAAATTTTCTCAACCTATGTTACCTGCACCCAATATTTATTGTGGGCCGGTGAGCCAGTTAGACTTTCAAGTCGGTTCTGGTCTTTTGAATCTGGCGCGCTCGCCGCCCACTAAGACATAGACTTTCGTGAAGAGTACTTAGAGTCACTTTGTTGAAAGGACCCCCCGGAGCGCCGGGGCGATGCACGACATTTTGGCGACCGATTCTGGGCTTAAATCCAAGCATTTGGGCTTATTTGGGCTTAAATTAATATCAATTGGCATTTCTAGAACAAGCAGGAATAGTTAAAATCGTCCAAATTGCGCCAAATTAGACATATTAACGCAAAATAAAAGTCGGTTACATCGGCGGTACTCGGGTATCTTCGGCATTCTCCGTGACCCGCTTTCAATCGGGGAGGAAGGGATCTGGGTCAAAGTCTGAATATTCATCAACCTATTTTACCATGAAATCGATCATTCTTACGGGCCTAATATATATAGAGGGGTAGATTTGGACACATAGATGACCATGTCAAGGTCCAGAAATGAATAGATTGCGAAATAACGCGTCTAAACGCGTAAATGCATCGCGCTATTTTTTTTTGGTAATCCTTCGGCCTCCGCCCGGCCGCCTCACACTGTCAGACCGCCGGGCGCAGTCGTCCCGAGCGGACGGTGGTGGGGAAGGCTCTCTCTTTCTAGCCTGGATTACCGCGGTATCTGATGCTTTCAATATATATATTTTGGACGAATGGACACCCTTAAACGCATACAACGCATTGACAATTCATGCGGGAACCATGCGTTCGTATCGAAGGGGAAACATTGGATCGATCGGACACGTGGAGGCTTGACAGTGACACGATAAAGATGGCGGGTTCTCTCCCCGCACGCCTGCACCGATACATTGAACTCAGGAAACCAGGATGACATTAAACGCATCAATTGTGGAGGATATACGCATTGAAACGCATTGAGGACTCCAGGCCTTAAAGGTGGGTTCATATATTTTTTCCAGCATTTGAAATGATATCGTTGAAATCTAGGCCTAAACTCGGCCTAACACGCATTGGATCGATCGGACAGGAGGAGGACACTGGCAATCTGAAAAATAATTATTTAGACCTTATTAGGCCTATCAAAATGAAATCCATGTATATATCTATGTTCTCCTATATCTCAGGGTCCTATATATCATAATATAGATTGATATTTTAGGCCTTGAAACGCTTGCAATAATATTTTACAGATGGTATGAAAAAATGACCTAGGCCTAAGCCCCCTCCGACACTGTCAATGTATTATGGCGGCTCCGAAAGCAATTATTTATGATCAAAAGATTAAATTATTTGTTGAATTGTCACTATAGTGTCATTTTTTCTTACCTACCATCAAAATATTCAATCTGAACTTTAATATGTCTAGGCCTAAGTCACTGTCAGTGTCTGAATCATTCCCATTCAATGTTAAAACATAGGCGTCACACTGTCAATAAGTTCTCTGGTGCTGTCAGTGTCAAGTGTCGAACACAGATTTAAGATTTAAATGATTCAAAGATTAAATTATTTGTGAAATTGTCACTATAGTGTCATTTTTCCAGACCTACCATCAAAATATCTGAACCATTAATATCTCAATATCTAGGCCTAAGCCCTCTCCATTAGATCTTGGGATACACCGGCCCCTAAGTGCCTATAGCACTTAACTTGATCGATTAAATCAATGGCGCTTTTGATCTAGTTTATTTGGGGCCTTAAACCTCCCGTGCTGTAAGCATTAGCCTAAAAAGAGTAGTTGTGTTAAGGTATCCCGAACGACACCACTTTTTTGGACCTACCCTAACATTTTTAGGAAGTTTTTTTCCGATATTTTACTGAAATTCAGTAAAAGTTACTTGTCAGCCAGAAAATTACAGGTTTTATATGAGAAAACTCATTCAAGAGGGTTACACGCATTGTAGAGAGTAAATGAAGGAAATCATTTATGTTCAAAACCATCTTCAATACTTGGTGTCTGTTATTGATGTTTTTAAAAAAAGATCTAAATTATAATAAAGATATAGACCTACCTAGCCCATTTTTTTTGGTCTATGAAACCTGTGCACAACTCCTTTCTTTCTTTGGCCTTACCGGCCTCAGGCAGATGGGCAGACCTTTGGCGTTGAGCTCTGAGTGTACAGTGATCAAATACCTGCCTTGGGTCCATGCCAAGTTTATTTACCTTACGTGAACCACTAAGAAACACAAGTCTGGACAGCTCTGGCCCTTCCCATTATACGATGCCGCCGAGATATACCGTAAATGTCCTAAGCTGTCAGGCAGTTTAAATTAAGAAAATCATACCCACATGTATTTACAAAATAAGGGTGCGAGTTAGATAAGGGTTTTTTGCGATGTTTTACAATCAAAAGGTTGATCTCTATCATTATTTATATTTAACCAAGCAGTGTCCGAAACCTGGATGGTGCATGATTTCTCAAGGTTTTGAATATGTTTTTATAGGAACTTATACAAAAATGTTGCCCATGGGAGTTCCGGGGAAGAATAGGCCCCTAGTAGCCCCTGCTGATCTTCAAAGGCGATGCTGGGGGGACCCTGCACAGACCAAGTCAAGTGGTTCTTTGGGTTCAATTCCTGGTTGGTGCTGGGTTTGCTAAGGGATGAGGTACAGCAACAATTATTTCCTGGCTTTGATCTCCTACTGTTTGCCTGCCCTGTCACCATCTCATAGATATGATCACCAAAGACAATTCATCCCAACTTGTTTTCGCTGTGAAAATGACACTGGCTGTCTGTACGGTGTTAAACACCCAACATTCACTCGCTCGCTCGCTCACTCACTGAAACAGGGATATAAGTTTTCCGAATTTTGTCGGATTTCCGATTTTTTCTCTCCAGCACCCAAAAAATCTTTTTCAAAATTTGATGTTTAGAACACATTTCACAACATTTAAGGATACATTCAGATTTTCTTACTGCTATTTCCGACTTTTTCACCATCCCCAACTTACATCCCTGCTGAAATGTCACCGGGTGCACAATTTTAGAACTTGTGCACCAGGCGAGTGCACAAAATAAAACCTTTCGGACGATGCCAAGGGTATTGAAATACTACTCAAAAGAAATCTAGGATTATTATCAAGCCTTTTAATGTATAACTGTTACTACGTATGCTTAATTCAATTTCAAGCTTCCAAGTTTTAAGTAAAAGGCATATGATTAATTTAGTTATAAAGATTTCCAGGATTATAAGGTTGTGGATTTGGGGTGCGGCTTAAACTAGTTTTACTCTGGAGCTTAGTTGATATTAAAGACGGCTGACGACCAAAAGAGAACCTTAAAGTCAGGGCCAAACTTTGAAGTCTGCTTAAATTAGGGGTTTTACCGTAGATCCCTGCAGTCTCATGTATTATGTATATACACAACACAGGCTTATTGTACAGCTGTATGGCTTGTCAGGCCAGGGGTCGAACTTTTAATATAATAGTTAGGTATATTCATTTATTGTCCCTATTTGTCATGGAGACGAAGGAAGTTACTATGTACATAATATTATGAGTTTGAAGCATTCACAAACTTGACAAAGCGTGGTACAGGAGCACACTCTTCTTGGCCTCGTATTCATTTCTATGTGGGAGACTTAACCACCAGGCTAAACATTGACCTGACTGAGGAGTTAGGATCGCTGCTTCTCAGGCAAGAGGACCTTAAGTTGTAACTGTCAGACTGAAAATGTACGTGGTCAAGATCAATTTTAATGACAAAATAGATTTGATATTTGCTGCTAAAACGGAGCCAGCATGGATTTGAAATTAATCTATTTAATAAAACATGGTTTGATTTTTTTTCAAAAGCTGGCCGAGACGACCGCGCAATCATTGACGTAAAATCCTGAATTGCATAACAACAAAATACATTGCTTTGAATTTGGTTCACTTTCAGGAATAAAACGGAAATGATGGGAGTCCCCATAGCAAGACACACACCCATCTACACTATTCAAGAAAGATGTTAGCAAGAAAAGAAAAATCTCTCAGATGCCAAAGTTTGAAGTAGCAGAGGGAAGAAGCGTGAATCTTCCAGGGTCAAGATGTCGGTTGACCCGCGCCACTACCACTTCCACCAGCGCCGCTGCCACCTCAAGGACTTTGAGCGGCGGGCGAAGGTCCTGCTCACCGAGCCCGACCGAAAGTACCTTTACGGAGTGCTCAAGGACTACCAGACCCACCGCCAGGTGGAGCTGCTCATCACCAGCCTGCAGGTACAGTGTTTTCTAGAAATGTCGATTTTGCCAGACATTTCTCATGTTTTAACCAGAATGTCCGATACCTTGTCTTAAAACAGGGATATAAGTTTTCCGATTTTCGTCGGATTTCCGATTTTTTTCTTCTTCTCCAGTACCCCCAAAAATCAATTTCAAAATTATGGTGTTTTGAAGTAGTTTCACATCATTTCAGGATACATTCATATTTTCTTATGCTATTTTCGATTTTTTCATTGTCCCCAATGTACACCACTGCCTAAAAAATGTCATGTGGTAAAGATATTAAGATAACATAAATTATGTTTAAAATTTCCGACAGTAGTGTGTAGAGAGAGGTCTGATGATAACGCTCACGAACACCAGACAGAATATTCAAGAAGTTTAATGATAAGCTCATGAAGGTTCAAAAAGTTTTATGATAAGGTCATGAACGTCTGACAGACTGTTCAAAAATGTTTATGATAAGCTCATGAACGCTGGACAGAATATATTCAACAAGTTTTATGATAAGCTTATGAATGTCTGACAGAATGCTCAAAACGTTTTTCACGTACACTGCAGGTGGCGCTTGACACCCCGTCCAAGCTGGACCTGCTCCTGGATGTGCGACACTTCCTACCTGCGTCCCACCTCAAGCGCTTCGACCGACTCGCCCCGTACCACAAGATGGCACACCCAGTCGACATGTCATCTCAGGTCGACATGTCGGATGGAGCGAGCGAGGCCCCAGTGTATGGCAGTTTGAGTCGGCTGTACACTCCGCAAGCTGCGAAGCGAGCGGATAGGACCAGCTCGATGAATGGGACGATGAGTCTTGGGCGGAGACCGCGGAGTATGGTCTCACTTCCCACCACCTCTTCGGCCTCTTCTCCTCGCACCCACACCCACATCCACACCCACACCAATTTAGGAGGCAGAACCATTGTCACAGGTGAGTTAAGTTGAAAAATAAAGTCACTGTTCATAGTTCTGTTACTTGCATTTTTAGATGTAAAAAACGTAATAGTTCTATGGACAGCGAATATTGATTTTTATTTGATTATTTCTGGTATTTGAAACATATATATTGAATATCAAAACTGTATATAAATAACGGTCTAAATAAGCCTATCCTACAACATGTATGTCTCGGAGTAGGGCCAGGGTTGGACAAAACACGTCATTCGCGTCATATAAGCAGTCTCAGTCTCCACCAGTTTGATCAGAGGAATAGGCAATGATTATACATTTTGGTATAGGCAATGATTATACATTTAGGTATCACCAAGTAGTGCTTAAACATATTGACTTCTCAAATTTGATCACTCTGCAGATTAACAGTTACCAGTTTGCCAGCCACTCAAATTTCCGTATCTGAAATCTTCTGACTTTATCCAGACATCATTCCTCGGCATGCAGCATGTGGAATTTGATTTTGCTAAAAAGTTAACTTAATTTTCAGTGGGCCAAAAAATGGCCAAAGTATTTGTGTTTTTTTAAAGGCTTGTGATTCCTGAAAAATGACCCCCAATGAAATGAATGCAGTGGTGGTTTTAATACTCTAGAAGTCTATATAGGAAGATCCCTTTACCTGCATTGGTGATAACTGCGTCCCATTTTTTCCCTTCCGTAGGGTCTGCAGAGGTGGATGAGCACGGTCCGACGAAGACGTTGTTCCTGGTGAGGGACCCAGACGAGAACCTGGGCTTCAGCGTACGCGGGGGGTCGGAACATGGCCTAGGCATCTATGTCAGTGAGATCACCGAGAACTCCGCCGCGGGTAAGTCAGACAGCTACTTGTAAACAGTACACAGACCCATCATTATAATACACAAGGAGCAGGGACAAAGTAACATCAGGGGCCCTCAGCTGAGTACACACGCACATTTTCCATAACTTGTAAGCCTTCCAACCTGCCCTTTGACTGGAGTACGCATCGGACTCGTTCAGGAACGTGCACAAATTCTCAACAATATTGGGGAGTTTTAGCATCTCCAGTGCACCCTGTAACGCAAACGCAATGTATCACTTTAGGATCTCCGCTGTTATGCACCATGCCAAAATTATGTCATAAGACAGGGTACCAACCACACAGGGAAAACCGGAAAATGGCAAAAGAATTACCTGACAGGAAAAACACAGGGAATTTGCAAATATTGCAAAAAACAGGGAAAACATAGGGATTTCATTTGGCCAGGTTCTTAAATTCCTGATTCTCGAAATATTAGGGATTCGACTTTTTGTTGTTGGGTTGTCCATTTTTTTTCTGCAAGCAGAGGCTTTTAAATTTGGACAACTTGCTGGATAAGACAAAGAGAAAAATTGCTGTGGGACAGCGAAATCTCAGGGAAAACACAGGGAATTTGAAAATGGAATTTCAGTTGGTACCCTGATAAGAGATGCACTTCTTCTGCGGTATCGCTAACTACATGTTGTTGTTTTTTTCACCAACTTGGCACTGGTCGTTCATTTTAACAATTGAATTTTTCTTTTATATTATAATCATGAATATACATACTCCGTCTGCACATTGCGTAAATTCGGACATTGATTCAGGATATTGCTTCTTGTTCTAATCTGATTTGGCAGTTTTTTTTCATTCTCAGACACTTATATTAAACGTACATCCTTTTCAGACAGGGCAGGGCTCTGCCCTGGAGACCACATCATGGAGGTGAACTCCATCCGCTTTGAGAACATCGCCTCCAGTAGCGCGGTCAAGGTGCTGACCGGTACGACCCGACTCCGCATCACCGTCAAGCGGGTCGGGAAAATCCCGGGCTTCAAGTTTGCTCGCGAGAAGACCTCGTGGTACGACCTCAACGAGGGGCATCTCGTGGAAGGCACTCTGGAGGACCACGGCACGTTCCATTACCCCGCCGGACTGGCCTTCGTTGATGGGGTCATTGAAAGGAGAATCCACTTCTCGATAACCCGGGAGGACCAGTACTTCGGTTTCAACATCCGCGGGGGCAGCGAGTATGGCTTAGGGGTTTATGTGTCAAAGTGAGTAGATGTATTGATTTAGTTTGTCACTGAAATACCAGTGCCTTTTATCATGACGTGTGGCTTTGCAACAATCTACTGGTGTAGAGTGAATAATTAAGTAGCTTATAAGAAAGGTTAATGCTATTTTAAATCTTATAGAAGTTAAATATGAGTTATTCTTCCGAGCATTCTCCATTTATTGCCCTCATCTATAGTTAATCTGCCTTTGGCTTTTAAAGATACCATAGGCAAATTGTTATCCTCCTTTCTAAAAAGGTACGGCTCTTTCAATCTCCCCTGCAGATTCTTAGTCAGTAGTGGAGATATAGGAGAAGGCAATGCGTGGAGATTGTGAGTTCCGGTTCCGGTACTTTCAATCTCCATGCAGGTTCTCTGGAACAGTGAAGCTGTCAGTCTCCGAACAGAGCCACTTCCACTCCGTACCTCCACCCTAATTTAGGCCTATTAATATCTTTCAAATTTCGAGATTCGTTTTTATACTCCGAGCGCCGAAGGCGCTTGTATATCATCCAAAGATCTGTAAAAAAAAAAAAGAGAGAAAAAAGTGTTTGGTGAAATTTACATATGTATTGAAACAATTGAATCATTAACTACTGTAGAACGTGCCAAAGAAATTTCCCTGCATTTTCCCCTCCTTTCTCCGTAAATCCAACATTTTGATAGTTCAGTGAAAAATGATATCAACATTCTTCTGTATCTACGTCCCAAGTCAGCATTTCAAATTATCCCTCTATTGTTGCTTAGCCATTTGAACCATTAAACATCATTTTGTAGTGAGTATTTCCAATCATTTATTTCCTAAACGCAAAACATTGAAATGTCTTTACTTTTTCGGATTATTCATATCTCCTGAGTGGCACGTCTGATGTAACCAATTATTCACGTGTTCTATTTATTTGTTTCTTTATTTCCACAAAATTGTTCAGGCATGAACCTGATCTTCCAAGACTTTGAACTTACAACCTTTATTCAGGTTTTCAAAATTGTTAATATCATAGAAAACAGTGTTAGTATTGATATGTAGATGAGATGGTGATGATATGATGTGTGTTTCAGAGTGGACCCTGGCGGTCTGGCGGAACAGAAGGGGTTAAAGGTTGGGGACCAGATCACCGCTGTCAACGGGCAGAGCCTGGAGAACATGTCGCACGGAGCGGCCGTCGACCTGCTGCGCCACCACAAGATGCTCGTACTAACTGTCCGGGTGAGTGGAAGCCCAGGGTACCAACCACACAGGGAAAACCTGACCTCTTCAAAGCGAAGGTTAAACTAATGGTTAAAGATCCATATAGAAAAGTGGACTAAGGGAGTTGTGATGTGAAATGATCTAACTCCATATAACATAACATATATGGCAATGTATTTCACCCAATTTAATTCGTCTCATTTTTTTCATTCATTAATTGGGTATCATGAACGATGTGTATTGTAATGACTGACCTGCCCCACGTAATTTGCAACTGTATATCACTAAGTGGGAGTAGGCGGAAGATCTGCCACGCCGAGCCTAATTAACCCAAATAAAAACAATGAAAAAAACACCCAAAAAAACAACAGGGAAAATAGCAAAAACGATTCCCTGACAAGGAAAACAAGGGAATTTCATTTGGTCAGATTCTGAAATTCCCGATTCTCAAGATATTAGGGATTTGACTTTTTGAGAGGCGATCACTGATCGCCTATCTATTGCTATATGGAGGGCCGTCAGGTGTGTTGTTGTTGGGTTGTCCAAATTTTTTCTGCATGCAGAGGCTTTTAAATCTGAACAATTTGCTGGATATGACACGGAAAAATTCCCGCGGGACAGGGAAATCTCAAGGAAAACACAGGGGATTTGAAAATGGAATTTCGGTTGGTACCCTCTAAGCCCTTCTCCAGTGGAGGTGAAAAGGGTGCATGGATGGACATGACCACAGGTCCGGAGGCCTGAGGCCCTTATAAAGCAGTTAGGGCCCCTAGAGTTTCTGGCCTAGGGCCAACCTTTAAAAAAAAGTTGTTTCCTGTCCAGCGGGTGACCAAAAATAAACCCAGTCGGGAGGTCGGGATTTCTTTTTTCTTTTTTCTTTTTTTTAAATTTCAAATTTGATGTGTTAACAACTTATTAAGGAATAGGTTATGACGTTAACATGACATACATAGAAAAGCTACAAAACGAAAAATGTTGAAATGAATTTAGAAAAAAAACTTTGAAAAAAAAATGTAAAAAAAAAAAAAAGAAATGTTAAAAAAAAATCCCAGTCGGGCAGTGGACAGGAAACGAACTTTTTTTAGGGTGGCCCAGGGGCCCAAGTGGCCCCTTAAAAATCAGGGATAACAACAACCGGTTTCTATAAATTCAATAATGTAACATCTGTCCTCTGGTTGATTCCATGATTTTTAGTTTGACTTGTTGTAAGAAGTAAAATAAAAGTAAAGAAATAAAACATTATGTTTTTAAAGACTACTATATGGTGAGAGTTATATGGAAAAGATGAATAATAATTGCTCATGCAGTATAATCAAATCAAATTCAAAGGTAGGTTAGGACGTTGCATAAAGAACTGTGATCTTACTCAAGGAATGTATAAAGTAACTAAAAACTTACTTTCCTGAAGGACAGTATAAGTAAGATAAGAAAGTAGTTACAAAAATTTACCATTGTTAGAAAGTAAGATAACAAAGTAATTATATTCAATGTCTTTTTGTGTTTTTCAGGATGTGGGAAAGTATCCGGCTTTCAAAGAGATCTACGCTGAGTACAGCTGGATGGACATCAGTACTGGCACGGTCACCCGCTCCCGTAAGTTACACGGCTAATCGGGCTTACCCTGCTTACTTATATAAGAAGGCCAGCATGCGGCCCAAGGGCAAAGTCCACAAGCCGCATGCTGGTCTGTAGACCAGAGGACAACCCCTAAGGCTCTTCTATATTTTATCACCCAAACAAAATACAAAAAAATGTTGAAAACTATTAATACAAGTCATAGCAAGGAGCAGCACATACAGCCTGTCACTACGACGTACCTCTTGTGTGTACCACTCCATGGCCGTACGGGTGATCAATCTATTCGTTCATATGATATGTATATGGCAATCTGTTGATATAAAGTTTTCCTGTCCATCAAATGAAGTTGCCAATAATTCGTTCTATGGCTATATATTTAGCCTTTTTGCAGACTTGTCCACCCAAGGACTTGGTCTACTTTTTCTTAGGCTAAATTTTCTATTGTTACAAGCCCTCCTTAGTCTGATATTGTGCTGTGCTGTTTTTTTTCATATTGTATAACAGCTGTTCAAATAATTTTCTTATTTGCAGATTTATTTAATGTTATTTTGCTGATGTTTGACTTTAATTTTGCTCAGAAATTTTGATTTGTATTTTTAAAAAAAAGTGATTTTGCTTTCGTTGTACTGAAATTAATAGGTCCCAACAAGAAATACCAAGGTATTGTATTGGTTTGGAAAAAATGCAAGCTATTAATTAAGACCTGTGACATAGCAAAATAGTTTCCTCGCAAAGCCCATCAATTTAACAATTGTAAATGTCTCAGTTCTTGCCTTTCAACTTGCCTATTTTGCTTTAAAGCCTTTCTTGCTCCCAGACCATTTGAGATTATGTAAAATGTTGTAATTATATATAACCAACCGGGTACAAGATGGGTTATTAACCCAAGGTATCCCAGGGATATCAGCCATTTATAGCCATTTATATCAGCCAATTATAGCCATTTATTCGCAATGCATGGAATATTTTTATGTGAGGGATATCAGCCTGAGGGCAGAGCCCGCAGGGCCACCCGAGGGTTGATATCCCTCACATTGAAGGTTTATAAATCAATCTCATACATGGGTTTATAAATCTATCTTGTACTTCCCCCTGGATAAAAAGATAAACAGAGATCCAAAAGCAATGTTTAAGGCAATTGAATTAACGCCTTTCGGACACAGTGTAATATTGTATGCCGGACTAGATGATAATAGAAACTTATAGACGACTCTATTGAATAGTTAGTTCGCTTGTTAGATACCGCTGTAAAAGTAGCTTGCCTCGTGGATTACACGTTTTTTCAATGAACATACAACAGATTAGAATATTTAATGCAGTTTTTCAACTAATCTGTATAATTCCCAACACAGTTTCCCCGATTTTTGTCGGATTTCCGATTTTTCCTCCCCAGAACCTCAAAAAATCAAAATTTGATATTTAGAACATGTTTCACATAATTTCAGGACACTTTTAGATTTTTTTTAATGCCATTTCCGATTTTATCAGTGTCACTTACTTACATCCCTGAAGACCAAATATGATGTCGATGAGGATGACTTCCCTGATCGACTCCCCGAACCCGTCACTTTACAATGTTCCAACCCTCTCTCTGTTCATTAGAGATACAATTTTCCTACTCCTGTTAGGTTACCTATTTTATGGTGATATACGATTGCACAGGGGAAATTTCCTCCATCCCTCTGATTTCCATATTGAAGTCTCTTTATTTCAATTTAAAGCCATTTGAGTGCAGTTTTTACGTCAGAACGCAATTCCTACTAGTCGATGTCCTCCCTAGTTGCTTCTAAAATAAAAGTAGGGAAAATGTTTCCTACTTTTTCATCAGATTGGAGTGTCAACTCTGGTTCATCTCGCAGGCTGTTTCTTCATACCGTTTATCATAGTTCAGAGACCTGCATATATTAAGTGTGCATCTAGTCTGTTAATATGAGTAGAAATGTAGTTTTAAGCCACTTTGTACAATAATAAAATGATCTCTGCCATAGGGATTTGCTACTAACGATTATTACACGAACATCATTCGTTTAGTCTAACTAAATATACTTTGCACACTGCAACAATTTATGAAACCTAAATTATTCTAATCGGAAAGGAAACCTGTTGATTCTATTATAGATAAACCTTTTATTTCCAGTACTCTTGATAAGCTCCATAAATGACACGGTGTTAAAGACTCGACTGTTTTCTTATTTTCAGGAATATACAGAAAACATCAGTTTGGTAGAGTGTCCTCTTTCCATTCATTAATAACATACGTGCACTAACATTCTAGATACTAAGGATCGTAATTGAGTGATGCTTTTACATTAATATACTCTCAAAGAGATTTCATATATATAATAATTTATAAAGTATACCTCTTACCAAGATACTATCTGGTTTAAAGATAAAAGTTTAATACACCTCACACTTTTCTTTAAATCGTTGAATTCCATGCAAAAAACATTTCTTTTATGTGAAATCAATTTGACTTGTCGATTTGTCAGATATTTAGGCCCTTATAAAACTTACTCCGGTTAACGTAAAAAGGTCATATTTCAAACTACAACCATAAATATTGCATGGTAATCCAACAACATTATTTTTTCACAATTTTCACATTTCAAGCAGAAGGGAAAACGAGAAAAACTTAGTTACTCTCAGAATGTGTGTGTCTTAACTCACTTAACTTTATAATCAGTGCACCCCTATAGACAAACAACCAAGTAATGATTTATAAGATTTTTTTAACATTTCGTGTGAAATACCCTAGACACAATTAACATTTTAATCATTGCAATGTATACCACATATGTATGGACACATCAACGCACCACTATAGATAAACAACCAAGTAATGATAAAATGTGTTTAACATTTCGAGTGATATTCCTGAAGTGTGATATCAGGGATATAATGTGTAAATCATTCTCTCCCATTGAACAGCCTTCACAATCATAGACCCAGAGGGCCGACCAAAGCGTACGTCTAAACTTCCGAAACACTCACCACTGTTTGACACACAGGGCTCAACATTAAGCATTGTCCGCCTGCCTTGGGCTGGTAAAACTTGAGGTGGGGCATTTTGAAAGGCACCTGCCATCTAACAATGATGGAGTGTATAAAGGCAGAATTTAAGGGTCGGGCAGGTAAAACTTTACCTCCACCTGCCCGACTGACAGCAAGATCAAAAACCTTAATGTTGAGCCCTCACACGGCACAGAAGTGGCCTCATCTTTTAACTACACACACTGCAACACCATAAACCAACCACAATGCGTTTGTTATTTTTTTGTTTTTTTAGTCAAATTTTGACTGATGAAATACATTTAGTGAGCCCGATAACATGCATGCATTCATAGTACATGTAACCAAAAATACGCGACAGAATATTAGCACTCCCGTCGACTTTATAAAGTCCCCGATTTTGTGTGGCACTGTTTTCTTTGTTGTTTGCACTTCAACCTCTCAAAAATTAGTGTTATCAATCAAGGTGAGATTAGACCAGAATTATCCCAAAGACTGCTCTGCTACACGCCTTTCCCGCTCATGGAGGTATTTTCATGGTAGAAGGAGTTGAATAAATATGTCTCCAAAATATCAGTCGCCAAATTATCGGTCAAATTACTAGCTAAGATCCCACTTATTGAAGCATTTTATTCAGAGCGCTTCACGTAAGTAGAGCTAGGTATCTTTTTTTTCTGTAGGAGAAAGTATGACCTTAATGAAAAATGTGAGACACCGTTCCCTCCAAGGGAAGGTTTCCTACAATCCTGTAAGATTTCTGATCTATAGACTATATTAAAGCTTAGACAGTCCGGTTAAAAAATAAACACAGAACGAGCAGGGCTTAATTCACTTTCTTCTATAAAGATGAAACTAAGACTGAAAAAGATGAAACTAAGACTAAATTGATACTGTTAAAAAGCAAAAAAGATCTCCTTTATTTGGTGAGTCATATACTTAAAGGGGCATTCTCGTCCTCCCGTCGTTAGGCTTACATACGCCGACGTAAGCCTAACGACGCAACGGCCGGTGACGTGTTTTGCACTGTCAGAATGTAATCCAGCGACGTGATTGGTCACGTCACGAAATTGGCGCGGCCGTACGGGAGTTACAACGTAGCAAATTATGCCCAACTCATAGACGAGAATGCCTCTTTAAATTGCACTTTTATTATCTCTAGGTGATCCAGCCGCTGCCTCCCCGTTATAAATGAGCCGTTATATTGTAACCTGAAAACCCAAATTAAGTATGTTTGTTCATTTGTTACAGGGTCAGGCCTCATAACGTCAGTACCCGTAACGTCATCAGCAATGGACCGACCAAACGGCGACCACTTCAACCATTACTCGCGAGACGCCCTCAGTGACGTCATAGACGGTTTCAGTGACGTCACCGACCAAAACTACCTTTCCGGCCACGTTCGAAGTCTTCACGTCCAAGACGCCTTGACGACGTCGTTATACGATGACGTGGACGATGACGTCAGGTCGGAGGAGGAGCAGGTGAGGCAGATGACGTTCCCTGACGACGCCGGGCTCAGCGTCCCCCTACCTTCAGGGTCGTCAACTACGTCCGATGACGTCAGCACCACCCCTGATGACGTCATACGTCAGCTGGACTCCATGCTCCTGCCACACACCGATGACATCATCCTCCAAGAGCGCCCCCTGGAGGAGCCTACGGAGGACAGCCCGGCCCGGGCCAAGGTCAAGGAGAAGGTCAAGGAGAAGGTCAAGCGGGACAAGGCCAACCCGCGGTCACAACTCGGGGTGTTCGCGCTGCAGTTAGAGAACATGCCGGACGAGATGAAGAAACTCTCCAAGTCACACCGAGACCGCATCCAGAGTCTCAGGAAACCAGGGGGTAGGCAAACACAGATGCTCTTGTATTAAGGTGGAAAATATATTGCTTGGATTAAAATATATTTTCTTAGCACGCCAAGCAGGATAGATAATAGTTGTACATTTGAGTTTAAATGCATCATAGAAATAGACTTCTTCCAGAGGTTTAATTTAAAACATTCTAATAACTCCCTTTTATAGTGAAAGATTTACCTCATCTTCTTAATTAAAGTACAATTTTCTTGTTTTAGAAATAAACCCGAGGCAGTTTGAGGACATCGAACTAAATGTGAAAAAGACAAGAACCTTCCGAGAAATGTTGTTTGGGACGAAATCACGAGCCAAAATGAAAGACCAAGGTAAGATTTGAAAGACACTATGTTTTCCAAATATCATTTCATACACTCCAACTCTGTTTAATTAGGGCCGGTGAGCCAGTTAGACATTTGAGTCTGTTCTGGTCATTTGAATTTCGCGGGTCACCGCCCTTTAGGACATAGACTTGGGTGAAGAGTACTTAGTGTCACTTTGTTGAAAGGACCCCCCGGAGCGCATAGCGTTTTTCTTACCATATTTTGGCGATCGATTCTGGGCTTAAATCCAAGCATTTGGGCTTATTTGGGCTTATATTAATATCAATTGGCATCTCTAGAACAAGGAGGAATCGTTAAAATCGTCCAAATTATGCCAAATTAGATATATTAGCGCGAAATAAAAGTCGGTTACATCGGTGGTATTCGGGTATCTTCGGCATTCTTCGTGTCCCGCTTTCGATCGGTGAAGAAGGGAACTGGGTCAGTGTCTGAATATTCATCAACCTATTTTACCATGAAATCGATCATTCTTACGGGCCTAATATATATAGAGGGGTAGATTTGGATACATAGATGACCATGTCAAGGTCCAGAAATGAATAGATTGCGAAATAACGCGTCTAAACGCGAAAATGCATCGCACTATTTTCTTGGTATTCCTTCGCCTCCCCCCGGTGACAAGGCTCAGACCTCAGACGGCTGGGAGCAGTTGTCCCAGCCGGTCGGTTGTTACCGGGGGCTGCGCCTTCTCCGCCTGGATTACAGCGGTATCTGATGCTTTCAATATATATTAATGGAATCTATGTGGACCTGTGGACGCATACTAACGCATGAAGTGGCCTGAAACATGCGTTCATATCGAAGGGAAAACATTGGATCGATCGGACACGTGGAGGCACTGTCACTGTCAAACATTGCGCCGTCAACCCTTCGCCGGGTTCTCTCCCCATCACGCCTGCATCGATACTTTGAACTCAGAAAACCAGGATGACATTAAACGCATCAATTGTGGAGGATATACGCATTGAAACGCATTGGGGACTCGAGCACAGGCCTTAAAGGTGGGTTCATATATATTTTTTCCTGCATTTGAAATGATACCGTTGAGCTTGGCCTAAACGCCCATTGGTCGGACACTGGCAATCTGCAAAATAATTATTTAGACCTTATTAGGCCTATCAAAATGAAATTCATGTATATATCTATGTTCTCATATATGTGAGGGTCCTATTTGTCATATAGTTTGATCTTTTTAGGCCTAGAAACGCTTGCAAGAATATTTTACAGATGGTATGAAAAAATGACTGGACTCAGATAGGCCTAAGCCCGACCTCCGACACTGTCAATGTATTATGGCGGCTCCGAAAGCAATTATTTATGATCAAAAGATTAAATTATTTGTTGAATTGTCACTATAGTGTCACTTTTTCTTACCTACCATCAAAATATTCAATCTGAACTTTAATATGTCTAGGCCTAAGTCACTGTCAGTGTCTGAATCATTCCCATTCAATGTTAAAACATAGGCGTCACACTGTCAATAAGTTCTCCGGTGCTGTCAGTGTCACACAGATTTAAGATTTAAATGATTCAAAGATCAAATAATTTGTGAAATTGTCACTATAGTGTCATTTTTCCAGACCTACCATCAAAATATCTGAATCATTAATATCTCAATATCTAGGCCTAATCCCTCTCCATTAGATCTTGGGATACACCGGCCCCTAAGTGCCTACAGCACTTATAACTTGATCAATTAAATCAATGGCGCTTTTGATCTAGTTGTCATGAAGCATCCATCGGGTGCCAGCATAAATCTGATTGAATTTGCTTTTGCTGAACAAGGGCTTAAATGTCGCCAAAGTGAGCTTTGGGTATGGTTTTCTTGTCATATATTTCAAGATTGTACAACAAATTGCATGCAATATGTTCTTTGCAAATAAAAGTTCTTGTTATGTCTAACTTGATGACTAAATTGATTTTATTAAACATCTGTCTGCCATCTCCTTCCATAGTGGCAATAGTGCCAAGGACCAAGACCCGCCAGCCGCTCACCAACCTGGGCTTCACCGACAACAAGGCGGGCAACAGGGGATCAGGTAGGCCATTTACCCGGGTCCCAACTCTGAACCCAAGCTTTTGTATATCTTACTGCCAAATACTGCAGTCAAAAACATTGCACTGTGCTGAACTCACAGTAAAACTGTTAAGTCCATACCGTGCAGCATTAGAATATCAAGACATGAAATTTATTGGCACATTAATAGCGCAACAGAGCATTTATATACCTTTTGCGATTCAACAAAATATTCAGTGTATTACACTATTTAAAATAATTGTTCGTTGAATTCCCTATGTGCCAAAACATTTTCCCCCGCATACTGCCCGTATACCTCCCTGGATGCATTCTCAAAAATATTGAAAAAATATCGCGCCTTTCAAAATGAATTATGAGTTGTTTTTAAACTCATTTTCCCTGATCCCATTGTTAATTTGATTCACTCCTATCATCCTCCGTCCCCAGCAGCCTCGTTGGACCTGAACCTGGAGGAGGGCGGTGGGACGGGCGGTGGTGGGACGGGCAGCTTCGTCCGCGGGCTGGGGTCTCAGATGATGCTGCAGGACGTGGTGAGCCAGCCGAGCACGGTGCGGCTGGTCAGCGAGCGGGCCCGGAAGCTGCTCACAGAGGACGAGGTGCTCGCTGTCACCAGGCACATCACCAGGGTAAGGCACTCAGTACCCATTCATTATAGGGGCTC
This sequence comes from Lepidonotus clava, assembly GCA_936440205.1. Lineage (NCBI taxonomy): Eukaryota > Metazoa > Annelida > Polychaeta > Phyllodocida > Polynoidae > Lepidonotus > Lepidonotus clava. The sequence continues at coordinate 9,109,820 of OW387145.1, read as the reverse complement.
TGGGTGGGGGGTCCCTATTTTTCTTGTTGGATTTAAGAAATGGCTAAGTCACCTGTCATTATATCTTAGAAGTCTAATGTCTTGTATCGGATTTAAGAAATGGCCGTGTCGCACAGTCCAATTTAAGAAATAGCCCTGTCACTTGTCATGGTCCCTAAAAATGTCACATATCAATTTTAAGAAATGGTTTTGTTACATTGTCAGATTTTAGACCCACATTTTTCCTATGTATGCACAAAAGGAGGGTGGGAGGGTCATCGGATTTAGTACATATCTAATGCTTATATAACATGCTAAATAGGCGTGGGGAGTTGTTAAAAACATATCAAAATGCTTTTGTAATTAATGGATAACCCCCTAATCCAGGGTTTGAAGGGGTCAGGTTGGAAATTTCATATTAAAAGCTGGAGAATCTTTCTCTCTTTCAGGAAAAACGGTTTTCTGTTTTCACTTCCTGTTCAGTATCTGCACTGTAAAGGAACAGAGTAGACTTCAAGTATATTGCATTTCATATACAATTATAGGAACACTGGTATTTTCAAGTAAATTTTTTCCAGCTCTGGCCTTTGTCTGTTGGACAATGGATCTTCTCTCTCTGTACCTGCCTTGTACAATATGTTGAACAATTCCTTACAGTATGAGGCCCGCGGCGACATTGAGGCGTTAGTCACCCCTCTGTTGGCCATCTTTGACAGTCGTGAGAAGATGACCTTACTCAGTGATGTGCGGTAAGTAGGGGGTCTCTGTTTTATCAGTATTTAATGTATGGGCAACCAGCCCTCACTCACTTGATGCAAGTAAAACTTTCCTGAGTTGTTAGATTTGCAAAACTTAATCTTGTCAAGTGCACCATGTTTGAAAATATTTTTGTCATTATGAGTTCAACGTGAGTCAGAGCCAATTATCTCTCTTCTGAAAGGATGGTTGAGAGAAGCTTGGAGTACACCATAGTTTTCCATGTAAATCTCCCAATGTTTAAGTAAATGAATTAAACATAGAGAATTTATATATCATATACAAATAAATCCTCATCTGGTCTTATTGGCCTACATAAATATTTCATAGAAATAAGTATAGATAATTGCTATATTGAAACAAATTGTAAAGGAATTGCATTATGTTTTTGCAGTAGGTTGATCAAACCGACTGACGTAGGCCGATTTGACTCCATGGTGTCTAAGGGTGAGTTTGATGCATACGAGGAGCTGGCAGCAGAGACGGGCACAACGTCCCTAATGGAGCAGCGTGAACAGGAGATCGTACCTCCCAAGAAGACCTTGATGGCCTCAGTACCAGGTAACAAATTACTGACAAGTGCTTGCCTGGCACTCGGTATAAAGTAAGAACCACCAAACATGACTGGCCGGCCCGGTGTCAGTATAATAGGACTGGGTGGGGTATTGTGTCTCTGTAGCAGGTGACACGATACTGACAAGTGTCTGAGAACTTGATGTTCTCCTTACCACGCGACATAATACCGACAAGTGTCCGAGACACTGATGGCCCTCTGTACAGTTTGTTTGTTTGTTGGGGTAGTTTAACATCCGGCCAACCCTTGTGGGTTCTTTCCAGACTGCACAAGGTAATACTTTTCAGCTTAAATGTTTCGTGGTTCTTACTTTATACCGAGTGCCAGGCAAGCAGGGACCACTACCATTGTTAAAGTCTTTGGTGAGACTCGGCCAGGGATAAATCCCAAGACCTCCCAGACTCAGGGCGGGCACTCTACCAAAGAGCTACTGAGTCTGGTCCCCCCATTTGTCGCCTTCTATGAACAGCAAGGGGCTGCTGGGGACCTATTCTTCCCAGGAGTCTCCCAAAGGAACCCCCACCCCGGATCCCCACAGGGGAAAATATATGATACCAACAAATGTCTCCACACCAGGTAAGGGGCCTTCCATTTGGTCCGTACGCATATTTTCAAAACCTTCAGACCCCCAGCCCCTCTTGGGCAAAAATACGCATTGCATTTGTACTAAAGTGTTTGCAAATATTCAGAAATTTCTGACCCGCCCCCCCCCCCCCCCTTTTATGTGTATGTACTTAATGTGGAAGGCCCCTACCTTGATACTGACAAGTGTCATATCAGGTCAACTTAGAATGACAGTGACCCTTTTCATTCAACATTCATCTGATTATTACCTAGATAAATCTATCTAAGACAGACAAGTCCAAACAGACATAACGTCATTATGTTCATAGTAACACAGTCAATTTAATGAAAAGAAGCCTACCAAATGGAAAACTGGAATTAGCATTATTATATTGATTTGATAGACCTGATGATTAGAACAGATGCCTATTTATGTCTTGAAACTCAGATAAACTCAGATAAGGATTGATAAACAAATTTATCATTACTCAGTCGAAAGGTATATAACGTTTCTTAGCTGTTGCTGTTTTAAGGTAATACATTTGATATTCAAAGTAAAGATATAACTGTCATCTTTCCATTTCAGATTCTCATGGCACATTCAAATTGAAGAAACACGAAGAATATAAAGTTATGCAAGATAAAATGAACCAGGTTGAAAAGGATCACAGAGAGAGGTTGGCCAAACTGGCCCGTGAGAAACGCCAGTCACTCACCGATGGGGAGTTGGCCTTCCCCCACCTTCCATTCGCCGAGCACAAACAAAAAGAAGTTGTAAAGAACGGTTCCCCCAGTGCTCGCCACACACTAGAAATACTCCGACCCAAAAGCAACTCTAAGGTTTACAAGGCCATCAAAGTAGCAGTTGCAAATGAGCTAAATGGACAGGAAACGAAAGATCAAACTCATGCTATCGAGGTTAATGGAGAAACCCGGGTGGAGAGAGGTTTTGTGAATGATGTTCACACGGAGGGAAATGGGTTTGGAAGCAGCCATGCAGAGGCTTCTTACCTGAGCTCGGAGATGCATACCTCCAGTCCCCTGTCCTCTAGGAGGTCCTCCGTCTCCTCCAGTGGGGTGAATGGGATGTACTCCGTTAATGACAGGACTTACTCCGGTAACATGAGATCGCTCAGCCACCCAGACTTATACTCGGTGTCTAGCATTGACGCGGGCTCTGAGCTCAACGATTCCTCTGCTAGCAGTAAGCACAGAAGTGTCTCTGAGATCAGGCAGTACCGGAGCGCTGAGGATAGCCAAGGGGAGAATGTGGTGGTGCTTATAAGTAAATCAAAACTGGGGGAGGGGATTAACAGTGAGAAGCCGAATGACTCGATACAAGCCGCCCTGGAGATGCTAGATGGCCTGGAGGAGGGCGAAGACGCCTCCTCCCCACAGGCATCTCCCCGGTCGGTGGCCTCGGTCTCAACCATAGCCAGTACGCGCTATGGGTCTTACGATGTGCAGCCAGCATTAGAGTCCTCAGGGACAGAGCCCGGTGACCTCTCGCCCCGCACTCCGCCTGTTTTTGTTCCACCGCCACCGCCCTCTGAGCCACCTCCGGCCGGGGAGGACCAGGAGGGCAGCTGGTCGGAGTGGGTCACAGAGTATGTCACAGATGAGGTGTTCAATACCTCTAGTGTTGGGGTCGCGAGCAGCTCACAGGCAGTAATGAAGGACAAAGCGGTCGGCCAGACGCCGCGCCAATCTTTGGTCAGCGTGAGAAGCAGTCTTAATGGCAGTGAAGTAAGTAAGGAGGAGAATCTCTCTAATAGTAATGGTAACGTTGAGAATGATTATACTTTGGACTATTTCAATGGGTCCCAGAATGATACCTCAGCCTTGAGCTCGTTTGGTTTGAATGGTAACAGTGAGCACCATGAGACACACTTTACACGTACAAAGAACTCTGAACATGAAACTACCTCAAATTATTTGAATAGCGGAGGAAATTTAAACATCTCAACTCACAGTAGTACTTCCAAACAAAGGCTAGCAAACTACTCTACAAAGGGTAGTGACGAAGCGCCACCCCAAGTGAACTCCTTACGCGATACTCTCCGTGCCCGGAGAAAATCTGCAGACCGGCCTCGCCTCAGCACGGATGCTTTTGTCTTCCCGGAGCACCTTCTGGTACCTAACTGGGGGCGGATGGCACAAGCTGATAACCAACAGGAGGAGGTGGTGTTGGACCAGCAGACTGTAGAGTACTGTGACCCTCCCCGCGAACCACCCCAGTCTCCGACCAGAACCCAGCAAGAACCGATATACGCCGTGCCTGACCTGAGCCATAGACAGACCAGCCCCGAGTTACACCGGAGTCCCAGAGGAGGCCTCTCTGGTTCCCCCTCAGGGTTAGAGGACTTGGTTGAAACTACTCCAGGGAGAATGGCTCCTTTGGGAGGGGGTCCGGCACAGTCGGTGTCAGCCTCTGAGGTGGAGACGTTTATGTCGCGGTCAGAGACGCGAGGTGACCTGTACATCCAGCAGCAGCAGGCACTCGAGTCGGTCATCTACGCCAAACCTGCAGAGCAGGACATGGATGTGACCATCGAGGAACCCAGGCTCATCATATTAAGCAAGACAAGTTCTTCTTTAGGTAGACTCACTTTTCTCAAACCCTTTTTTGCCTAGTTGATCCTATGATTCTAGAACAAACAGAAAATGTAATCGTGTACCAACGAATGCCATTTTTGAGCTAAAAATATGCAAATTAGAGATGCAAGTTAGATGCAGCAAACATGCAAAGTCAGGAAACTACCTTGAAAAAATCAATACAATTTCCCGTATTTGAGAAGATGTTAGAATTTACGAGTATCCGTGTTTTAAACGAGGCAAGCATGCTAGGGAAATAAATATTTTGTATCTAAACATTGTATTTGATACTACAGGAATAAGTATTTCTGGAGGTCGGAACAGCCGAACCCAGCCCCAGGTGAAGATTGAGAAGGTGATTCCAGGGGGCGCTGCAGCCAAGGAAGGCACACTACAGGTACCCGCTACAATTAATTCTAGACTTAAAACATACCAGAAATTCACAATTTCTTTAATTTTTCTGATTTGTCTAACATTTAAACCTGTAGTGATAAATAGTGATGAGTGTCAGAAATTTGCAATGTTGCATTGTGGAATAAAACATAAAACTTTGATCAAGTACTTGCTGAAATCTACTTATAAAATACTTAAAATACGCATACTTAAGAAAAAAGAAAAGAAATCTAGTTATTCATAAGTATAAAAGAAAATAGAAATTTTACCACCAAAGTTGATGAATTCATTAGAACTTTCTTGACACCTTGGTCCATTGCTGAGTTAAAATACCAATTCCTCGTCCTGTAATTTTATCACCTTTTCCCAGGCTGGGATGCGCCTAATGGCAGTAGACAGCCGGAGCCTCGCCAACGTAACCCACCGCCAGGCCGTGGAGATCATCCGCCGCTCCTACCACAACAAGAAACAGCCAGAGATGGAGCTACTCGTCCTGCCTTGACCGGTGAATGGAGATACATGTCCTGCTTTAAGCACTGGGAGTAGCTAGACATTCTGCCCTGAGTCATGTGAGAAGCTACCTCTCCCGTTCTGAATGATGTTAGGAACTACATGTCTTGCCCTAAATGGGTGTGTGGAGCAACTCATCCTGCCTTGAGTCATTTGGGGGGCTGCTCATGCAGTTGTGACAGTATGGGGAGCTACTTGTCTTGCCCTGAGTGGTGTGGGGTACGTCTCGTCTTGCCTTGAGCGGTGTTTGGAGCTCCTCGTTTTGCCCAGACTGATTTTGCCCAGTCAATAAGAAATAGTACCCAATGAAATTAAGAGTATTGATACTTCAGTATAACAGTAAATATTATAGGACTAACAGAAGTTGTAAGACAAATAGTATGAAGGTGTTTGATATTTATTTGTAAAAGTTGAGCAACAACCACAGTTGCATCCAAAGACAAAACCAAGCAGTTTGTATGGTGTAGCTGGACGCTAGGTAAGTTTGAAATATAACTAAACTTTTTTTCAATGGTATATACATTTCCAGAAGTCAGACATAAGTTCATATGGTATTTCAGCTGTAAAAACATTGCTAATAACCCCCAATCATTCGAATGGTGATTCTTAATCAGTTCTGTTGTTGATCCCCTTGATCTCCAGTTACTGGTCAATGAAACATACTCTGTAGGGTGTGACGTATATGTATCTTGTGTCCTTGGGATGACCTTTGTTCTTGTGGTGGCCTTGACCCACGTGTCCTTGGGGTGACCTTGACCCACGTGTCCTTGGGGTGACCTTTGGGTGACCTTGACCCACGTCCCTCTCAGCCAGTGGTGCTACGTGTCGTCGTACAGCTGAAACGTGTAGCCGAGCAATAATAGTCCGTCCACGGTCACACCTTTTGTGATCATATATATGTAAACTGCTTCTAACCAATACTTGAATACATGTACTATTATTAAGTCAGAGTTATGTTAGTACACTGCCGGTGTGTATAGGTTACTGAACCAGGGAAACCCCTGACACGTACAATAGTGGGTGGGAAGTGCTTCCCTTTTGGTACTATAGTTTGGTACTATAGGTGTGATTTGTGTATTAGTTCTTTATCATTAGAAATCCTGTTTCACTTTGAATATTTGAGAAATGAGAGGCTCAATTTAGCAGGAAGCTATAGATCTGAGACAATGTAGAGAGTTGTTCCCTATATTTATTGCAAAGTATACTTATGTTGATCATGTCCGATTGGTGGAGTTAGTACACTACATTAACTTTCTGTGATACACTACGGTTATCTTTACTCTGTAAGACTATTTTACCTTTGCTCAGGATGTATATCTTTATCACTTATATACACAGAACATTTATTCATATTTATTATTTATAGGCTTTACTCTTCTACTCTCTTATACATCTATTTATTTCATGTATTTGTATAAAAATCTACTAGGTCAGGGTACTGATTTTCCGTCCACTGTTAAGATCTCTTCTAGTCCCAATTCTAATACCGATGTTTTGTTACTCTATGGAGAAATGGGTTATTCACTTTTCTGAAGGATGTAAGGGCATAAGTCTATCAACAAATAGACCGCGTATTTTGAAGCTTTTTATGTGCTCATTTTCATATTACATTTATAAGGCCTAATGTTCTAGACAAGATAACACTTGCCAGTTAATTTTTCTTACACGACAGACGTTGCTCAGCTCAGTTGTCTTTGGAAGAAAGGTGTGATTGACATCTAAGATGCCTTATGTATCAAAATCAGATAAAATTATGATTTTAAAACAAACTCGAACTTAGACCACATCACATCTAGCCACTTCTTCAGTTGAGATTCTTAACATCTTGTCATTCTTACGCAGGTTCTTAAATGGATTCAGGCATTGATATATATTAAGGGTGATGTGTACGTTTTTGTACATCTAATGTTATATTTAGTGATCTATGAGATACAGGGTCATGAACGGTAAAATACGGCCGCCAGTATATTTACTTGAAAGGAATTCTTTAATAATGCAATCGCCAATCGCCGTATAAGATAACGATATCATAGCGATGTGTAATCAAACGATGTACTAATATAAGGATATTACCCTTCTGCTAATAATGACGTTACAGGAAAAAAACAATATTCCATTTATACACAATTATTCCATAAGAAATATAAATGACTATAGTATAGGTAACTGGTCAGGAAAGGTGAAAACAACATCTGTATTTTTGTCTGTAATCTTTCATTTTTACCTATGAAGTTTATTAGATGGTTCTGGATACCGTCCAATTCTCGAATCTCGGCAGCATTTTTTCACTAGGAAAAATGTCTGAAAGTGATGGTGGTTTCACGGGTGTTTCCCTCATGCTTATAGGTAGTTACGTATACACTGTAATGCTAGCATAGTGTGCAAATCACAGCGTTTCACTGACCTGCATATTGGATACCATTGCACTGTTGTAAAATACAAACACGGGTTAATGATTTCTAAATATTATAGGTTAGTGTTCTTTATATGATGCTGTCCTTGTGTGAGATTGATGCTAAATTTCCTACATCGAGGAATCAAAATTGCCTGTCTCGTTTTTTCTTTATGATGGTGAAAGACCATAACAGTTTTCCTTGCGATTGCTTACCGCGAAGTATTTTTCATGGTTTATATAAATCATTTGTAAACGAATCTCACAATTTATGCAATATTTAATCAACTTTATTTTACTGTACAGTTTTATATGATGAACACTCGGTTTGAGATTATGAAATGTCATTCACAATGCTGTAGAGTCAATCCTCACGCGAGCGTTGGTGTTTCTGTGATGAATAAACTGCTGTCCACGTTTACTGTAGCTAACGGAATAAAAGATTGTAGTGAAGAAATGGGTTTGTTTTAAGTTGCAGCCCGGAATAGTGTTACCATCCACATTAAGGCCGGATTGTTCGTAACAGATCAAAGTTGAACTTTTACTGGGGTTCAAATTTACGAGGTTCAAGGTTAAACTTGACAGATTAAGGTTGTGCAGATCAACTTTATGGTTTTTCGTAACAGATTAACTTGATCCTCAATAAGGGACTTGAACCTCACTTAAACCCCACCAAACTCCTTTCTCGCTTCAGATTCCCGTGTAATCAGTATTACATGTGGAATCCGACGCGACTAAGGAGTATGAAACCCCACCTGAACCTTTTGGTTCAACTTTCTTTCCTCCTTTTGGATCAAAAGGAGAGTTCTACATTAATGTGTTTGGATCTCTAAAAATGGGCTGGCCACTATATTCATACTTTTTATAATATTTAAGACAAACATTTTTGCCATAAACACCTTAAACAAAAACTGATTTAATCATTATGAATAAACACACTTTCGTTTAGAATTAATAAATTTTTATTTCTGTTGGAAAGCCACGCAGTCACGGGTTCCACATGGTCACCCTCCAAAAGTGATAACTTAAACACATCTGCATATGGTCTTCATTCCGTACATCAAATAGATGTACTTTACAAAACATGAACATTGTAAGCATGTTGTTAGTTTAGTGTCCATTGATTTATATTGAAAGCGATAATGTCCGTCGATTACATGTTCCCCTTCGTCTCCCACCGTTCCTTGTGGTCAAACCTGAAACACAGAATTTTAAGATATTTTTTAAGAAGATTATTATCATTAATATATCCTTACTAAGTCCAATTCCTTTACATAATGTTTTGATTAAACATATAATAAATCGGTAAAGGATTGAGGGTTGACTTTTTTAAAATCAGCCGAAAAGAGTAAATGTTGCCCAAGTTGTTTTACACACTGTACTTTTTTGTGGTTGTGTTACAGTGTTATGACACTCCAGGTTGTGACCCTATGAGCCATACGGTTTTAGATTAATTGTTTATATGCATTCAACTATTCTTTAAAACCATATGAAATATTCATAGCTCATAATTAACAGTATTATTCAAACAACTCCCTTTTTTTAATCTATGTTTTCCTATGATCTATAATCGATGAAAAGGGCTGTTCCCTATAATAGTGACTTATGTGTACTACAACTTACCCCCATGGGAGCTTTTTCCTCCTCTTAGCTTTTAAAATGTCTTCTTCCTTTTGCTTCTTCTCGCTGAACCTTTTGGCGTCGATTGCGTCTGCTATCTTCTTGCCAAACTGTTGGAAAATTAAAAACGCATGTATACAGGAATTGTAAGGAACGCCCTCAATCAAAAGAATAATCGAGTACATGCATACAAGTACTTTGTGGTGTTCCAGCTTTAAATGCAAATTACGGTATAATCCCTTGCTACATCACTTGAGCCGATACTTTCTCATTCTATATTTGGAGTTTCAAGTGACTCAGGATGACTAAACTATCTTATAGCAGTAGCTATAACTATTATATGCTACATGTATGCGCTCTGTCTTCGTCATAGATTCTGATCACAGATATATGACCCGGGCAACTAAACTATTTATAGCTATAAACATCACATATATGAATCATTGGTTGTTCTCATCTTTACTTATTTGTACTTATACGAAAAATCATTCAAGTAGGAGGGAGCATGGTTAAATGGAAAAAAAATTATGATTGTTAGAGCTTAGGGTCCATCAGCAATTTTTCAGCTATATTTGGACCAACTCATGGTTTTTGGATTGTACAAAGTACTACAACACAGGCCGGCCACGTGCAACAAGACCACCCCACTCCCCTAAATAAAACAAGAAGCAAAATAGCTACAAAGGTTTGGTCGTCCCTCAGTAAACTTAAGGCCCTCCTAATACCAGAAGACTACTACTTCCATCCTCACCCACCTGCAGGTGACAGTGGTGGTCCTAATTTGAAGAGGTGAGGGCTGTTTAGGTCAGTTATGTAACCTACTTCTAGCTTCTCACACTTCCTGATTCTAACAACAATTTGGGGACAATACACCTCAACTGCTGAACATGAGATTGTGTAACTGGTCATTGAGAACAAGGACACAGGTTGAGGTATGGAAGAAAAATATCGGTTACAAAACCGAAAAAACCCGGGTTATTCGTCTTTTTTTTCTATATATGAAAGGAATGCTTGAATGATGAGATATGAGGATATGAATACGAATTATCGAGCGAATTATCGATTGATTTTAAACAAGATGCACATGCCAGCGCGAGTGGAGTGAAGCCGCCCGCCATTGTCCTCTATTATCGTTCACCTGCACGCGGAAAACACTAACCTTTTCTTCGATGCCGATCGTAAATATCGACCTAATTCTTCACGATATATCGACCCAGACCAGCTCCTGATATTAGTAATCCATAGTATATACTCCATTTTGCTGGACGATGCCGATTTAAGGCGTAAGAGACTATCACTTGCGGAGAACGCCTACACGTGTCCTCACCGGAGCGCGCCATCTTGGGCGTCTGATGCAAGAGGCCTGTGGTTTGACAATGTCAATGCGCTAGATGTGCTTCGTCCCGGATTGCGCATGGAAAATAGTGCGACGAATTTCTTTATTTTCTGGTTTATATCGATTCCTTCTTCCTAAAACACAGTGGTAACATCAATAAAAGATCGACATAGACCTATATGGCGCGTTAAGTCGACCGAAACGCGCGGGAAATATGCGAAATAGGCGAGCATTCCCGGCTGACTTTTCGATCGGAAACCGGGGGCCGCCATCTTCGCCGTCATCACCCTCATTAACATAATCGTACTACATGGCAATCCAGGACGCTATAGGCCTTTGAATGCTGAGACGTCGATGTTCTACAGTTTGACCGCTGTCACTCTCCTGCCCGAGGGGGCCTAATGATATCTCAATGGTCAATTTCTGGTATAGACTTTACATAGGCACAGCATTACGACCGGAAGCAGGTCGAAATTTGCGATCTTGTCGCCGCTGGTTCTGTTATAGTTCAATGGCGTTTCCCGCCTTTTTGACCAAGTCAGTATACCCGGGCGAGATTCGATTTGATCGATCATATTTTGAAGATGACTTTATAATACAGCGAGCCCGGGTAACAAAGAGAATTAAATGGCTAAATACATGACTGATTGAGGGAGTCCCCACCATTAGCTACAATACTACAACTATAGATATAACTACGGACTCCCAAAAAAGCATCACATTTGGTCCACCCACCTCTCTGTTGGCGAGGTGCTCACTCAGGGTCTCTGCCGTCTTCAGGTCGCCCTCTGAGATGGCCTTGTCGATCTGCAGTTCCAGTTTGGTCTGTCCAGAGGAAGTTTAAAAAAAACAACACATTACTTTCACGAAATAGTATACGTCTTTCTATTTAGTCTATGCTAGGAATAATTCTGGTGCCATTTTAGTCTTATAGCGACCATGGTCTAAATTCTATTTTTTTTTGCTCGATGAATGAGCAAATAACAGGGGTGTAGTCTTATAGTGACCACATTCTTGATCTTTTTTTTTTCTCAAGAAACACCACTAATTATTAATATCAAAATCTATTACTTAATAATTTTTTTAAGGGATATCAAGATTCATTTACATTTACTTTATACCACATCAGATTATATATTAGATCGGACTTACATCCCATTTTCAGAACTCCAGTGCTAGATTTTTTGTTCATTTCGCTCTAATATGCAGAGATGTCACTCCTGACTAATGAAAAAGTTGGATAAGTAGGAGGCACTTTTCCTACTTTTTTTTCTAGAAACAACTAGGAGGGAAATATACTTTAGGCATAGAGATCTGACACTTAGTTTGCATTTGATTAGCTGAAAACTAACACAAAAATACTCCGACATAGGCATTTTAGCAATGTAGGAAAAAAAGAGTTGCGCAACAAAAAATCACCAACAAATAGAAAATCCTACAAAAGTAGGAAAAATAGTATCTCTGAATTCATCAAGAACATTTTTTTACCTTTGGAGCATGCCGGCCCTTGTCAATCCCCTGTAAATGGCTATTGACGTCTAAATACGGTTTGATGCTGGACCAACTTTCCTCACTGCTGGCACTAAAACAAAAATGTACCCAAAACAAGTTACATCTACCGGTATAGTATATTAGGGGCCTTCCATGAAGTATATACACACATTTTCAAAAATCCCAGACCCCCTTGTCCCCTTGGACTAAAGTACGCAACGGATTTGTGCTAGAACGTGCGTGCATTTTCCGAAGCCCGCCTCCCCCCTTGATGCGTACATAATTAGTGGAAGGTCCTTAACTGTAACCGAATTCTACAGACCATACCTTGGGTTGTAAAACATGTACTACAATGGAAGCAATCGTGCATTTCAATCAGAATAGTAGAAAATGCTTAGGAAAAGATAAAAATAGGAAAACCAAAGTTGACGATATAAAGAGTAAGTTAGAGAAAAAAAAGTACCGGTAATTGTATTTCGCAGTGATCTTCAGTGTTTTCACTCGTTTTCAGATGTATTACAGTAACATAGATACAAGTGGCGATAGTAAATAATGAAAATAAATAATTATAAATAGCAACTCCGCATCATTTAGCGACGCACACAAATACCAGTCTGGATTATACATATAATACAATTTGTAAAGTATATGTACGTTCCAAATTTTATACTCATTGAACTAACAATTAAGCCCTATTATATCTTATTTGGTGTTCTTTACTGCCATATTATTCACAAAGTTTGGAAGACTGGTAAAAAGGATCTGTATAAAAAATAAATCTCTTGTCAAAAAGATAAAGTTCCTGTAGATCAGAGATGCCACGCCCACCTGATGAAAAAGTAGGAAAGTATGTTTTTTCTAAAAGCAACTAAGAGGGAAATAGCATTTACGAATAGAGATATGACACTGGATTTGTACTTGAATAACTCGAAACTAAAACAAAAATGTTCTGGATCAGATATTAAAACAATGTAGGTAAAATCAGTTGGGCAATCCAAAATCACCAAAATGCAGGAAATCCTACAAAGGTAGGAAAAATGGCATCTCTGGTACATATAAAAAAGGCAGACCATATCACAGACCTCGTGGTACTCGATGAAGAGGCAGATGGTCGACTTGTTTCTCCAGGGTCCTCATGAGCTGAATCTGGCGAAGATTTCCTTTTTCTGTTATCACTTACTACTTTGTGTTCTCGAAGAATGTCTTTGTCGGATTCTGTCGTTAACGCCTCCTCCACTGAGAATGAAAATTGACATCAATACTTCGTTAGAAAACGATAGATACCAACCTACATTTATATGAAAAAGACTCCGTTTCTAAACTACTTTTACATTTTCCTAATATCTTTTATTGCATATCTTCAGACATCTTCCAGGCGTTACAAATGAGTAATATAATATCAGTCGTATTTTTGCTGCTGAACTGTTCATCATTATTACACATTATAAGAGTAATATTTACGTAAACGAAAATGTATATGTACACATGAATTTTAGTGGAATATAAAACGCATATTGTCATCTATTGCATGAGAATATCATGTTAAAGGAAGTCAATAAATTGGAATAGTTGATTATTGGTGTTTAACACCGTATCGACATCTATGGTCATATCATGGCGAGATCTAGATTTGACAATTCTGTTTGTGATGATTGAATCTATGAGAAGGCTGAGACAATACCCCTACACTTTTACTGAGCTAGGTGTTCTTTGCTGTGTGTGGTCCCATAGACAGGTCCATACACACAACACCAGTGGTCTACTAGAGACCTTTGATATTCCTGTCATAGTCACAGGGAGACCTGTAGAGGGGAGCAGTGTCCAGCCCAGCCAAGAATCGAACCTTGGCCATCCACACATCAGACGGTCGCACTAACCACTTCACCACCCCTCATGCTTAAATTGCAATATAACAGCATAATATTAGATTCAAATGAATGTTTACAAACCTTTACAAAGGGCCTGCTCCTGAATTTCCTTTATTCTCTTTTCAGTTGAAGGTTTTGTGACATCCTCTCTTTTCTTTTTTAACGCCTGGAATTTCTGTAAGGGAATACATTCATTTAAGGAATTCGTACCTTATGCACAATGAAAAATGGCTAGTGAGGAAGAAGTTTATAGAAATGGACGAAGGATCTCCGAAATACACTTCCTGGAAAACCCCAAATCCATTCCTCATCCTAAATACGGTTGGCCTGAAAAAGGGGGAAATGATGACACACAAATGATGTCTGAGTATGGGGTACAAAATCTATTGAGAAATTTTTGAACTTAGGTTTTGATTAAGAAACTCACGCACTTTTGTAGAAAATAAGCTGACCAAACTCAAGAAAATTAACAAAAATGTTCTCCAATTTATGGTATGAAAGCCATCATGAGGAGGGCATGATAATTAGTTCCTGTCAATGTTCACGACATTTCCAGTTCCTTTACAATAACCATATACATCTATTTTTTACGAAGGCATTCCATTCAATGAAAAAGGGAAAGCTTTGAATATTTCATATTACAATTCATCCATTTGTAAGAGGGTTTTAGCCTCACCTCCCACATAGCAGCGGCCACCCCATTTGGGGGCTCCTGTCCTCTCTGTGCCTCTGGGGGCGGGTCCTCTCCTCTCTTTGGAGGCCTGTTACCACTGGGGTCAGTAGGTCCATCTGGGTGCAGCGGGGGAACGCGGGAAGACATGGCTGCACGGTGTGACATAACTGTGAAAATAAGAGAGTAAGATACATGTATTTACAAAAAAAAAAAAAATAAAAAACTTTTTTCATGGGTCAATCGGATTCAACTTTGCCGATCCTCCAACCAGTCTAACTTAAAGGGAGCCAAAACCAATATAATTGACAAAATTTTCAAAACTGAGATAAGTATAGAAATATGTTAGATGAGTCCAGTTAAGGTTAATGGTAAAGTATAAGCTGTGAAAACTAGCTCAAACTGAAGTAGAATGCCACAAGAGATGGAAAATTTGCATTTGTTTGTAAACAAACCCTATTTTTGCGGATCCACATTAATTGATTTGAGCAAGAAAAACTTGTTTTTAAGGATTTTTTTACCAAATTCCATGGGTTAGATTTTAACATAGGCCAGGAATAGGCTCAAGGAATGGATTTCCATGATTATCTGAGTTTGGAAAATTTCATTGAATTTATTGGTTTTGGCTCCCTTTAACATGCTCATGTCTAATTCATAGTGGGCTGCAGGTTATTTGTAATTTGTAATTTCTTCTCTATTTTTTCTGCCATTAAACTCTTTATCTAGATAGGTCTACTTCATTTCATCTGAGTCTGAGGATATTCAAGCATGTCAATGGCCTGTTTTCATTGTTTCTTTATATATATATATATATATATATATATATATATATATATATATATATATATATATATATATATATAAAGTTGTAGTGACCAGAATGTTTGACATACAGTGTTCGAAATTAAGGTTTTATTTTGTGCACAGCTCTGAAAAGTGTGCACCTGGCAGCCCTCCCCTGCACCCTCAGCAGTATATAACTATTTATTTTCTCAAAAATGTGTGCACTCACCGGGTGCACACCTCTACAAAACAGTGCACCCTGTAGCAAAATCATGCACATCAGGTGCAGGATGTGCCCTTAATTTCGAACACTGATATATATATATATATATATATATCTATATATAGTACTGACGCAGATGGCCAGTCCATGCTCTTTAGGCTTAGCAGCATTAGACTATGTTTACATCAGCTCACGCTTTAGTCGTAACTCCTTGTCAATGTGAGGGAGTTAGAGGAGGAGTCCAAGTGTGACGTATCATACTAAAAGGGCGCGCAGCGCTCGAGCTCAGTCAGAGTTTAGCTGAACGTTAGTAACCATCCTGGAAGGGTTGAGTCTCAGAAGCTGAGTCCTGGATTTGGAATAGAAGCTGATAGACTGTATAGAAAGGCGGGAGCATTGACTGAGTGTGTCTGAGGGGATTCCATCCTTGGAGCTGTTCATTGTCATTGAGATCTTGTCATGGAACGACAATACACAGGAGATAAATAAATAAAGAACATCCTTTCACGCGAGTGTTACGTCTTACATGATGTGGAACTATGATTATGTATAGACCTGTCCACTTTGGGATGTATTACTGGCATGAAACAAAGGTCGGACATAATTGCAGTTTTTGCAAAGTCAGCCACTGATACAAATCTGAATGAATGAGTTTGTACTTGTGTTTTCGAAGTCAATAAGGTGTTGATAAATGAGGATGGATTACTATTTTCTCACAATTAGGTAATTACCTCCATTTCAGGTGAACCAAAATAAGGTATATGTTTTTGTGATTTTAGGGTTGGACATTGTGGGCAAAGCTGAAGGGCCTTAACCCTGTTCCCTATGGGAAAATGCCAATTTTGTTTTCCAGTCCTACAGCTACATATTTGACATCATATTGAAAGTAAAAGCTCATAAAGTTTGGATTTGGGTAATACTACTAGGAAAATTACTGTGAATCAAGTATGATGAAAATTTTTCAACAAATGTTGATATCATAGAAATAAGGGGTGGGCTAGCTGGCAAAGTGGACAGGTCTATTGGACGACAGTAGTCGAACGAGGCAGAGACTGCGATAGGAGCTAGCTATTATCCATAAACTAATGCGACTAATTAAGTACACCTAACATAAATGGATAATTAACTCTCTATAGTTCTATATATATATATGCATATATATATAAACTATATATACATTATCTATAATGGAGTAGTCCAAACCTTCACATTGAGAATATAATGTGGACTTGAATGTTATATGATTTGATATAAGAACACCTTTTAGCAATTTTATGGCAGTGACCAAATCTGGACTTTCTCTTACATTGCTTCTCAAACTGCAACCCAGCTCCGATTCCGTCCGAATCATTGGGGAGAGGAGCGTACACAAACCGCCCACTGTGATAGACTACAGATTGATTGCTTCTGAATAGGAAAAATCCTGTATTATCGCTCAGCTGACAGAAATCTACATATTTTGAGCACAAATATGCTGCATATACCTCACTCAAACGAATAAATTTGTTGAATGTTATCATGGGCGTACACAAGTGTGTCAACGCTATCTTGATAATGGCTATTAATGATCTATTCAATAATAAACAAATGGGCCGATTTTAGCAACCTACCTCAGCTTTAATGTTTGTCCACTAGGTAGCGGCACCGTAGGTCTACCCAGCTGGTAGGTGGGGCTGTGTGTGAAGGCTGCAGGCACCTGCTCCTGGACCTGCTCGGGTAGATCTATATCAAAGACCAGGTAAAGGGTACCTGGTATTCTTTCTTTCCTCCTTCTAAATAACTATAACTTTAAGCAACTATAGGCTTATCAAGATTTTACATTAAAAAAATAGCCTACATGTTGAATATAGGCCTAGGCCTATAGGCCCTATATTTTTATTATGTAAAATGTCAATAGAGGCCCCACCCCCTTTCTAGAATTCCAATTTTTAATTTATGCGCCCCCCCCCCCCACCCCCATCCTCATAGATCCGTCCCTGTATGAGAATTATTCATGAATAATAATTCATTTTCCCTGTTAACTAAAGAAGTATAGGCCTACATGTCCGTATCATAGGCCTATTACTTAGTTTGTTTACACCCAGGACAGGCAGGTAGACTAGCCTATATATAGGCCTATAGCCTATAGAGTCTAAAAAAAATCAAATTTTAAAAACAGGATCCCTGAAAATTCACAAAATTAATAGGCAGAGAGGTAAATTGCACATTATCAGGCCTACAATATTTAGAACACATATTTAGAAAGGGGGGGGGGGGCGCACTTAGGGCTAAATATAAAATTTTGAGGCGCCCCATCCATGGTCTAGAACTTTTACATTAAAAGATAAAATCTAAATTTTACAAAAATTGCGGGAGGGGGGGAGGAGGGTGCCTCAGCCCCCCCTCCCTCTCTAAATCCATGTCTGCTATTTTGACAAATTACCAGTAGGCCCATATGTAAATTACAAATGGTATAGGCCTAAAAATGGAAATGAAAATCTCATGAATCTTTTTAGGCCCAAGTCGTTCATTTCCATTGAGAACGTTCTCGCTTTAGTTGCTAGGATGTTTGAACCCTTGAGCTGGGTGGTTTCTATTTTTGATGTTCGTTTATTTATTGGGGAGTATCTCTATTAAAGTTCGTATTTGTTCATATCCTATACTGATTCGTTTATTCATTATTCGACTGCGTGATATTATATCGCTTATTGAGGATCTTTCGTTTACTTGAAGATGTTAATAAAAGTGTTATACTAAGATAATGGGGAGTTCTTAGTGATTATTCGTTGAAGTAGCTAGCTTTCTCCAGATAGGTGTTATCCTGGATCAAAGTTCAGTTCTTAGTGGTAGAGATTCTAAGTAAAGGGGCTCAATCCTATACAAAGAACACGCACTTGGCAAGAGGTCAGTTTATTACATTCATGATAATATTCCGAAGGTACAAGTATACAGTTCTCCATCCATACAGTTCTTTCCTTTCATTTCACAATTCAAACACACCAGTAACAATCCAACCAGGTATAGCTTCGGTCAAGCTTCCCCTTTCGCAAGGTATATACGCTCTTACGCTGTTGAGAGAGTCACCTCTCGTCTACCGGTAACGAAGACCATTGGTAGGATCTCCGTCACTTCCAGCACGCAGTCCGTAAGGCTAAGCCTAAGCTGTCCCAATCCTTACTATCACCTGTTCATTGTGGTTACTACCATCTTAACACTACCCGTGTGATCCGTATGTAAGACTATTGCTCCATGTGTTCTGTTCGAACTCTATCTTGGTCTGCTCGTCTATCTCAAGTCTCATACCGCTTATATAGCGACAGCCAAAAGGCTTGTCGCTATACTCATTTACTCTATTACTTAATGAAGTCTTACTTATCTCTCATACTGCCCATTCTTACTCACATAAACTAATTCTATTTCTAGCTATCATAAATCCCTTTCAGGGCTAGAAAATGCCTTATGGCATCTTGGAGATAAATATAAATGAAAAGTTATCCATAGAAGAGGCCTTTTGGGTTACATAGGTGAAAAAATCTTGATAAAAGAGTGATTAGAACTGAAGTTATCACCATATACACATAAGTACCCCTTCTCTCATAAACATATTTAGGAATGTGCTACTACCACTATTACCGGAAATATAGCCAGTTGTATTCATATGTCAATATTATGACAATTATCAAGAAAATTGCAAAAAAGTTAATATCTCTGGATCTAATAAAGCTATTCTATTTCCGTTTTCAGCTAATTATAGCTTAAGTCTTTAGCTATTCATTCTCACTATTGCATTTGGCAAAGTTTGATTCGATGTTTCCATGGCAACCACCTATTCAGGTACAAAGGGTTTTATCATTGAAAACGTTCCATTAACATTCTATTTAGAATGTTTTCTGCGATGAAGATTCTATTGAATCTAAGCTTATTTTGGAATCAGGATGAAATTATATTATAGTTAGGTTTTCAAAATAATTTATTTATATTTTCTATTTTTCCTATTTTTTCTCATAAAATATCAATATTAGAGACTATTAATTTCATTGAATTATAGGTTTCCTTCAATTCCCATGAAATCCTAAGGAACAAGCAAATTACTATTCAATGGTATTGTAGGAAACAGAAACTCAACCTTAATGACATCAACACTTACTATTTTGACATTTTAAAATATTTTTGAATGTGGGATGTCTCCGAAAAAGCATGAAATACACCAAAAATAGCCCTTGCAGATATAGTCCTAGCCCTTAAAGGGTTGACGGCGAGGCCTGCTGTCCTTAGCATCTTTTAGCTAGATGTTTCGATCCATAACGTACCCTTACAGGTCTCCATCGTCATTTGTCGTACCTGTGCGTACCTGCAGGACGTGCCTCAGCCCGGCTGCGGTCCCTACACCTGGGGACTCTGCCACTCTCCATATACTCTAACTATGCCACTAAACGATGTCGCCGCCTGGCGTTTAGCACACGTATCAGCATTACAAGTTCCACTATGATATTCTTGCCAATACAAACGAGTTTACAATATTTTATTATATACTATTCTAGTTTTTCTTGCACTGTACCTCAGTGCACCCTGATATCAGCCTTTATTTAGGCTGCCCTGACGGGCCCATCCCTCAGGCTGATATTGAGATCCCGCCTTGGGTTGGTAACTCCCCTCTAGCTTATTCCCTTCTCGGTTGGTTATAATGTTTCGTGCACCCTGTATATAGGGGAAAATGTACTTTATTTTCATCACTTAATACTTACAGATCTAGAGCTGATAATATTGTGATATCATAGAATAGTGAAACCATTTTGATGGATTCTTATTTTTAATCAATTTTCAATCAATTTTTGCAATTTTATATTGAATTTTGTTTTCTACATTTCAGGGCAATTAACAAAATAAACGTGATAATACCACTGTGCGTGATACAACTCTGATTATTCCAATTTTCATCATGTGGACATAAACATTTTTAAATTGGTGCATGGGCTTTAGCCTTGCCTACAAGTAATCTTAAAAAGGATATTTTCTGTATTGCAGTGGATCATATATCTTATTGATTTAGTTTCTTGTAGAAATAGAGTACAAATGTCATCTTTGTCTAAAAGACTGGCCGAAGATGTACCTATATAATCTTCTCTGAAGTATATGATCCTTAGGGGGCCTACACACGTAGACCTACATGGATCCTATATAGGCCTGGATATCCCTCAATAACCTAACTGAACTAGTGCACACCATGCATTAAGGCCTACAGAAGAGGATAACCCATAAGGCCTATAGATCCATACAAGTCAGCAGTCAATAAATCACCCCTAAAGACGACCCATCCCATGACGGGGGTGTCTAATTAGTAGTCGGTGGTCGTCTCAGGTAGCGGTAGGGGCCTCCATCAGTTCATCAAGGGGTGTGGTGGATCACATTTAACGCCCAGTCCACCCCCTCCTATACACCCCCTCCCCCCTTCCCGTCCAGGGGGGACCAACCATGTCAACCATTGGGCACCCCCCCCTCCCCATTAACAAAAAGTGCTAATCGTGTAGGCTAATATCGAATTTGTACCTTGCCCTTATTGCACCCCCCCCCCATACGTACTTCAGCTCAATGATGTAATCAGAAGCGTAAAATATTCTGTGATAAATTACATATTCCAAAGAAATAACCTATACTAATCTAACCGTTTTTGAAATCGGTCCAATATTGACACAGAATCGAAACGTGAGTCACCAAGCAAATAACATCATTTCACAATAAAAACATTTATAATACTATTGCGTTGAATGATTTGACTCATTTACATGTATCTGCATACAACGATGCCAATTTACCTACTTTTGTTGGATTCCATACTTTTTCATGATTTTGGATTGCGCAACCAATATTTCCCTAGTCACTTATATATCTGTTTTTGAGTGTATTTGTGGAAGTTTCAAGCAATGCAAATAAAACTTTATGTCATTAATCTGGGAAAAAAGTGTTTCCTACTTTTCCTACTTTTTCATCAAATTACAAGCAGATAACGAACCTATAATTTAGGAATATAATGAAATAAATTTGGTAATAACATTAAGTAACCAAATTCGCTTATCATCCTTCACAGGCACCAGGCTAACCTGAACACGACGACCAACATAAATATGCATGAAGACGTATAAGCATGGGTATGGGGCTCTTCCAACCAGGGACCAATAGGCAATACCTCATACTGCGCTTCATTCGCCACAGATACTGATGATGTACATGGCCATTATAATTATATACTGGTATTTGCGCCCGGGTTTCGGGCATGGTTATAGATGGTTCAGCGATGTTTGAAGAGAACCTATCCGACTGATCCGTGGCAAAGAAATGAATAATTGTCGAAGATTCTCCTAAGTATATCAACATATTAAATTTTGTGTGATGGTTTGGGGGCGCGGAAACAACAGCTCCTTCAATGACAGAGCAAGGACGAACTTGAATTGGCCTTAGAATAGAAATGTTGTATTGCCGAAAATTCCCCTAAATGTATCAAACTATTTTCTATGAGTTTCCTTTGATGAAGTCCCAGGTGCCCGCCTGCCAATGCCATGACCGGCAACCACAACTTAAACAATACTGAATTCTGACACGAAGGGCTACTGCATGCTCCATAGGTCAACAGCTGGGGCTCTAGAGAAAAGGGGCCGCAGGTCTAAAGTGAAATACATATTTCTCTCTGCTTGACTTGTCATGGAAACTTAAGACCTGTCTAATCTATACATGTCTTCTTTCCATTAATTGTGTGCCTTTACCAAGGCATTGCCATTTGTTTTCAGATTTAGGAACCGCCATGCCATATCTTAATTTCCAAAGAAAAACATTGTAAAATAATAAAATGCACGAAAAATGTATAGCGCGAAATCTAATTCACAGTATCTATAGACAGGTTCTGCGTCGCTACCCCGGCCACGACGCCGAGGTCCGCGGCGAGCCGTTACCAAACGCGGCACCGCGCCGCGTCAGAACCGCTCCCGCGCGCCACTACGCGTCCTTTGAAGGCGGCTTTTCGGGCCGACTGCGTCCGGGCGATAAGGGCCGCGGACCGGGCGTCCTCCCGGGACCCAGGGCGCGGCGCGCGGGCGGCATGAAAGCGGCGCGGGGCGGCGCGGCACGCTCCGGGCGCGGCACGGCGCGGGATTTACGCGCGCGTGACGGGATCACGCGTACGTTATGTTGTGGATTGGCTCCACCGCCCCCAAAGAGAGACTTGAGTGACTGCCCGTCGTCCGTCAAAAACCAACATAGTTACTCAGCAATATGGGATTCATCCTTTACCGCCTAGGGGAGGGAATCCAAGCATCAGTCGGTCAATGTTCACAGGCTCCTTTCTATTTCTTGCCCTTCTCTTCCCTTTACTTTATTTATCCGTTT
This sequence comes from Lepidonotus clava, assembly GCA_936440205.1. Classification (NCBI taxonomy): domain Eukaryota; kingdom Metazoa; phylum Annelida; class Polychaeta; order Phyllodocida; family Polynoidae; genus Lepidonotus; species Lepidonotus clava. The sequence goes on along the minus strand of OW387145.1, from coordinate 9,086,710 downwards.
TCCCTTTTCATTTTTCATTCTTGCTTTCTTTCATGCATTCAAAACGTTATTGAAAGTAGATATTGTTTTATTACATTATTATATTTTTGAATGGATAGAAGAAGTATTCATGTTGTTCAAACCTAACATTAGCAAAATTTTTTATTTGTCACAAATATTTCTATGCTAAGTTAATTGTTAAACTACATGTACTAAGAAATGTATAGAATTGTTATGTCCACTTTCCCCCGCCAATCTAGATGTATTGCGACGATGCTGGAAGAACACGAATACTGGGAGATTTGCCAATGTCCCTTCAGGATAGGTATAATGGTAATGAAAAAAGTCCCATTTGCAAAGCCATCCCTACATGAAATTGAATCCAAATCGTAAACATTATATTTTGCACTTTGATGTGTACGTAGACTAATTCGAGACGTTATTGTGGTAATAATATTGACCTGGCCATTTTCCCAAGCAATCGTATGGCTAAGATGAACTACAAATTATTCAGTACATTTTATAGGTCTAGAGCTATATTTGGTTACGTCTGGAATTATAAAACCCATGCTTTCTTTCTGTATCTTCAGGTCTACATAGTTCACATAATTGAAGTTGGTTTGAACATATATGACATATTTACAATAATATGTCACTTATAACTAATGGATCATCATGTGAGTCCCATTCCACCTTCAGTACAAACCAACCTCTGTGTGGTGTAGACGTCTAGCGAGGGACTCATGGACGCAGTTGAGAGCTGGTCACCAGGATGTAAACATTGTCATTTTGGTTATACCTAGAAAGTTGTTGTACATTACTGGGACTCCTTCCCCCCTCCTTTACATTTGTACAAGCCAGCTTCACCTTAGTGGACCTACTCAATACACACACAGTATGTCAGGACCACCCATATTTTTTAAAATTATATTTTATTTGTCATCTTCAGAATAATATGATCTTCGAATTCCAGATGCTACAATAAATTCTTCAAAAGTAAGTTATCTTATACAATATCATCATTTTGGTATTTTATAGTTATACGACGTACATTGTTGAAGTCGTCATTATAATAAATAAGTAGCTGCTGCTAACCGACAAGCCAGTTGACTTGCCTTCGTGTCTTATTGAACAAGGATTCGGGATAAGTCTTACCACATCCAAAAATCCCTAAGATCTAGCTCTAACATTAAACAAACACACTGTTGTTAAAGATATCTGTCCACAATTTCCGTTGTTTTCAAAGTGTCTATAAGATATGTTAATTTGCAGCTGCAATACTGGAGACCAGCCAACAACGTCCTGGATAATTGACATCATAATTATAAAACTACTGAAAAAAATTCAAAAGAAAAAGCATGCGTTTCTATCGCACCACACCTGATTCAGCTCCATTTTCTTGAATTATACCAATAATTTTCTCAATATGTACCCTTTGTGTTATATACGCTGCCCTGAAAACCTAGGTCCCACAAAGAAAAACGACGTAACAGAGAGATACAAGGTGGTTCATATTGATGTAGGACGTATCTGGTGGTCCCCCTCTCTTCCCTTGTTTTATGTATCCTACAGACCAATAACAACCTATTTATTGTGACAAACCTCAAAAACAATAAAGGACTGGTCGCCACCCAGGGCCCGCGCCCTCCCGGCCCTGGTTGTGGCCGTCATACTGGGGGTACCCCAGGGGGGGGGGGCACTGATGCTTTGAAGGTTACTACCCACTGCCCAAATACCGCCCGTGCTTTTCTTGGCTGACCACTCCTGAATTTTCGTTGACCGTCCCCCTATTTTGGGGGACACATGCAGATTACCGCCCTAAAAAATCAGGATGTGTCAATACCAGAAAATATACTAATATCACCAAAATTTCCGATACACACTTCTGATACAATCTTAGTAATTTTTTTTTCTGAAATAAGCTAGCAAAGCTAAGTTTAAGTTATTGCTCATATACTCTTCAATATTAATAGTTCATCCCCCCCCTTTTTTTTTTCTCTCTTTAGCTTAAAAAGTGGTTGGCGTGCGCCGCCCCTGCTTCATGGGTCCGTTTGTACTTTGATGTACATGTAGACTAATTCGAGAAGTTTTTCAAGCTCAAGTGCCCCCCCCCCCCAGGGAGTCGGGGGGGGGGGGGTTACCGGGATGTAACCAGTCTGCACGTGGTGGTGGACGGGGGACCGCAGACAGGTAGATTGTTGTCTCTACCCCTTTGATCCCGGTGATCTCTCCCATCCCCCAATACCATGATACCTACCAGGCTAGTTCCGTCTTGACATCATTTTTTTACCTCTCTTTTGTTGTTGTAGTTGTAATTGTTGTTCTGTGGGGTTAGTTTTTGTTGTGATTTTCGTATATTTGTGCATGTAGAGATGCATCTTATATTTTATGTCTATGATTGTGAGACATTATTACGGTGTCTTTGCGCAGTGAGGAGAGAAGACAAGCAGATGCAGGCGCGGGTTAAAAGGGGCTATACGATATTAAATTCCTGCGCCCGGAGGCCACATACAACCTTTGCTATACCCCAGTCGGGAGTTCACATTTGCGCATGCGTGCTTCCTTCCCGCCAAAGTTTTCGGGGGTCAAGCGCTATCTACCAGCCAATGAGGAGTGTCCTTTTGTACCACGTGACACAATATGGCCGCGCCCAGGGCGAAACTCCCTACTGCGGTATAGCACCACTCCTCCTCCTCCCCCTTTTTTTTAAATCCCTGGGTCCACCCATCCATTGTATCAGAAAGTTATTCTGTGAAAGAGTTGCAGTTAGTCTCCCTTTATACAGTTGCAATAGTGTGGGGCCCTCCTAGTTCACTAGCCCTGAACTATCATATTAGAATACGGGTTCCAATGGGCCCAAGGAAAAAGCATTGGGATCAAGGAATCTTTGGGACTATTCACTGCGCAAACTCGTGAAATGGATGTATAGCGGAGCCCCGCAGTGACACCTGGTGTCGGTTTGGCTCACTACCACCTCCAGCTGCTCGGAGCAGCTCGCCTCCTGGACCCACTCAGACCTGTTCGACTCGCTCCCCCGACGTACGCCTGGATCCACTCAGGGCTGTTCGATTCGCTCCCCCCGACGCACGCCGCGAGCCGTGTGATGTCGGATTAACGACACCCCTTGTTGTGTGCACACAACACCCCCCGATTAACACCACACCGTCCCGCCTTGTCCTCCTGATAACTTCTTACACCTTACTGTTTTTACTCGAATTTCCAGGTGGCCCAACTTTTCCCAGATGGTCATGATATACTCAGTTTGAAGGTATATGAGGAGCAAGCGGGACGGGTAGGCCTATCTGTGCAGGGCATGCCTTGGAAACTTTACAATCGACGTTTGTCACATAGGCCTAATCGTTAAGTTTTAGGTTTATTCGTTTTACACAATGCAAAACATAGACCTTGGTCCAGTTAAGTCCCTTTTAAAGAATATATAATTAGTAAAAGGGTTCCAGGCATGATCGGATATGATCCATGGGCGGATACAGGATTTTCAAAAGGAGAGGGGTCAGCTTAAAGTCTAAGTACTAAAACTGCGTTCATTTGTGCACGCGCACGTGTGTGGTATTTTCACCTCTTTTTGCAGTGTAGGGGTCCACAACAAAAGGTGGGAGAGGGGAGCGGGGGGGGGGGGGCTGTAAGTCCAATGCTCTAATTACCCCTCCCCCTTCCCCACTAACCTGATCGTTCTTTTACAATGATTATAATCAAACATGTTCAGTCGTTCCACGGCCCTCTCCAACTAGATCCACCCTACGGTGGACTGCCTTATGTACAAACCCTAAACGACGAGCGGCTGACTTCTCCTCAGGCGATGTTTTCACGGAAAACACCCTCTGTTTGAGTCGGGTGGCGGATGGCGTTAGGGCATCTTTTACAGTCACCTGGGTTCTCCCCCAGCCTGGGTTTCCGTTTATCCGCCATTTTTATGTTGGTGTAAAACACCAATACCTGTGAATCAAGGTGCCTGTTGCTGCTTGTCTCAGGAGTTTAACGTATGGTTAGCCTAATACAGGGGACCTTTCTTTTAGTATGTTTGCACATTTGTGAAAATCTCAGATTTCCCCACCCTCCATTTGGGCAAAAATACACATTGGATTTGTATCAAAATGTATACACATTTCCAAAAACTTCTGACCCGTTCCTCCCCCTTCATGCGTACATACTTAATGGACGGTCCCCTAGGGTTTGTTTCTTGGAGAGCACATGCTTGCCAATGTCTCATACTGCATACCCTTACATCATAAGTAGTGATGGCACTAGAGTGGCACCAGGTCTTTTTCTTGCACATTTACATGGGTTTCGGACACTAAGCCGAAGCATGTTCTGGGAGGCTTTTTGTATGAAGTCGGTCTGACAAAGTAATGGATGTCACGAATATTCTATTCAGTGCCCTTTTTGAGACTTCGCACCCAGACCATGTATAAATACACACACACACACACACACACACACACACACACACACACACACACACGCACTCACACATACGCACACACACACGTACACACATACACACACACGATATTAAATTTGTAATATGAATAGGTATACACACTTGAATATATGAATAGGTAAACACACAATATTATTGTGTGTGTGTGTGTGTGTGTGTGTGTGTGTGTGTGTGTGTGTGTGTGTGTGTGTGTGTGCGTGTTTAACTATTCATAATTATATATGGTCCAAGTGCGAAGTCTCAAAAATGGCATAGAAGTGGAATCCTCTTGACACAAGGAGGATCTTAACAGTCTACTCTTAACACTTGAATTGAAACACATGTAAACTACTTTTTATTTTTCCGTCACAATAAGAAATGAATAGGCGATGATTGAATTAATTTGTTTTATGGTAATCTATATCTGTATAATTGGCAAAACAGACCGATCGAGTTATAAAACCGTAATCACAAACAATGATGCAAGGAAAGGAATGGACTGATATAATAATGATCGGAATAAAACTTAAACAGATAACAGATTTATGAATAGTACAAAACCTTCCAAACGGTGTTAAAATCCTTTGATCACATTGCATGCTAAACACTTAAAGGCATTCCTTTCTGCCTTAAATCCCCAAGAGAATGTCTTCCCTCACGGGATATTTAATCGCCAGTGTTGAACCAATAAATTTTACCTTGGTCGCGACATAGGCCTTCCTTATCATGGCCTTTAAAGAGGGCCGATCTGTTTGAACGAGGCGACAGGGGCACAGGTAAACGTCTCTTTAAGGCCCGCTCTAGACCACATCAAAAGCAAACCCCAAAACTGTTGATTGACATCAATTGCTTCCCTTGCAGAAGTCTCTCAAGCAGACCAATACCTACCATTCTCAAAGTAAGAGTTGTAAGCGGTCATGCCCACAGACTACTCGCTAAAATATGGGAAGAACGTGTTTTAAGTACATGTAATGAACATTGGTAGCATGCTTGAACTGGCGCTAAGGATGAAAAACTAATATTTTTTCACTTGTTATTCTGACATTAGATCGAACATGAGGTTCCGATCTTCCTCCAAAGCCAGATTGGCTTACATCAAGATAACGAGGAAGTAATAATTTGAACATCAATTTTTTCTTAAAATCTTAAAAAATGATAGTTAAAATAACAAGTATTTAATATGTAGTGAGATATGATGATGAAATGAAATACACACATGATAGAAATTTATGATTCTGGTTCATATTATAACAACATGAATTGATTTTAATGGGGCGTTCGATAACCTCAAAGATAAGACGATAAAGGTGAGAATGACAATATTCCTATAGTAGAAATCTATTGATTTTGCCATTGAACCCTTTGATCCCAGGAAGAAACAGACGCATTGACACACTCTGACCATCATACCTACGACTCGCCAGGTATGTCGTCGACCAGGTGCCGACGCCCACGTCCTACCTGTCTGCGGGACGCGGCGTCTTATCACGACCACCTTGATCTGATAGCAGACTTCTGGTTCAGGGTCAACTGGCTCAATAACCCCCCCCCCCCCCCCCCCTCTACTAGCGGCAGGTAGCAGGGTATTGAGATAAGGATCCTCTGGGACCTGGGCCTACACAACGTTGTAATTATTAGGGCTTGTTTTGGAAACATCGGATCTAAAGATTTTCAAAGCGGGAGGGGGGGGGGGGCGATTGTAAAAGCTTCCGCCGGACCCTCCAAATCGAAGAATTTTGTTTAAAAAAAAAAAAAATTGCCCAAAATAGGGAGGGCGTGCGTCCTCTGTGCCTCTCTCTCAATCCACTACTGTAACCAGTACTGATGGCAGACTTCTAAAGAGTGCCTTTCTTTCAGGAATGGGCAAACATTATAAAGGTGGGAGTTCCTGGCTAACTTTATGGCCCAGCTTCTAACTTTAAGATTTTACTTCAGGATTGTTTTACCGTATGATCATTGTAAGTTTGATAAAAACAATGATAGTATGGAATGAGATGAGATGATTGATTATTCAGATATCTGCATTAATCTAGGCCATTTTAATATAGGTATTGTAGGTATTTAGCCCTGAGGACCTGGGCCTACACAACGTGCATGTTAGACCATCTCACCTTGCCGTCATTTCCATCCACATAGATTTGATCATGGTACATTGTACAAAACCGTGAGCTGGTCCCGATATAGCTGAAAAATGGCTGAGTGGGCAATAAACTCCATCATCACTATCATTCCATGTACATACAACCAAGTCTTGTAATATGAAACCCAAATCGATAATGTGTTAAGTGGTCTGAACGATGTCCATTCCCTGGCCTTCGCATGAAAGCTGATGAAAGACAGTTTACTTCCCGATTGAAAAAATACACCAGAGGCTACCTCCCGTGCTCTTCGTGTCTCGTCAAAATTAACCTATACAGACAGCTGTAATTTGAGCCGCAGCCTCAGACTTCAATGGGCATAGATGCCTCTTTACTTCACAGAACGGAAATAAAACAATTATGGTGAACAATTGAGGAAAAGGCCACCGTCTCCTAGGGCGGGAATCCCCTGGTTATAGGCTCCAGGTGAGCACTGACCAGGGACTACCTGGTTATAGACCTTGTGCAGATGAGGTTACATCTCCCACAATGATCTAGATATTGGTCATCAATCTAAACTTATTGTTTACTGTCCAAAGTCACATAGAACACATACCCTGTCACATATTTCTCAAATAACCTTAGGAAGTGACGTTAAACAATGTGCACTATTCAGAATTGATCAATATAAGTTTGGTTGTACCACATGGTGATCACCAAAACTTGGTCGCCACAACGTCTATAGACTTTTTTTCTAGTGTGGCGCCCTGGTAGCGGCATAGGCCTGAACCAATGGGTTGGGATATGGATTTCTATTAACACAGGCTAGAAGAGTGTCTACGGGACGTTTTACTGCGCAGACTCGAGAAAAGGGCGTATAGGCTACAGGTGAGCAATGACCACCGAGCCCTAGGTTATTGGCTGTAGGTGTACAGGTGAGCAGAGACCCCCCGCGGGTCGGGGATCAGGTGTGGAGGGGCCAGGCTTATCACAGGTGAGTGGCCGTCATCACACAGGTGTGCACTCACCTTACCGCCCGGCCAGGTGAGGACCAAGTGGTCAGCCAGGTGTGCAGTAATCACTGACCGCTGGCAGGTAGATAGCCCTTTCAAGGTGCTGGATGAACCCCCTACATGTACACAAGGTGCGCACCTTCTCCCATACCTTTGATTAACAAACCCTCATTCCTGGTCATTTCTTTGTGTCCTTTTTGACTGAATCCCGCCCAGAGGCCATTCTGACACATGCCTCAGTGCACGTGAGAAGACCACGGGGAGCAGAGATCTCGCTCAGTGTGGTATCAAGGAGGTTTCTCCTTGGTGGTATTACACTACACGACTTGAGCTGCGATATGACGAAGTCGTAGGGAAATATCACATAGAAGAATCAAAAACTTATAACACACACACACACACACACACACACACACACACACACACACACACACACACACACACATATATATATATACTCCTAATTGCGAATTTTTGATGATTATATAAATCATAATTATGTGCAAATTTGTCTGTAGTATCTACATAATTATGGCGTTGATATCGAAGACAAAGTCGTGTAGTATATTACCGCCTTTAGTGCCGTACCAAGGAGGGGCTCAAGGGATGACTCGTACCGCCTCACACTTTGGGTCACTAAGCATGACATAGCAAAACACTAAACACAACATAGCAAAGTCAGTAAAGATTCTCATCTTGAACCTCCTCTGTCTTTTTTTGGAACCTGTCTAAATAACTTGTACCCCACAGATTCACCTGGACTCCTCCCAGATATTTTCCGAACCCACTCATATTTCAAGGGCCTATTCTGCCGCGCTTCTGCCGCGCTTACCATGCACTCAAGGTAATAATAATGTATTACTTTTCTCAAGGTATGTGGCAGGGCATCACACATCCCTACATATCATTTGAAAGATAATTAAACGCCCCTTCTTATGATATCTAACATGGTTATAATATTTGGCAAGTCTTCCGTGCAGAATACGGCAGTATTTGATGGGACGAAAGGAAGTGTATGAGGGGATTAGACCGCTGGTAAGTCAACGACAAGGGGTGTGGAGGCTAATGAAGGCTGGAGGAGGCCGGGAGAGGGCTGTGTTCTTGTTCTAAAGATTTTTAACACTAGCAAGGGGTATATATCATTTATGGAATGATTCAGCAAACTTACTTTAATTTGCAAAGTATTTTAGTATAAATATCTTAGTAAAAATAAACAAAAATTTCTAGCACATTTACTAGTTGCCTCACATTTTTTCAGACATGTAAATCATTGACAGGCTCACTCAGGGCTACAACCTTCAAATATTTTAAAATTTTGAAATTTCTTAAAACGCTCTAATCTGATTCGAAACCCCACCAAAATGTCCGGGAGGAGTTGGCTGAACCTTGACAGTGCTGGAGACAGCGTTTTAAATAGAGATGTATTAACACCAGGTGGTGCTGCAGCGGTTACCTATATTTACAATTAAGAAGGTATTTCTGACGTTCTAGAGTCCAATAAGATAATTGTAAAGTTCACATAAATGTCTAGACTTTGCTATTCATCTGTTCTGATTAATCTTACTTTCATCATTAATACATCATCACAATTAATTGATAAATTGGTATTCCATACGGATTTAACAGACATACTTTATATTGACAGACGATGATGCGGATAGGCGTGAATGATTTAGAAACCAAAACAGTAGGCCATATCGGAGTAAATTATGAAACTAATCAAAAAATTAATAGATTACATAAGTAACATTCTGAGATTCCACATTGCCTGCGATTCAATTTGATATCATCTTAAGCGCGTCCATCAATCGACCTCAATACTCTTTGATTTATTTGATTTTTGAGATAATCTCCATTGTAATCTCCCTTTGCGGTATACCTACTGTAACACGAGTGCCGCCGTATAGGTCAGGGTGGTTGATAAGACAGTGTCAACTTTTTGAGATTTCAGAGGCAAATCAGGCCTGTACAGACAGAATGTATAAATTAAACAAGGATGTAGGGCGAGTATGTAGGGTTTGTTTTGGTGGGGCAGCAGCAGGTTGTTGTTTTTGGCATATGAAGGTTGGGAGTTCAAGTCTCGGTCCTGCTGCTGTGGTATTCGACATCTATGGTATATCTATCCTGTGGTCAACGACAGGGTAATCAAAGGCCTAGAGATAAAGACCATTGCATGTGATGTAATGCCTGTGGGACACTGCAAATAAAACAACATCCGCCTCAGTAGTACTGGAAGTGTGGAGGTATGGTCTCTATATCTTCTCATAGATTTGATCATCAGGGAGTAAGATGAAACAGCCAGCAGTGGCGGATTAAGAGGGGGTACAGCGGGCGCCCCCACCCCCATTTTTGGACAAATATTATTTTCTTTATGTAAAATTCTCGGATCTGGAAATTGTACAATAGGGCACCCCCCTTTCGGAAATCTCTGGATCCTCCCCTGGCCAGTGCTGCAGAGCTGCTGAGTCTTAGCTCAAACCAACAACAACATCAGGCAGTAAGTGTGTGCTGATGTTGGCCCCAGGGCTATGATCGGTCTGGTAACTCTAAAGTGACAGAAGGAGCCCTCAGGGTACGGGGGGAAGGGGTACAATCTGGGGGTACAGAGCCCGGAGGGTACGGGAGAAGGGGTACAATCTGGGGGTGACCACCTGGGGAGGGCAGCATTGGACCTGGCAACGTGTAAACGACATCAGAAGGGAACTTGGGGGGATGGAACGGACATATACACCTTTTCATGGGTCTGCGCAGTGAAAAGTCCCATAGATTCCTTGATCCCAATGCTTTTTGCCGGGGCCCCTCGGAACCCATGCCCCAACATGTTTCTTGTGGCCTATTGTGCTACAAGATATAGCATATAGCAGAGCGCCACACTTCTCTCTGATACAATGAGATACAATCTCTCATGAACGCCTTTGTTTAAATCCTTTTTTAGCCTGGGCCCATGGGAATCTATAACCTCACCCATTGGTTTAGATCAGGGCAGGGTGCCCACACTTATGAAAAAGCCTTAAGGCCATGATCCATGAGTAAGTTGCACCATGAGGGTCGCCATGATCGGGGGACACAAGGGTCAAGGTAACAAGAAGCCAGTCTCTTAACACTCGTCAAAATGCAATAAATGAAATAAATAAATAATGATAAATAAATAAACAAATAACAATAATAAAATGAAAGAAATGAATTTTAGTTTTTTTCACGCAGAAATAACATTTCATGGGTTTCTAAAGTTTGACCTAATTTTACAGGAACCTCTGTGTGTGGCGCTAGTCAATCCCGACCCACCTAAAGTCCAATTCGCACTGGTGAACGTGGTTTGTCGTTTGGATGCGATCTGCTAACGTTTTGGAAACGTTGGGAAATCGTAGGCCTCTGTGACCTGATCCCTTGAGAAATTATTCAACATGTTTAATATTTTCGTAGAGAACCTGTGCAATTATAGATGAGATTGCTTGAGGAAATGATTGGTGCATGTATGCATCTTGTGTCCTCACTGTGGTGATGCATCTATGGATCTGCTATACAGAATGTGGTCATGAAATAATGCATCTGGCGTCGGGAAGGCGTAAATGGTAGGAGGAAGGAACCCTAAACACCCCTTCACCTTTTGCCCTCACCTCCCCCCTCCCCCCCTCCTCCCCCCTGCCCATCAGTGCATCCCCTACCCTGACTCCCCCCCTCCCCCCTCCGATCTGCTGACAATAGAACCTCAGGTCCCACCCCTTCACCCCCGACCTGAGGCCAGTGACGAGGAGGCCAATTGTGACTGAGACCTTCTGGGCGCTCCTCAGCCTGCATGCCGTCAACCCAGCAGGTGCTCCAATACACTCTTTTCACGAGTCTGCGCACTGAACACTACCCTTCCATAGGCGCCTTAATTGTTCCCAACAATTTAGGCCTGGGTCCATAGGATCCCATATCCCAAACATTAAATTAACTAGACAAACATTAATTACTATTGATTTAATTTATTAGATTTAAGATTTTCAAAATGTTACATTTAAGAAAATTTACTATAGCAACTTCGATGTAATAATCTGGCTTTAGAGGAGGATCGGATCACATATTCCGATCTATTGCCAGTATAAAATTTGAAATAAAAACCAAAAAAAACAAAAAAAAACCGCCTCGTTCAGGTCTACCCGCTAGGAGGGCTCAACCTTATTGGTAAAAGACCCATAGAACTGCCTAGGTTCTCTAGCCAGGGGAGGATCTCTTCAACCTGTGAGGGCACCACAGCCGCCACAGATCCTGAGGACTTTAACGGCGCGCAGGGACTTTATTTGTCGACCAGAAGTAACATAGCGTAGCATCTCAGGTATCAAGTACCCGCACTGCCTTTTAAGTTCTATCGAACGGGAGAGATCGGAGAGAAGAGACGTTGATCGGTGGCGTCATTATAGGGGGTTCCTCGGCTAGTTGGTGAAAAGATACTCGTTGGACATTTATACCCAAGTTGCCAAATACATGTACTGAGTTTGAAATTACATCTCTACAGACTTTTGACACGTCACTCTGAAGGATACGTTGAATACACAAGTCGCATTCAGTGGTAAGTGTTTATATGGTTATTATTTTGGGAACTTCTTAACATGATAATGATAACAGGCCCGTATATAGGTTCTGCTGAGGGGGAGGGGGGCATTTCCTTAGTGAAACTTTTCTAATATGTTCAATATCTTCACCTTACAAAGGGAGGTGGCGAGCAGTGAAAAGTTGAACTTTTTCAATATTTTCTGACTATTTTTATGGGGTTTTACAACGATTTTTTTGGGAAAAGGTGGGAAAGGTCCCCCTATATACGGGTCTGTAATATGAGTTCTCAAAAACTAACCGGTACGTCTTAGATGATTTTTTAGGAAAGATTTAGGTATCTTATGTTGTTGCTCTTCCCCTTGACATAGATCAATCCCTTGTGCTTGTAATAGCCCAGGTTAGAACGTGGAATCTTTACAGCGAAGGTATGAAAATGGAACAATAGAAATTCTAAATGTATAAGCATATTTAAAAGTAATATCTTTTAGTTTTGCTTTGTCAAAGAGGATTCATAAATTTAATATTGCAGCATAATCATTAACGGGAAATACTACGGAATGAATCAGGCAAAAATCTCTGACTTGGGCACTCACTGACTTAATCAAGTTTCGAAGGGTCTTGGTGTGAAAAGACAAAAGTGGTTCAAAAACGCATTAGATTTGATATTGTATGATACCTCACTCAGGCGGCAATGTAATGAATAGAGTATACATCTTTTTAAAGAGAGATTAACAAATTCTGCATAAATGTCTCTCGTCGCTGGTTAGCTTACGTCCGGCGGGTTCACTTACAGACCACTTATTAAGGTGGGAACCGGCGCTGTCTGGTCACGTGACCCCTGCCTCCTCCAGGGGCCCGGTCACGTGCTCACCCTGGAGAAGTCCCGCCTGTTCCCGGTGTGTCTGTGATAAATGGCGGGTGGCTGGGCGCCCCCGATGGAGGTACAGGGCGCGTCTACCGTCAACAAATTATTTCAGCGGGAAGAAGCCGTAGATAGGTTCATCTTCAGGTAGCATGCCGCCCCATCCCCCATCTAAAGCGTTCTGGAGAAAAAGGAGATTGCATTTTCTTATGTTAACTTTTCAATTTGGTCTACCTTTAGTAAATGGGAGGCGGGTAAGGTTTCAACTATAAATTTTAATGTGTTACTTACCTGCTCCTGCTACTGCCTGGTTTGCCCGTGTTGCACGTTTGAGGGATAGGCAGAGTGTCGCGACGTATTTCAACATCAACCTGATCTAGATCCGTTGGTAATATAATACTGAAGGCTGGGGAAGTTCACAGCCGACGAGATACCGGCGCGAGATAAGTATGTACAAGATTTATTGAGATGTGGGAGAATAGAGAGGCTGCGAAAAATGTAAGATATTTAAATTCAACTGCAGAAAAAAGACTAGAAATTGTAGATGTGGTGCATTTGTAATAGATTCATATTCGTATGTCTTTTTCGAATGTATTTGTCATCCGCTGTTGGCAAATTATCAGTTTTAAGGACATTGTATGTAATTACCTGTTGTTTTTCAAGAGATCTCAAGAAGTTGAAAATGTTACATGCATAGAGTCATTGCGACATTTTCCCTGCACCTTAACTACACAGTTTTTAAAATAAAGCGGGTTAATTACGTTCTAATTGAATTGAAGTTAAACAAGGGTCTCTATCCTTCCGAATAAGCATACCATCATTACAAACTATTCAAACCTATTTCGAAGAGGAAAGAAGGGCAAACCCTATACTTGTAATGTAAACTTAAGTCAAACCATCTGCTGAACATTTTCGATGGTGTATAGGCCTAATGCTCTGGCATTCAACAGTAAATTCCTCTTCAAACTTGAAGTGAATGATGGTAAAATAAATGCAGCAATTGATTGACTGGTGGCACATACACAAATTGAGACAGGAAGTTATTAGGAGTCTTTACAGCCATTTGGGGAATTCAGATCTATTTTGTGTACCTGACAATCATGTCATGCGAATAACCGGATTGTTTCCTCTCCTTTATATAGCATATGGCATGAATATTGTTCCTTATACCTACTCTGCAATTTTCCGGGCAATTTTCCAATCAGTTCAAGGTATTTGGGCTCATAATTTTGACGATTATTATATAATTATTGATCTCTACAAACCGTTTAATATACATGCACAAATCTTGCGGTTTTCTTTCGAATTAAACAGTTAACGGACCGCCGCCGGTAACCACACACATTAGTGGATAAAAGAGTTTCAACATGTGTTAGGAAATATTATGCAGAGTTGTGCCCCCTAAAGCCTGCGTATTCCACATACCGATTTTGACGCTGGTGATTTTGTATTATTGTTTGATTTTCCCAATGTGACATTGACCTTACATCCTATATGCCATGCAAAAGATAAATGTAAAACCTGCGTAGTGATGTCTATACAATCTACTTACCTAATTCAGAATTGATTAAACGTTATATCAAATTTGTTCTAGGTCTTTCTGGCAGAGATGTATCAGGTCATACTAAAATTTAAAAAAAATTCAAAGTGAATTAGCTCAGAATGCAACATTAACCTTAGTTCCCACTGCCAATTTCTTAAATTCGCAGCCTAATCGGCATGTGAAACATAAATCTAACTGTAGAAGCAGAATCCGTTACCAATAAATATGACAGATGAGTTTGTTTTCTAACCGCTGTCTCACTGACAATTACCGGCATGTTCCCATCCCCAATATCTGACAGAAACCACCTAGAGGTCTTCTAATAGTCGACCCCACCCGGCGTCCAACCTATCATCAGCACCGCATTCTTTGACGATAGCACCCTCCGCCTTAAGTTAGTAATCTCAAACACAGCCATATACAAAGCCACTCCGATGACCCATAACCATGCCCCGATGTAATTATTTCAAATAGCCACCAAAATAGCTGAGGAATCTTTTGTATCTGAGACCACCAGTATACGTTTTTAGTCGGTTGACGTGGTCCGAGATACCGACTGGTAACAAATCGTCTGGTTTGCTTTATGGAGCTTATCTGAATCTTAAGATGACAGAAGTCGTGCTTTATGGCACCAAGCTATACTTCATACGTGCCTATTAAATATCATTACCTCACTTAGACTGGTCCTAATAGATATCCAGTTCTGTGAGAGGTTTGTCCCCCCCCCCCGGGGGGGGGCACTTAGGCTTGAAAAGGTACCCACTGCCAAAGGGACCCGTGAAGTGGGGGCGGTGAATGTCAAAATGGAGGGGTGGTTTTACCGCTTTTTAGGAAAAAAAGGGGGGGCGGTGAACTACACATAGAAAAATATGCTTGAAACTTAGCTTTATTGCCACTTTATTTCACAAACAAATCTAATAATGTTGTATCAGAAGTTTGCCTAATCAGTTTTGGTTATATTTGTTTAAATTTTGTTATTGATTGACACACCCTGATTTTAGGGGGCAGTGATCTACATACCCAAAAAATAGGGGGCAGTCGACTAAAACTCAGGAGTGGTCAGTCACAAAAAGTAGGGACGGAAGTTTGGTAGTAGATAGTTACCTTTAAAGATTCAGTGACCCCCCTGGGGTTTTCTCTCTTTATTGTAAACGCCTACCAGGTAGTGTACAAAGTGACATTATCCCCACAGGAAGATTCCATTAGTGTCTCATACTTGTGACGGGCCTTTTCATCAACGTCTTTTACCTTCAGCCAACCTCTGTCAGGGATTTAAAAAACATGCTGCCAAAATATGAGGCGAGGTAAACAGTAACGTAATAAGGTAATGGCGGGGATTGATGCCTGGGTTCATACCTGTCCGATCTCATTCTAATTACTGTCAGTCACCGGCTGAAAGTCAAGGTGCTAATTGGTGAATGTGATACTTACCTCTTATGGGAAGTGAGGATCAAATGGACCTCGTCTGTAATTTAGGTGGGATAGAAAAAAAAGGGTGGGGATGATTTATCTTTCAATGGCTCCATAAAACGTTTATTTTGGGTGGGGTTTACATGACTAGGGATATTGCCATTAACAAATTAGCGAGCTGTCAATTATATTTGAAAAGATGACAGGGTTGGTTTTTGCACTTTCTCTGAAAAGGATGTCCTCTGGAAAGAGACGGTTTCTCTGAAATAATGTTTAAGCCATTCATTTTCATAAAGTTACAGGAAGTACCCTTCAAAGCGCATGGAGATAGGCATGTATACAACACAAAGCAATTAGATGAATAGTCTCTGGCTATGGTGTTAATGATATAAACGTAGTGATATGTGCATATTTTTATCATTTCATATTTACCCAACTATTTCTAAAACGATGTCCTTTCGTATGGAGCAGTCTACACACTGAACTTACTTCAAATCATACCAATAACCAGTGAAATAGGCTGTTACAGGCCGTCCATCTGGTTGCTGTTTTGATATTTTGCTTATTAAAGGACCTGTGGGAACCAGTAAATTGGGTCATGACCCTTTTATTTAGTTCCACTCTCATTCTCTATGTGACTTCATGGTGTAGTGTTAAGATCCCCACCTCCAAACCCAAAGGTTGTGGGTTTGAATCCTGAAAGAGTTTTTCATTGCCAGTGTTTTTCAGCCTGGTGAAGTCACTTCTTTCTATATATATAATTAGCATTTTTAACTGAGATTTCTACCTCTCCAACTTTTGGGTTTCAACCACATTTCCCTTCGCATTTTCACTAAAAAGAGAATGTAGAAATAATAACTCTTTTTTTGTATCTCTCACAGAATGTGAGCAGAGCCTCTAATGCATGTACAATGTTTATTGGGCCCAAATGGTCAACCTGTAGTACAGAGCGACCCGGACAGAACTAACCACCAAACAACCTGCCTCCATCTGACATGTGCAGGCAGTGTGGTGACCAATGGTCAGCCGACAGGGTGTGGGGCCCACCTAGGGGTAGCATCCCTACCATTGGGGGAGGGTGGGTTACCTGACCTGGGTTTGGGTACCCAGTGAGGAACGGACTCTGGGAGCTGTGGCATGTAATCATGGCAAAGGAAGGAGAAATGCAGGGGGTGTCACTGACCAGACAACTTTTAAAAGGGGGCTATCAAGGTGTACTGTCATGTGAGGGCTGACCTGGATAGCTTTTGTAGTTAGAAGAAAGGCTCAAAGGCACATTCTAGGCCGTTAAATTTCATTCATAAGATTATTTGTATCATGATCTTCATAAGATGTATCGTTATCTTTGAAGAACTCATCATAATTATGTGTTTTGAAGCCAAACACAGTAGCTGCAGTGAAAGCAAAGGGCTGTGCCTTGACATCCCGGAAAACAGGGGGCTGTAAACCCCTAATATGGATCTACATGGATTAAAGTACATATTTTCTATTTCACTGAGAGAGAAATGGTAATAGTCTATAGGTTATCGAAAATACATAATTAAATCCAACGTAATGAACACATAATGGCACATACCTAGTCAGAGGCTGCAAATCTGCAAATACATGTACCTTTGGACGAGTTGGTCAGCTGTGGTTTAGTTATCAACTGGTGGTTAACAGGTGTGGGTCAAACACCCCCCACCCCCACAGAGTGTTAGAGCACACCTTGGGTGCTGGGGGCTTGGTGGTAAGGTGGTAGTTAACCCTTTCCACTAGGCCAGATGCTTTGAGATATTGCCACTCAAAAGATGCCTGATGCGCTCAGGCATTGCCACCCAAAAGACGGCAGACGCTTTCAGGCATCTTTTCAATGACGGCAAAAATAGTGAATTTAAAGCTAAATATCCAACAACAAAGATTATGTACTGTCTAAAAAAAACAACCTGAAATCATCCATGATCATAATTATATCTAACAATTAAAAGCTTGAAATGGTAATATTATGTGTTTTGTATGGCGTGTTTTGAGTCAATTTACATTGGCAGCTTTTTCTAAATCCAAAGTGAAATGTTGGTGGCATAGGCAAATTTCATACAGTCGGCCTACAAAATTAATAGGCGCTAAAATCGGCCGGTTCTTATAATCGCGTCACTATTCTGATTTAAATATGAATGTTTGATCTGAATGAATTAAGAACGCCTGATTCTTGGGGTTAAATCCACCAATTCTAGCGCCGATCTGTAGGTCAACTATATAAAAAATGTTCTAGTGGGTATGGATCTTAACCCAGAAACCGACTTTGCGATTTTACCGGCAAAAGACATCCCTTGGTGGGTGACAGAATCACTGGCAAAGTGGTCAGGTCCCTGGCAGAATAACTAGAATATCAAGTGAGTTCGAGTTTTGTATTGCCGATCTCAAGGACTCAAGGGTGATTCCATGGATGACGGGCTCAGTGGGAATATGGCATTAGGGTGGTGGTAGTGGCAGAGGTGGTGGCCGTGGCGGTGGTGGGGTTTGTGGTGGTAAGCCCACAATTTATGAGTGGAGGATGGTTCCCAACTGGACCACACCAGTCGTACCGAATTATCCGTCTCTGTAAACTACCAGGGACCCCGTCCACCCTGGTGATGGTCTGAGGGGTTGGGTCACCTGAAGGGTCAGAGCAACTCACAGAAGGCTAGAGACCTTGGACACAAGAAACCACACAAAAATACCTCAGATCACATGCTTTAGATTACACCCTTACGCAGAGCTCTTTCCTATATACATGTGTGTAAATTCTATGAGCTATAACTGTGATGGCACTGTGCAAAGTGTAGCTGGTAGTATCTTATTGTAAATGCACAACAGTTATAAAATTGAATATGTAATATGAGGCAAGAACTGCAAATATTCCCATGTAAAAAGAAAGGGAACACAAAACTAAACAGCAATGAGTAGTGGGGGCAATGAGCAGGAACCAGTTAGGGGTGGGGGCAATGAGCAGGTGCCAGTGAGGGGTGGGGGCAATGAGCAGGTGCCAGTGAGGGGTGGGGCAATGAGCAGGTGCCAGTGAGGGGTGGGGGCAATGAGCAGGTGCCAGTGAGGGGTGGGGCAATGAGCAGGTGCCAGTGAGGGGTGGGGGCAATGAGCAGGTGCCAGTGAGGGGTGGGGCAATGAGCAGGTGCCAGTGAGGGGTGGGGGCAGTGAGCAGGTGCCAGTGAGGGGTGGGGCAATGAGCAGGTGCCAGTGAGGGGTGGGGGCAATGAGCAGGTGCCAGTGAGGGGTGGGGCAATGAGCAGGTGCCAGTGAGGGGTGGGGGCAGTGAGCAGGTGCCAGTGAGGGGTGGGGGCAATGAGCAGGTGCCAGTGAGGGGTGGGGGCAGTGAGCAGGTGCCAGTGAGGGGTGGGGGCAATGAGCAGGTGCCAGTGAGGGGTGGGGGCAATGAGCAGGTGCCAGTGAGGGGTGGGGGCAATGAGCAGGTGCCAGTGAGGGGTGGGGCAATGAGCAGGTGCCAGTGAGGGGTGGGGGCAGTGAGCAGGTGCCAGTGAGGGGTGGGGGCAGTGAGCAGGTGCCAGTGAGGGGTGGGGGCAATGAGCAGGTCCCAGTGAGGGGTGGGGGCAGTGAGCAGGTGCCAGTGAGGGGTGGGGGCAGTGAGCAGGTGCCAGTGAGGGGTGGGGCAATGAGCAGGTCCCAGTGAGGGGTGGGGGCAATGAGCAGGTGCCAGTGAGGGGTGGGGCAATGAGCAGGTGCCAGTGAGGGGTGGGGGCAGTGAGCAGGTGCCAGTGAGGGGTGGGGGCAATGAGCAGGTGCCAGTGAGGGGTGGGGGCAATGAGCAGGTGCCAGTGAGGGGTGGGGGCAATGAGCAGGTGCCAGTGAGGGGTGGGGGCAATGAGCAGGTGCCAGTGAGGGGTGGGGCAATGAGCGGTTCCCACTGAAGGGACACTGGTTTTGTGATGTGTTGGAGTTTAAGGTCTACTCAGCAATTTTACAGCTATATCAAGACCAACTCACAGTTTTTGAGTTGTATAGTGATCGAATCTATGGGGGTGAGAACGACGGCAAGGCAAGGTGGTGTAACAGGCACAGCCCAGACTCGAACCCGGGCCTCCGGGGTTTTGGGTAAGGAACACTTTGGGGCAACAATTCACTAAAGGGCTAACACTTATAGGTATGTTCACTGCTGTCAGTGGGGACCATGAAGAACACCGATAGACTTACATTCAGCGGACAGCTCACAGGAAACCCCGCGAACTCCTTGCTAACAGCCAACGTGCAGTCTGTGCAGGAGTAACTTCAAACGGGACCATTACTTATATTTGTTTTGTCGTTTTGTCATACCTTTCATTCTTCTGGTGGCTGACCTTCGGACTGGGGTTAAACCGGGACCACTTGAAGGCTCATAGCCGAAAGGTTGACCCGAGTCTTTAGCATATCACTGTCCTTGGGTTAGTACCTACATGTTAATCACCCTAAATGTGATTATTCAAGAGTTCTTTGTGTAAGCTATATCATTGTATGTATACATAACATAAAATTGGCCAGATATCATCACCATGTCAACTTCAATTAATTAGACTTTGTTCAATTAATATACAACAATATATTTCCCCGTCCCTCTTTGCTTATCAGAATAATGATTTCCTGTTACGTACGTAAGGTCCTTCCTCCTCAGACTCATAATATCGACTTCCTGTTAGCATAGTAAACCGAAAACCAGATGAAGGACAGAAGGATCGGGTTATGTCCATTGATACCACCATGTCTTTGTATTCAATGTTGTGATGAGTATTAGATTTTTTCTTTTGTGTGGGATCACAACGGAGCATTTAGTCTGTACAGTAAACCAGGATGTTGGGTTGGCAAGGTCTGAATGACATGTTCAATCCCCACTGTTCAACAGGTGTCATCCGAATATGATTTAATTCTATCCAGGTAAATGTACCCATGAATTATACATAATGCATAATGGTAGGTACTTCTGTTAGCCTCAACCTGACACCGCCCCCCCCCCCAACGTGCTCGTCCCCTGTCCATCACCATTGTCTGCCCCTGCCACACACCCTGCATTATTGACACCCATACAGCAATGGAGAGCGGCCAAATGCCGCCGTGAAATATGGGTTGATGTGATGAGGTACCAATCGGAATCTGTATCCTTTGGGGGCAGTGTGAAGAGGGGGGGGGGGGGGCAGAGTTAGGGGTAAGGGGGGGGGGGGGGCACTGACTCTTTGAGAGTCACTTCCAAATTACGGCCCCAACCTGTTGTAACGTTGAAATTGACGCTAACCACCAGAAATAACGAAATTACAACTATATCATAGGGGTTTTCTGAAATAAAGTAGCAAGGCTAAGTTTCAAGTCATTGTCTTTATATATATATTGTTTGATGGAAGTAGCTCACGCGTACGGCCCACCGTATTTGGCATGAAACCGTTCCTAGTGCGCCGGGGAGGCATAGAGTTTAGGTTGGATGATAACTCGGATTGCTGACCGGCGTGTTTAAAAGGGTTGCTAGATAGTAGAGTACTGTAAAGGTACTCCCCGTTGAATACTAGATTCTCACGGTAACTTTGGACAACTTATGTAAAGGAAGAGCCACACGTTCAAATACAGTTTCAAACCTTTATTTCTGACAAGCGTACAATAGATGAAGTGTTCCGTACAAATACCATACAGTGCTGGTGAGTGGTACCAAAGTGACAATAATAACGCCCCTCTGAGCGCCTACCTCTATACTCCAATCAGAGTCCGTGCCAACCGCTGATCCGGTGCTGAGCCTAAGTCCTCCAGGCCTGCTGTAGTCTCTAGTCTGGTGGTCTGGCAGAGTGGCTGGGCCAGGTAGAGTAGAGTATCCGGTGAGGTAGTCCAGGGGTATGCCTTTCAGAGGGGGCTCCAGGAGAGTGTGTCTCTACAGTGGCCAGGATCCCCTTATATACAGCTCCTCCCAGGATGGGGAGGGGTTATTTGTGGAGAGGAAGAGGGGGAGTTGTGCATGGGTTGCATCATCTCCCTGAGTGGGGAGGGGTGGTTTGTGGAGGCCTCTGATTGGCGGGTGAGAGCCCCAGAGGGTGGGGTGGCAGGTGCATGTGTTGCATCATCTCCCTGAGTGGGGAGGGGTGGTTTGTGGAGGCCTCTGATTGGCGGGTGGCGGCTCCAGAGGGTGGGGTGGCAGGTGCATTGGGGCGAAGCCCAAGCATACCCATGGTTATACTCAGTCCCTGTCTGGCAGCTGTACGGTTCACAACAGATGGTGCTTATATACTACCTTACACTAACATGGTTATACATAGGTATATGGGAGGTTGTGTCTGCAAAAGTAGGGTTCTAGGCATTATGTGTTTGGGACTGGTTGCAGTCCCGACACACTAGATTGTTATGTTCACTGCTTCTACTTCGCAAGGTCGTTCGGCAGTGGATGGGGGTTTGGCCTACCTTCTCAATGCCCAAGTCAGCGCCTTACTCAGAAGGACTCGGAGGGTGTCTGTAATCCCCACAGATTTTGTAAACTTTAGCGCACAAATCATAGCAAATTATGAAACAGATTCTAATCTGGAACCTCCTCAGACGTTACTTGGAACCCCTCAGATCTGATTTCAGTCCCCCTGGGTTTACCTGGAACCCCCTAATATAGTTCCTGAACCCCTCAGATATTGCCTGAGCCCCTCGAGTTGGCCCTGCATGTACAAGTGCCCCCCCCCCCCAACACACATGGTAGGGCCACTCCCCTGCCCACCGGTCAAGCCCTCTCAGACTCCACTCAGTAATTGTTAACTGGTTAAGGCCTTTACACTACACGACCTGAGCTGCGACCTGAGGTCAAATATGATGATATTACAGACAAATCAGATACAGGACTGATATATAATTGTAAAAAATATATACCAATTTGGACTATCTCACGTATGTGTTAAAAAGAATTAAATCTCTAATATGTGCCATTCTCTAGGACATTGTCATATCGCGGCCCATGTTGGGTAGTGTAATAGGGCCTTTCACATCATCATATCACAGCTCATGTCACGTAGTGTAATAAGACCTTTAACATTGTCATATCACGGCTCATGTCGTGTAGTGTAATAGGGCCTTTAATGACCGACGTCCGACGAGTACAAAGGTGTGCATTAGTGGATTAACGATGGGCCGACAGGGGGCGTAACGACCGCTAGGGGGCGTCCCGTCCGTCACGTGGTGTACAGGGGAGGTGTCGGCTCCTCAGTGAGGCCTCAGGTATGTACATGCCTAATTCGGACTGCCCTGTCCCATGGGGGGGGGGGGGGTGTTCTGACTGATTTGAGCAGTTATTACTGTGCATTGAGCTGCTCGCGGTTTCTATTGAGCTGTTCGTCAATGTGTTGGAGGTCAGGGAGTCAAACATGTAACAAAAAGGTCACATCCGTTGGCATTTATGGTACCTTCGATTCCCTTTTCTCCTGTAACCTGCACTGAAATACATTGAACAGCAGTGCTCGTAAATTAGTTCGTCTATGGAATGTGATTGGCGTATTATTAAAAAGTGAATGTACGCCTAGCTCGGAATGCTTAAACAATTGCCTCACAATTTTTTCTTGCCATGAACTGTGAATGAAACAAACACTACAATAGATACAGATCCCGAGGGGGTCGTGACCCCCCCCCCCCCCAACTCCCACCCCCATTTAAATTTGCCAAAGAGGAAAAAACGTCATGCGCATAAACGCAAATGCACACCATTTTAGTACTTATCCTATGTGTGACCCCCCCCCCCCCCACTTTGAAATCCTGTATCCACCCCTGAAACGTATACGTGCATGTAAAGGGATATAGCAGACTAAATCAAATTTATCACAGAGGTTCTGAATGTGTTACATTTAAATTTGAGTGAATTACACCAGAACCCCGGTCCTATTTGCTCACCTACCTCCGTATATGAGCCCCTCATTTCCACCTTTCGACCTCATCATGTCCATAAGCTCAGCGATGAGCTTTCACCTAGATGACCATCTCCACACAATACGCGGATGCCATGCCCCATTAAACGTACACGGCGCTTCAACAAGTCCCCAGAGGACTCCGATTTGTGCGTCTCTATGTTGAACACAATGTTATCACATCAGCGGATCGCCCCATTCTCAGGGCACAATGGGCGTCGTTTCGACTCGGTATTTGATTCGTCAGCTTGATAGGACCTGAGCGCTATAGAGTTGGTCTGACGTTGAGATTGGAGCAAAGGGGCATTTGGATGCAATAGCTTGATTTTAGTATTGATAGGAATAAACCTATACCTACACACAAGCACTCACACACAGACACACACCATACACCACATACAGGTACACGCACTCCATACAAACACTTTCACAGACATACCTACACATACCCGCTCCACACACATGTACACACCACATGTACATCTTCAGGCACAAACAACTACACACTCACACACGCACACACACACCACAAATACATGCACCACACCATGTTTAAGGATGCACGCACATGCAACATCATACACAAAGACATACAAACATGCCACATACAGGTACAGACTTGATCACACACACATGGAAAAACACATTTGTAAACATAGACAGGAAAACACATCTACGAACCACACACACAAGCTCATAGGTATATACACACACAAATACACACATTGCCATATATATAGATCTATATCTTCACATCCACACACCACACACATACACACCACATACACTCCATTTCAGGCACACACAGACACTCAGACACACCACCACAAACACACCCTCACCGTAACAGACATACCTACACACTCACACACCACACATATACACACTATTTACACTATTTTCAGGCACACACAAACACACAAATACACAAACACACACACACACAAACACACACAACAAATACATACACCACACCATGTTTAAGGATGCACACAGGCAACATCAAAAACACAGACATACAAACATACGCCACATAAAGGTGCACACATGATCACACACACATGCAAAATGACAAACAAACACACACATGAAAACACAGCTTTACACAATCAACATCAACGCACATTGCAAACCAACAATCACAAGCACAAGTATATACACACACAAACGCAAACACACACATTGGCATATATATTAAAAAATATATAACCACACCCATCCGCACCTTCACATAAACATACACATAACACACGTTGGTGGTTTCCTGGAGATTGACGTGTGTTTTTGCCCCTAACCTCCAAAAGTACACTTTGCCAATGATCAAAGGCATCAATCCGAGTCTGTGGTGGGGTGTATTTCCCACTGCAGGGGAAAAGAAATAACAAAATGGTGCCGGGACTTCCCACCCAGGCATAGACTGTCCCTTATTTTGAGGGAACAGGGATCACTCCTCTAAGAATGCAAAGTCCGTCAATGCAATAGAATATACAAAAATCACCGAAAATGCTTAAACAAAGTTATGATAAAGTTTTATGAAGGTGACATCTAGTAAAAACAAGGCTTAGTTACAAATTATTGTCCCTATCTTGCTCTATGGGTGTAGTTCACTGTCTTGTCATTTTCGCCTAAAAAGTGGTTGACTATCTCCTCAATTCTGATGTTCACCAAGACAGACTTATGGGTCCATTTTGTAGTGGGTTCCCTTTCACACACAAGTCAAACCAAGTGCCCACCCCCCCCTCCACCCGGGCCATACCCCCGACCGCACCCCGCCAAAGCTGGTCTGTATGAAGCATAATATGTTCGCCGTAAATCACAGCCACCGAGTGCGCATGCGCGGGAGTGTGATCTATGAGCTACACAAACACGGCGGCCCTCTGCGCAGTGAACCAGTGCACAGCCTGCCCAGGGCTATGTCCTGGTGCTCATTATGCAATTACAGGGTCACTTTCCCTTTGAAGGGGCCGACCCCGACGCGACCCCTAGCGGCGGGGGTGGCGGTGAGAGGCCGTCAGTCACCCCCGGTACCCCACGTGACAGCTGGCCTCGTGCTGCCACCTGGGGGAGGCGGGGAGAGGTATGATGGCGGGAGGAGGAGGCGGCAGGCAGACATGACAGGACAAACAACATGTATATGATGCATGTACTGGGGGGTGGAGCAGCTGAGGGGTTATATGTGCGTAGGTATATAGGGGTGTGCTCACTGCATGCTGGACCATGCTTAACCCAGGCAAGAATATGACGTTAATATAACATTGCAGCAATGTTTTGTTTAGTTCTGCTTTGGTTCCCAACCCACCCATGTCACCGAAGTAACAGGCACATTCTGTGACCATACTGTTTTGTTACTTGTTAAATTGTCACATAACAATTGGGTTATTTCATGTGAGGTTGAGCCTCACTAAAAAAGAATGATATAATATCATACAATTTCTGTAATGTTGAGACTTTACTCAAACAGAATGTTATAATAATGTTATTTTTAATGTGAAAGAATGTATCACAATCACAATAACGTCTCAGTGCAACATCCCAAAGTAATGTCCTAAAGACGTTTTTGGGTGCCAGCAAAAGAATGTCACAAGAACCAAACAAGAATTAGAGATAACGTTGTTGCAACGTTATAATAACGTCCCTTTTCTGTTTGCGGAGGTCTGGTCGTCCCTTGCTCGTGGGGTTGGGGTAGACTGTTGGCATTTATAGCTTCACATTCCTGTATTTACTGCCCCTCCTTTGTAGCTTTACACCTCTGGGGCAAACTGCTTGGATGTTACCTTTCCCCACTTAAAGGTATCTGTAATGTTCCAAAGTTCTCCACAAAACGATCAACCCTACCCAGCTACCCAGGGGTGGGGGAGGGGGGGGGGCACTGACTCTTTGGAGGTTACTACCCATTGCCAAACTACCGCCCATCCTTTTTGTGACTGACTGCTCCTGGATTTTAGTTGACCACCCCTTATTTTGGGGGGACACAGATGGCTGCCCCCATATATAAGGGTGTGTCAGTACCAGAAAATATACAGAAATCACAATATATCACTGCCTAGGAAAACTTCTGATAACATTATATCTTATAATTTTGTTGGGGTGAAATGAAGAAAGCAATATGGTTTAATTTCAAGTTATTGCCCCTACATTGTTCTATGGATGTAGTTCACCCCCCCCCCCATTTTTTCCCCCTAAAAAGTGCTCTACCGCTTCTCAATTTTCACGTTCACCATCCCGCTTTGTGGGTCAGTTTGGGGGTGGTTACCTTTTCAAGCCTAAGTGCCTGCCCCCTTACTGGCCACCCATGCCAATATCCCATCTTCTTTTGCACCAACAGACAGTGTGTTAAATGTTCACTTAAACATTAGGTGACTTTGTTCATTAGGTTTGTCTACAGAAATGATTTAGGTAAAGCACAAGTTTCCTCACACGAAGAAGTTTTGTTCAATTTTTGTTCAATTTCTGTTCTGGCTTTGTAGTTGTTCATCTAAATATATACTTTATAAGTAATCAAATTTCATTATACGTCACTTCTTTTGAATTCCAATTGTGAAAGCATGTATGCCTCTAGCCCATTTATATGGTTCAACATAGAACTAACTCTTGCTGGATTTGAAAAGGGAGAGTGAAGTTGAGACGACATTCACGACACAGAAACACGTTTTCTGTAGGCAAATTGACTTTCTAACTTCCTTTACATACGCAGCCTATTGGGACTCACCCCATCAAAGGATACAGCGAACCAATACCCTACCATTCAGTGGGCGATAATACCAGAAGTGAGAGACCCTGACACACCTCCTTTACAGTTGACACAACTGTGCCTGCTTGGGCCATCACAGGCCTTATAGCCCATGGGGGGGGGGTACTCACTTACTAGACGTTTTGATGGGAGGTACCCACTGCAATACTAGAGATACCCCTTTTTTTCGATATGACAGCTCTGTGCGATTCCCATATGTTGGTTTACAGCCCCCCTGTTTTCTGAGACGTCAAGGGACAGCCCATTGTTTTAATTACAGCTACTGTGTTTGGCTCCAAAACGAACATAATGATTCTTCAAAGATTATACTACACTGAACCTTATAAATAAGAGCCTAGAATCTGTCCTAGATGCTATTTAGAATTCTGACTACTAAATTTTTCCTATACTGACCTTACAGGAGAGTTAGTCTTGTCAGCCTCTCCCCCCCCCCTTTGTTTTTTCCCTGCCTTCGCAAGCAAGTTTGCGTCAGTTTGCTTGCATCATTTCATTGGACCGCAAGCAAATACTGCATAGTGGGATATAGTCTTAGTGCAGTGTAGGCTGCAATAGTTGGCACAATAATTGTGGAAATCCTACCGATCTTGGGAAAAAATTATCAGCAGTCAGTCATGATGTTTGGCACGAGCCAAACATCCTGAGATGGAATATACTTTCAAATTCTCCCAATCTTTGGCATCTCGAAAGTCAGGAGCAAAACATCGGGAGTGTCCCTACCAATAGTTACCAACATGTTGGTAAATATATATTGGGAGCACTGCTCCCGATTTTTCAGAGCGCAAATGGACACACTTCTGATGTTTAGACCCAATTTCTCCCGATCTTTGGCAGGATCATCGTTTTTGTAGTGGAATACAGGCTTATGTGAGAAGTCAGTAATCACCAGGTTGGCTCCTGCCTGGTATATATTATGGGCCGTCACCCCCAACACCACGCCCCTCCGACACCCGCCCCTCATCCCTATACCGCCGACCACCCGACCGTGAATGACGAGTTAGGCAGTTAATTCAGGCCCGTGTCTGCTCCGGTTTGCTTATCTTTTCAGCTGATTACAATATCCCACAAAGAGGGCAGTATAAAAAGGGCGATGCTTTCAACGGCGGGTGATAGCATCTCTATGATTTGGGGGAGGAATATATACACGGGCGCAGGCTGTGTAGAGGGTGATTACGTGCGGTCGGCGTGCTGCGGAGAATGGTGGCCGTTCACAAACGGCCGATTACTGAAAAACAGCCTAATGATATGCTGCCATGTCTGTGTCCAACCTTAACACCATCTCCCCTTACAAAGCCACAATAACGATTACCTAAAGCTGACTGTAATGAGCTCCTGTGGTTGTGACATAAACGAGTGACATGGATCTATCACTTCTTCACGCCGATGTAAGTTGACGTGTTCACGTGGTTGATGGTGCGGCCAGGATCCCTGCCATTTGGCGGGTATTCGGTGATGGCTGATTTGATATGCCTAAGGGTTAGGGGGTTAGGGTAACTTTGCTGCTGATATTCATCAATATATTTACGCAAGATATATCTGATTAGAATGCCAAGACTAGTATGTATGGACATTTTGTTGTTGATATGTTTATTTAATATCTTCAGATGTATCTGATCTTCCCGATATTACAATGAATGTCTATACAGCTCAAAATAATAAATAACTCAGTAGATGAGGAATTCTGGGTGGAACATGACCTGGATGTGATCATTGCGTTGGGATTTCATAATTCTCAGACGTACCTTTGAAGGCCTACTTAACTAATGTATTCAAACCTTGTGCAATACCTGGTAGGATGTGATTCCCGTTTCCATGGAGACCAGCTGCTGCCCACTTGTTTCTGCTGGTCTCCGCCGACCTCCACACCAGTGTCAGGTCAAGGTCACAGACGGGAGGTCAAGGTCGACCAAGGTCAGAATAACAGAGTCTACATGCAACCGGCATTTGAACCATTATAAAGAATCCTCCCCCTCCAAAGCACTACCCAAAGGTTATTTAACAAAACTTGATATGTTTTTTTTGTAACCTGGTTAAAGGAAATTCTCTTAAGATTTGCTCTCCCACACCTATAATTAGCATGTCCAACTACCTGGAGTACCCCGGGGTTATTTGTGTTTGTTTAGAGTAATCCGATCACTGGGACCTCACCTCCGTAACGGTGAATCCCCAGCCGTGTTTTACAAGCTGTGCACGCTGCCATCATTCAGACAAGAGGTTGTAAAGATATCCTATTTTTATGTTTTTTACCTACCTCCAGGAGGGGTGTATCACTGCCCAGGTGTGGCTTTGGCAAACCCAGGGTTTGACGTCAGGAGGGGTTTGGGATGTTCATATAGTTAGGCCTATATCATGCAGTGGCGGATCCAGTTTTTTTTAAAAAGAAGGGGGTCGGGGAGGTGGGGCGTACTAACGGGAAAATGTTCCTTAATAATTATTACTTTTTGGCCGAATGTTACGTTAAAATATCAAAATTTTGCCATAAAAGAAGGGGTGCACGCCCTCGTCCCCCTGTAAATCTGCGACTACTAACATCCATAGATATAGATAGTAAAGATCGAATCTGCATATCGTCTTGTCAATAATTATTGTCCATTATCTAGTTCTGTTATTTCAAATACAGCCATGTAATGAAATAAAAATTTATACTCTGTGTTAGAACATATTCATGTGATGGCAAAAACAAGTTTTTCTGAATAATCTAAAAAAAGGCGCATAGTTTTCTTGGGTTAAGGTAACAGCAAGCGCAAGGCAAACCCAAAATCGTCATAATCGTCATTTTATATTATTTATAATTATTGTGACAAACACTGGTTTTAGTTCCTCATTCTTGCCATGCTATTGGTTGGTCAATAGACCAATCAGGTAGTGTCTTTGAAAACATGTATGTGTGTACGCATGTATGTATGTATGTCAATGGATTGTGTGTATATATGCCTAAAACTACTCAACATAATCGACCCCACGTACATGATAGTATTTTTCACAACTTATTATATAAAAGTCCTCGTTTTTCCTTTATCTGGAATCAATCCACATGTCCTTCTTTAACTTAAGTGTTGCCAATGGAGACGCATTAGGTGTGCGCCTTTTCTAATTGCCCCGTGTCGTCCCTAATAAGCTCATTGCCTCACCTCGGGGGGCGGGCAGCGTCCACTTATTACCTGGATCAGGTACCTCGTCACCTCTGTCTCTGGGGAGACGCCGCTGGGAGCGTTCTTTGTTGACCAGGTGCGCGGGATAGCATTTCACATTCACTGTAATCAAGGTACTGCGACGAGTAGTGACAAAGAACAAGGTGTGGGGGCTATATATGTGTGAGAAAGAAGACCTTAATGTTAGAGACTTAGATAACACAAGCCAATGTTGTAAACTACTGGTGGAAACAAGGTCCTCCTGTTGATCATTAGCAGAAGGAATCAGACTGGTGTCATGAAAAAATTGTGAGACGTTTTAAATGTATTCTTATTTGACTTCTGTGAATGTGCTTTTCCTAATACATTGATTCTGTTTCTAATCTACAGCAAGGAACATCGATATAGCAGTTTTTCTAATATTTCCAACCACCTCTCCTTTATAAGAGAAGCTTCTGGTGTTATACGGAATTGATAAAACCAATTGTAAAATTCAAATATGAAAAGAATAATTTGAATAATTCTCTTCTTGAACTTCATAGATGGACGGTTAATAATGTAGTACCATATGATTCCGATATTTTAGTATCATACATTTATTGAATCACCTTTGTATGTATTACGTTTATCCCCAATACTAACCTTGTTTGATCACTATTTCAACTGGAAGAATATGCACATCTCCAGTAGCGGGTACAGGATTTTTGAAAAGGAGGGTAGGGGGGTGGGGTTCAGCATATAAAAGGTTACGTACAAAGACGGCATGCATTTGTACATACACGTGCGACATTCCCCCCTCTTTTTGTAGTTTAGGGGTCCAGCAAAAGTTGAAGGGGGGGGGGGGGGATCAGGACCCCCAGGACCCCCAACCCCCGGATCCGCCCCTGCATCTCTACGTGAAGTTGTCGAAATAACAATAACACCAATGTAATAAAAAAAGAAGTATATATCCATGCAAGTCCACGTGAGCCCATTTACCAGCCTTGGGTCTGAGAGGTAAGTGTGTTAACGGTTGGAGGGGTGGGGCCGGCTCTCTAACACCAGGCAGAGTAGGTGTGTCAGGTTGTGTGTGTCAGGTAAGACAAGGTGTAACATGTGCCGTGTCGGACAGGGTGTCAGCTCTACATGTAACCCAGACAAAGGGCCAGCCTGCCGAGTGGTCGACCGCCGCTAAACCCCGCCAAGACGGATGGGCCTACAGGTGTGCTGGAGGACTCCCCTCACCCTTCTCACACACCTGGGATGAGACGGAGGGGGCTACTCAGCCTCACCTATAGACTGAAGTTACGTCCAAATACTCTAGGTACTGAAACTAGAGGTATCTATAGGTCATCGAAGGACTACCTCGTCAATGGATCTGGGCGTTTCACATTGGTCGATCCAATTTTTCATTAAGACATTTAGACTTCAAATGAGATGTTTCAGACTTAAGATCGCACACTGATAATTTCCCGTGTGTTTGCATAGCTTATCCCTTACCATCACACACATATTTTCACATCCCATGTCCCGTGGGTTTTGCGTAGCTCATCCCTTACCCTCACACCCTTATCACAAAACTGTTTCACACCCCGCGTTCAGTGTGATTTGTGAAGCTCCACATCGACTCAGGGGCAAACAGTTCACAAGGGACTCCCAACTCGGAGGGCAACAGGCCGCTGAATTGTCACCTGGGCCCTCCCAATACTTAATTGCCCAAACCATCCATTAGACTAACTCACTTAAAATACTCAGGGGTACCTCATGGCATTATTGGCCGACTCTAATTGAATTAACAGGGCTGGCCTGCTGAACTGCGACAAGGGAACCCATCAGAAGCTGACTGCACCCAACTACTGACCCGTATTCCGTGAACCTCTTCAGACCCTTTTTCTAACGGGGTCATTGTGACCACATTCTGGTGACCACCATATGCTGACCATAACTACATGTTTAGTAGAAAGAGTAAATCTATCTATTCACAATATGATTTCACAACATCATTTCAACCAGATTTGGCGTTAGTAATTTAATTTTGAATGGTGAATGATACAGATTTTAAATTCATCAGCAATTTGGCATGAAATTCCCTTTGGTAACGTCATCTACACAACGTCTGTAGACGCTGCCCTTTGCCAAGAATGCGACATTAACTTTACAATACCATCTTGTATCAATTCTGATTACCTTACATTGTGACGTGATTGTTGCATCTCTACATACATGCAACCGATAGAATACGTAAACGACAATATTGTGGTCAAAATGATTTTTGATGTCAAGTATGCACGTAGTATGTATACAGGCAAGTATTCCATACGTAACACGACTTATAAAGGTTCCAATGTTAAAGATACTTTATAAGACTTTTACAGACAGGCCATGGACAATAACATTATGAAGGGAAGCGGCGCAATAAACCCAATCAAGGGAAACAGACTTGTGATTTACAACTTTAAAGTCAATACCACAGCCAAGTTCAATCTGCCCTTGTTCTCATGAACACGGCAGCCATCCAAGCCTAGGATGTGACGGTCATCATAATGTTGCAGCAGCATTCTGGTTGGTTCTGAATTGGTTCTTGTTCTTTTGATGACTCCCAATTATGCACTGCGACCTACTCCTGTGATGTCCCATTGTGACGTTACTATACAACGAACTGGTTACATTCTTTAACACAAACAGAATGTTCTTATAACATTCTATTATGGTTTGGTCTTAACCTCACCAAAAAATAACATTATAATAACATTCTGATTTGGTGAGGTTTTAACCTCACCATCAATAACGTAATTGTTACGTGCCATCTTAGTAAGTAACAAACTGACTAAAAAAGTATGGTTGCTGAACATTTCTGTTTCGTCACAGGTTGGCTGAGATATGCATACTAAAAATCAGCTAACGACCTTTGTCCAGTTATCAGACTAACATAGACCCTCACTGATCAGCCAGGCCGATGTATAAACTATACGGATACAGGCAGATAGAACTGCTGTTTCAAACAGATCTCCGCCAAGAGAGAGACAGGCTCCAAACCAGTGATAAATCTCCACTTTGGGTCACTTTTTAGCTGGACTTCTACATTATACTCCGCCCAGACAGCCGTTGTTTTGATGCCAACTGGGCCCGCACTTTGGAGATTCTTTTTTCAGGGGGTTATCAGTAGGGGTGGTCCATTGTAGTAGTGAGAGACATAGGGCTCCCGGAGGAGGGCCGCACTGCCCAATACACCACCTATCAACCAGCGCCCCCTACCCGCTACCTCAAATCGAGGCTGACCAGGCCACCTTTGTCAGAGGTCGGGTCAATAAAGACGGGGAAAAAGGCTTCTAAGGCCCCCGCACCGGCTTATTATAAGGAGGGGAGTGAGTGTGGGGATCTCTCCGGAGGCCCCCCCTCCCCTGCACTCAGCATTGATCATTTAACCCCTGACCCCACCCCCTGCCCCGTTTGGGGGGTGGGGTGCACTTCCCAGCCAGCTTGTGACATAACAGAAACGTTCTGCAACCACACTTTTGTAGTCAGTTTGTTACTTACTAAGATGGCACGTAACAATTATGTTAATGATGGTGAGGTTGAAACCTCACCAAATCAGAATGTTATTATAACATTATTTTTTGTGAGGTTAGGATGAAACCAAAACAGAATGTTATGAGAACATTCTGTTTTTGTTGAAGAATGTAACCAGAACGTTGTAATAACATCACAGTGCAACATCATGGCAGTACATTGCAGCGATGTTATTGGGAGTCATCAAAAGAATGTAACACTCAAGAACCAAATACAGAACTAACCAGAACTGCAACATTATAATCCTTGTCGCATCCTTGGCTGTGTACCCACTGCCAAAGATCAGGAGTAGGTGCTCCTGATAGTTACGAACAGGTTAGTAAATTTTGATAGGGATTCTCCCGATGTTTTGCTCCCGATTTTTGGGATGCCAAGCATTTGCAGATATATTCAATCTCAGGATGTTTGGTGTTCCCCAAAAATCGGGAGTACCTTCTTATCTTCGGACTTTTTGTCATACATCGGCAGAATTAAAAGGAATCGTGAGCCAAAGACCGTGTAGTGGAATATGGCCTTAAGTAAAAACTCCAGACTCGGTCAACAACATAATTTTATCTTTTCGTCTGAAATTACCTGGCACCTTGGTAGAATCATTGAAAGAAGATGCACTTTTATTACCACGTAAGAAACAAAACTTTCCTAAGATGATATCGATCTTTCTTGACATCTTAAATAGAATCTCTATATCAAAGCGGTGCAAGTACTATTGTTGTTATCACTTTACAACGCGGCCCCTCCTGTTTTGTTATCACTTTGCCGTGAATAAAATAGAAACAAGATGTGCTGTCCCCGTAGATCAGAACCCACGTGTCAGCGCCTCTCCTGTTCCCTGACCCTACCCCGCCCTCTCTCCTGGTGGTGGTGGTGGTGGTGGTGGTGGTGGGGGGGGGGGGTCTGGCACTGACTCCTCAAAGGATACAAGTGGCTTTGCCAGGCCAAAATAACACCGTCAGGAACCAAATCTCTTTAGGATTCGAACCCACAACATAGGAGTTTGGGGGCAGGGCTGCTAACCACTACACTATGAAGCCATATAGAGGATGAGAGTGGAACTAAATTATGGGGTCATGGCCTAATTTACTGGTTCCCACAGGTCCTTTTAAAAAAGCAGTTTAACAAATCGGCAACCAAATGGACTGGCTGGCGAGAGCCCATTTTGCTGGTTTTTGGTATGATCTGAAGTGAGTTCAGGGTGTAGACTGCAACATGCGAAAGGAGACCGTTTTAGAAGTAGTATGTAACTGCCAAACTGCACCCCCCTGACTGGCTGCTCCTGAATTTTAATTAACCTTTCCTTAATTTTGGGGGACAGATATCACCACACTTGAGAATAAGAGCTTAGAAAAGTACTGATAAAATTTCATTAGGTTTTTGTGTGTGAAATACAGTAAGAATAGACTAATTTTGAAGTCAATGCCTCTATATTGTCTTGTTGAAGGAGTTTATTGTCCTCCTTATTAACATAAAAATGGCTGACCACCCCTCGGTTTTGACATTCACCGTCTGGGCTAAGGGGGTCCATTTGGCAGTGGGTTGAGTACCCCATTTGGGACATAACAAGCACATTCTGCAACCATACTTTTTGGTCAGTCTAATACATGCCAAATTCTACATAACAGTCACATCTCTTTGCATTAGGTTGAGGCTCTCCAAGACGGAGTGCTATGATAACATTGTATTCTGGTGAAGTAAAGACCTTACCAATAGAGAATATTATAATAACACTATTTTTTACATGAAATAAGGTAACCAGAATGTTACAATAACGACATAGTGCAATATCACAATGTTACATTCTAAAGACGTTATTGGGTGCCATCAAAATAACGTAATGAGAACCAAAAGGAACATTACTGCAAAGTTATAATGATGTTACACTCTTGCCGTGGAAGTGCCCCCC
Source organism: Lepidonotus clava (assembly GCA_936440205.1). NCBI lineage: Eukaryota > Metazoa > Annelida > Polychaeta > Phyllodocida > Polynoidae > Lepidonotus > Lepidonotus clava. The sequence goes on along the minus strand of OW387145.1, from coordinate 9,050,649 downwards.
CCCCTTGGTCTCCTCCTTCTCCCTCCCCTCACCCCCTCCTCCAGGGCGGAGACATCTCTAGTCACTTAGTCGGCCCGCTGCGGCTGGTTCCCGGCCCCTCCCCCGCCCTTAAAGGGTCCCTCTCATTGGCCGCTGACCCTGGAGGGTCGGGGTGACCTGGCCCAGGAGGGACTCGGGTGGGTTGGGTTGGGGGGGGGGGGGGCGTTAAGGAACAACTCACGCCTAGGGAGGAGCGGTGTAGAGAGTCTTCTCTTCTGTGTCTTGACACAGTTTCTACACTCAAGGAAGTATTTAAATGAATTATATGCATATCAGTTCCCAGCCAACCTACGACATAACAGAAACATTCTGCAACCATACTTTTTTTAGTCAGTTTGTTACTTACTAAGATGGCACATAACAATTACATTATTGATGGTGAGGTTGAAACCTCACCAAATTGGAACATTGTTATAACATTACTTTTTGGTGAGGTTAGGACAAAATCAAAACAGAATGTAATAAGAACATTCTCTTTAGGTTGAATAACATAACCAGAACATTATGATAATATCGCAGTACAATGTCACAGCAGTACGTTGCAGCAATGTTATTAGGAGCCATCAAAATAACGTAATAAAAACCAAACCAGAACGTTGCTGTGACGTTATTATAACATCACACCTCTGCCTGAGAATTGAACCTAATACGTGCAGATTGATACAATAATTAAGGAGTTCTAGCAACTCCAATCCATCCCGTAACGCAAAAGCAACGTATCTCGTATCTATGCTATAATGACAGATGCCAAAGTTATGTCTTTCTTGTTTCCCCTTGTTATAAATAAATGGTTATTGCTTTTCACGAATATTGTGCTGGTCGCCTGTAATGTGGATTGAAAGTTTTGAGATACGTCGACGCATCGAGACGCGTAGCGGTTGTTAAAACTCCCTAATGTAAGTGTTACACCTATACGTATAAGGAAGTGCGTCGGAAATTGGTCGTAGTAAAATAATAGCAATAATGTTATGCAATACCCATGATCAGTGGCAAGCAAAAATGGTGAGTAGACCTCAGCCCCCCCCCCCTTCTTGTTTGGGGGGAGGGGTATTTTGAATTTAAGCTATCAAGGGTTGTTTTACATCTTCAAGTCGCCATTGAGGCTGTTTGTTAAATTTCCTAGTATGTTTGAATAGAAACGTTAAGTTGGTAAACTAATTGGAGAATATCACAATGCACTTGTTTTGAGGAAATCCGATTTTATCTATGCATAAGTATGCAAGTAAGAACTTGAAGACGGAAAGAACAATGCTTAAGTCGAACATGTAATCATAATGGTTTACATCCAGGTTTGGACAACGCATTAGCCATGTGCGTGCAGTAACGCACACACATGCCCCATGTGTCCAATAGAGTGATCATCGAAAGTTGGTTCCCCTAGAACGCCGCTTGGTGTCGCTGTTGGCCTCCTCCTGCGCATCCCGGCGTCCGGCGCGCGTTCCTCCTCCAGCAGCCGACGGACGCCGACCCCCTCAGACGAACGCCGCGCGTCCAGACGCCCACAGGACGCTGGCAAGTTCACCAGTAGTAGCTGCGGCGATAGAGCCTCCTACACCGACCACTCCACTGTATGTGAAACTACCTCCACGGCCCATACCCCAACCACTTCACAGCGGAGGCAACAGTCGGCGGACACCCCAAGCACATACTCCCGGCTCGCCCAGGAGAGAGGCAACTTTCAGGCATGTCCCCTGGAGCCGGAGGCGGAACAGGGAGACGCACCACGGCCAGTCGCCGCTGCCGGGATCAGCAGGAGTAGTGGCGGCGGAGATAGGAGGAGTGGGAAGATCGGCAGGTTGTGAGCGCGCCCAAAGTGACTGACAGCTTTATCAGCAGGACGGGCTGATAAGACAGATAGCCGTGCGTGTCGGACCTCCTGGTTGCGTAGACTTACCCCTTGTGGGATCACACGTATTACGGGAGCACCCTCACACGTCGACGTAACGTACATTAACCGTATCTACGCCAAGACTCTCAACGCCCCATCCTTAATCTTGGAGTTTATTTTCCACCCGAATACGTCAATCAGAGGAATAGGAGGCGAAACATATGTAAGTCATGTTCATTTGTCAGCTTGTCCTTGATGTCTATTGGTGATCAACATACATATGTCAGCGGTTCCCAAACTTGAAACATATGGCATAGGGATACCATGTCGCTGATATCAATTGCTCTGTCTCAGAAACTCCTCCGTTAAAGAATGTGCCTCTGGTATTCTATCAAATGGTATCTTGAATAAAGGGGTTTAAAACTGGCCGTCAAAAGTGATATACCAACCATTATCTATAAGCCCAGTGGGAGTTTCGAGAGTTTTCCTAAGGCAAAAGTTCTGACCGTCTTATGCCAGTCTTATGCCAACCCCGACAACATTTCAAACATATAATTATGGGTCTTATCTCTGATTTACATTGAATTTAATATTTCATCTTGATTCTCGTCTGATACTATCGTTATAATCAATATAAGTATGCCAGCTCCAGCGATCAGCCCCCTCCGCTCTCTGTGAGGGTGTAGCCGGGCGGGGTGGTGGTGGCCACTCCGTTCTCCTATAGCCTACATGCCCAGTCAGGTGGAATTGGCAAAACCAAGCCTGGATCTAGCCCCGACTGTCGTATCAGTTGGCCATCTCGGCCGACGCCAGGCCGGATTATTCAATACCTTATGTCCTCAAACTAAAGGTTAAGAACCTAAGACAGAGAATTATATCTTGACCTGCTTTCACCTGGAGAAAACAGTGGATAGGAAATAACAAAGTGAGTCTAGTTACTGACGACGCGGGGATAACCACTGGTGCATTATAAATATTATACATAATGTATCTGATAATACTATATGATATACAGTCATATTATACATACATACATACATACATACATACATACATACATACATACATACATACATACATACATACATACTTACATACTTACATGCACATACATACATACATATGTCCCAGGATAATCGATATTTGTTATTTTAGGGATTGATAATGGGTTAGGACGTAAAGAAAGAGGAGGGGTTCCATAGAATAGCCTATGTTGTAGTATGTAGTTCAGCGTCGCACATTTATATTTGCAATTATATATATATACATATATATATATACATATATATATATATATAAACATATATATATATATATATATATATGCCAATAATGCATATTACTGTCTTTAAGATGTTGGTCCTCGCCTTTAGACTGTTGGCACTCCTGTGTCCACCCCTGGGTTTGTGCTGGAGGTAGCAACTACTAGTAGGTCTAGAAACATAACGCCCGAAAACAATTTAGACAAATGACTCCGATATCTTTAGAGACCTTTTGAGCCATTTTTTAATACAAGAGCTCCCCAGCTGGGCATACAATATTGCAATAGCTGATAAGGGAGGGGATGGGGCGGGTATCGCCTGACAAAGTAATACACCAAATAAAGGAGCAGATCTTTTGATAGATCTAATAGGGATTAGTTCGTTTGATGCCACCCACTAAACGTCACGGGAGGCAAAGCCTAGATCATATGAATTAGATGTTTTTTTCTTTGGTATTTGCTCCGATTTAGAGATAATAACAGATAGTAGATTTAAATGTGGAATTCTTCTTTTTCAAATTAAGATCATCGTTTTTAAGATGATCATAACATTTGTGTCCAAGGTTTACAAAAGTGGTACTAAAAGTGTGTTTAGCGACTGACAAACCATAACTCATTGTCAGCATATTGATATTGTTTACATTACTTGCCCGACTATTAAAGTACTTGACCAACCACGGTATTTAGAACTTTCTATCGTCTTGACTCTTTAGGAATGTCTAAAGCCTATTGTAATGTTTAAGGATCGATCCAAAGATAGTGGAAAGTCTAGACGGAAGAAAATGGATACCACAGCTCCATAAAGGGCAAACTAAAACTTTATTTTTCCTATTTGGTTTTATCAGTTTCCATTGCCCTTTATATGTAGGGTAAAGATTTATTATCAAGCTAGAGATTTTATGCTTTTCTCTTCAGAGTACGACAAGCGTTGGTTTTATTGAGCGGAAGTAATTGTGCTTATAGATTATGGCTACTGCTTTAATTAGGTTGTGAAATCTAATCTCGATTTATGTAGGCTTGCTACAAAAAGGATGGACCGATCGATTTTATGGTCTTAGAGGGCATTTATCTCTCATAATTCTCAAATATAAAGTGTCATTATTGTCACCAGTCTTAGACCACACATGTCGAGCTACCGACATAAAAGTGCCCTCCAAACATACAGCTACTGTTGCTGAGAAAGGGTTGTTTACACTATTTACAATGACGATAATATATTATGGTATTCAAAGAGGTGAAAGCTAATATGTTTCCACAAAAATGATATTTATACGGATATTCATCCACAGCTTTAATATTTTAATGAGGAGGATGTGGGAATGAAAATGTTAAGGGATAATTTTTCCAGTTGAAGAAATTCATAATTATAGGTATCCAAGTGGTGGTATTGGGATACTACTTCCCACCACACAGTATGGCCACATTAAGAGTCAGTAGTGTGAATACTCCTTAATCCTGTATACTACTTCCCATCACACAGTTTGGCCACTTTGAAAGTCAGTAGTGTGAACCCTCCTTATTTCTATATGCTACTTCCCACCATAAAAATGTGGCTGCATTGAGAATCAGTAGTGCGAATGTTCCTTAATCCTGTATACTACTTCCCACTGCACAGTGTGGCTTCATTAAGAGTCAGTAGTGTGAATACTCCTTTTTTTGCATACTACTCCCCACTACACTGTTGAGAGTTGGTAGTGTGAACCCTCCTTAATCCTGTAAAATATTCCCCCCACACGGTGTGGCAAAATTGAGAGTCAATAGTATGAACCCTCCTTTTTCTGTATACTACTTCCCACCACACAGTATGGCCGCATTGAGAGTCACTAGTGTGAACAGTCCTTATTTCTGTATACTACTTTCCACCACAAAGTGTGGCCACTTTGAGAGTCAGTAGTGTGAATGCTCCCTTTTTTTATATACTACGTCCCACTGCACAGTTGAGAATCAGTAGTGTACATGATCCTTTATCTCGTATACTACTTCCCATCACAAAACGTGGCTCCATTGAGAATCAGTAGTGCGAATGCTCCTTAATCCTGTATACTACTTCCCACTGCACAGTGTGGCTTCATTAAGAGTCAGTAGTGTGAATACTCCTTTATTCTGTATACTACTCCCCACTACACTGTTGTGAGTTGGTAGTGTGAACCCTCCTTAATCCTGTAAACTATTCCCCCCACACAGTGTGACCACTTTGAGAGTCAGTAGTACTAGTGTGAACCCTCCTTACTTTTATATACTACTTCCCACTGCACAGTAGAGAGTCAGTAGATTAAATGCTCCTTAAGACCATATTCCACATACCGAAAGTGTGCGCTGCTGATATTGAGCATTTCCATGGTAACATTCTTTACCGGCAGCCCTTACTTTCGGCACGAAATTGGTGCCTGAAATTGCGATATCGGCAGCTGAAAGTTTAATATCGGCGGCCTTATTTCTGTATAGTACTTCCCACTGCACAATTGAGAGTCAGTAGTCTGAATACTCCTCAATCCTGTATTCAACTTCCCACGATACAGTGTGGCTGCTTTAAGTCAGTAGTGTGAATACTCCTTAATTCTGTATACTACTTCCCCCTTATAGTGTGGCCACTCTGAGAGTCAGTAGTGTGACTGCTCCTTATTTCTGTATAGTACTTCCCACTACACAATTGAGAGTCAGTAGTCTGAATACTCCTCAATCCTGTATTCAACTTCCCACAATACAGTGTGGCTGCTTTAAGTCAGTAGTGTGAATGCTCCTTAATCCTGTATACTACTTCCCCCTTATAGTGTGGCCACTTTGAGAGCCAGTAGTGTGAATACTCCTTAATCCTAGTACTTCTTCCCACCACACAGTGAAGCCACTTTGAGAGTGAGTAGTGGGAATACTCCTTATTTCTATATACTACTTCCCATGTTGAGAGTCAGTAGTATGAATGCTCCTTAATCCTGTATACTACTTTCCCCTTCACAGCGTGGCCACTTTGAGAGTCAGTAGTGTGGACAGTACTCCTTATTTGTCTAAATTCTTGAAAATGTTCGCACATACCTGTTCAAATCCAATGCGTATTTTAGCCCAAAGGGGGTGGGGGTGGGGGTCTAAAATTTCAGAAATGTTGCGTATGTACTAAGTGGAAGGTCCCATACTTCTTCCCACTGCACAGTTGAGAGTCAGTAGTGTGCACGTTCCTTAATACTGTATACACCTTCCCCTCTCACAGGCTTAGGGCCCTTGACGTTCCTGGCCTTATCAGCCGGTAGTCTCCCTATCGGTAAGTGGTCGGTAGTTGGGGATGCTCAAACACTACTTCACGCTGTACAGACTCACTTATCGGCCCCGCAACGATTTATAACGGGAGTTAATCCACTTGATCCCCGGGCCATCGGATGCTGTCCGGTTACGTCCTGTTAACTCAAGCCTGTAGCCCACTAGGCTATTTTGACCACTGGGAATTGGCTATTTTCTAAATGTTTGTTAGAAATATTACAAGAACCCCTGCATGTTACATATCATTTGAAAGCTAATTCGAAATCCTTTCTAATAATATCTAACATGTCTATGATTAGTGAGTAATACTTCTCACGATTTTCAAAATCGGGAGTAAAGTCGGGCAGTGGAATATGGCCCTGAGGCCGGCCCCGCGGGTGTCCCCGGCCGGCCAACCTCCATGTGATGGTTCACAGTCTCCCCTGTTGATGCCGCCACCAGGCTCAGGTACATTAGCCGGGCAAATTGCAAACGTCCAAAAAAATGCATTATGTACTGCGGCTATAATACAAATATGTAAGCCAGAGTCTTATCGATTATATATAGACTTAACCTTGTATGCTCCGAGGGCTGCTGCTGACCAGTCGGTTTGTGTATCTCGGCACTTTCCCATGTAGTTCCTTTCTTCCTTGTTAGCATGGCATCCGCCTATATAGCTAGCTGATGCTTCGCATCCTAGTGCGCCTTTTCTTTGTCTATTAAGGTGTTGAATATGCATAATTTTGATTATTGTTATGAAATGTAATAGAAGTAAGTTCTGGTTTTGGCAGCTGAAGACTTGATATATGTCACACCTTACCCGGGATAATAAAATGATATCAAAAATAGATGATAAAAATAATTGAAATCATGCAAAGTAAATGTAATAGATTTAAAGGAAAAGTGTATCCTTATGGATAACATATGTAGTGTTCTACAAACTTAAATTAGGTATTTATGTAACAAGAAACACTCCGACATGTTCTACGACTGCATGCATATGTTTATCATGTAAGAAACTCCATATCTAAGAATGCCTCATTCGTGTCATTAATGAATTGTACCTTAGAGCATAATGAAAATAGCTCATTCACATTGTAACGCGACCCTGGGATGAACCTACAGAATCAGTACAAAGTGACCTGATGTAAATCAACTGAAGAAATATATATTTAGAACAGAACAATCATAGATAAAAAAAACTTAACAAAGTTTACTAATAGGCCGACGAAACCAATCATACAAAAACACCATAATTTTTAAAAATATCGAATTGCAACAACGTATCTTTCAAACCTATCTTACGTGCGTTTCATGCTTATTCATGCACGTCTCCGCGTGAAATGACATTGATTTAATAAATCATGTGTGTCGATACGAATAATTAATGCATAGCTCTGAGAAAAGCGAGTGTCAAACTTAATCAAACAGTTTGGTGTCAGAGTAGCAGGGACGCGAGAAGGCATTCAGTCACTAGTTCATGCCCTCCCTGATCCCACATTGATTCCCCAGATTCTTGGGGTCACATCTTTTTGTACGGCTTGCGTTATTGGTTAAATCCAAAGATGATTCATAAGCATGAACAAACATAAATACATTGGAAAAACCTAACAACGCATCAGACACCTTAGAATATTTTCCTTTCGTGTCTGTGTCAATTCCTTTTTTGTTTATCAAACCACATTCATTACAATAATGATCTTCCATGTAGGTGAGAGTAAATATATGAAATGCATCTTTTTCAAAAGTATGGCGCCCTACCGGCGAAATAGGCTCGAACCGATGTATTGAGAGATATTTCTATGGACCAAGACTAAAGGTGTTGGGATCAAGGCTTCTATGGGATGGTTCACTGCGCAGACTCATGAAAAGGGAGTATAGCACCTATATGAGAGAGGGACAAAGTGTAATGCGCTACACTACATAAATCATCGTGTGAGGTTAGTTAGGTGGGGCCCCATGTATTGACCAATCAAACATCGTCCTGACCAATCAAACATCGTCCATCATACAGTCAGGTTCAGGATGTTCTTCGCGCCCGGACGACCTGTGAACACGTGTAGACGCTGACTTGTTATGCATGGTCCGACCCGCCCGTTTGATTCATTGGCCACGGCCGAGAGCGGCCCCATAACTGTCGATGTATATTAATGTTGTCCGTGCCCACAGATCAATAAAGGGGCGCTGCGGCTGCAGACATTGATCTATTGGTGATTTATTGTGGTCAGTTCTGGTCAATCTAGAACAGAAATGTCTGTTTATCTGTCTGTGGCCATTTGAAAAGTAATGTGGTAGCGTGTTGTCATGCATGGATTTATATATGCGACTGTCTAGTTTATTAGACATAATTATGCATAAGCCAAACCTTTAAAATTCGCGCATCCGTGCTTATAGACTAAGAGGGGACGCAGGCCCTTTCCCCTTTCTGGAAGATTGGTGTTTTTGTTCAGTGTAGAATTTGACCGACAAGTAGCCTATGTAAGGAAAATACCTTCCAAAGGCAACTGCCTCCCTTCAAAATCCTAGATTCGCCACTGTACATGGTTCTGTAACCATAGGAAAAACGTGCATTGTACCAAAGTTTGGGTAACGTTGTGACCGCACACACGTGCCGTCACTGATCAGACAGTCTGGATCAATATACCCCGCCAAACGAGCACCTCCATCGCGCATGCGCCTGCAATCCCCAGTTGGCCGTCGCATAATGGCACATATAACAGCAAAATGATGGTTTTGTCAAATCATACACTGTTGTGCAAAAGAGAAGCATCAAAATTCACCCACTAATGATGATTTATCTGGGCTGAAAATGTCTGGGTTTTTCCCATCAAAATATCTTTTCTTTTTTATAGAAATTTTACAGAATTAAGATGAGCCCAGTAGAACAGCCACAATTCAATAACGTGACCAGTCGCAACAGTGATGTCTCTTTTGTGAGACATTGAATTGTTTCACCATTTCTTTATGCCATGGGCCATGGTGGCCCGTCCATAATGGGCCTCACTGTTGCAAGGACTTGCTCAAGATATCTTTGTTGATGCCTCCATGTTATGCAATGTTCCAGAATAAAAATTCTCCTACTTTTAATGCTCCTTCTTGGCTGAAGACCTCAGGATTTTTAGATTTTAATACATAGTCTTTAAAACTGTTTACAAAAGTAAAATTGACCAAGAATAACAGCCATAATTCAACAGTAGGACCCATAACAAAAGGAACATTTGTACAGTTACAAGAGTATTTCACTCGCTGCCTCAAAACTCTTGCTGTCATTATGCGATGGGTCAGGCTGATGGCCAGGACGAGCCGCTGAAGGCAGTGGTTGTCGGGTGTTGGTGTGTATTAGGGCCCTGATGTATTGGCCCAGAAGTCACTGGTCACAGGATCTAATGACAGTGATTTGAATACATAACGGGTAGTGCGCGCCAACCTGCATGGGTTATTTACTGATGGCAGGGCGACCACAGGTAGAGGGGTAGATCCTTCTGGCACCCGATCCAACCCTGACTGCACCGTATACTACAGTGCAGAGCATACCAGCGCCGCACTGTAGACACAGGGCCTCCGTGAAAATTTCCTGGAAACCACAATGAAGAATTTACTTGATACATCTTGTTGTTTTTAATCTTTTTCAATCCCTATAATTTTACCTATAGCGGCTAGATATGTGGAGCCTCCAAACTTGGATAATTAGAATATTTATTAACCCTTTCTTTGTTCAAATATGGTTTTACATTATAGAGCTACACAGTAGTCACTTGAAAGTGTACCTGTTTCGCAGAGGGTGTCTCAGGGAAAATATGCACCAAGCAAATAGATCGCCACTGATAAGGGTAACTGGAATATACGCTAATATGATTCTTTATCACACAGCTCAGATATACCCTACTGTGCGGATATGGCAGGGGCCAATGACATACAAGCTTCCCTATACCGCATTAGGGAGAGGCCCACTGGGCGCCGCCATAATTATTGTGTCACGTGGTACAAGGGGACTGTCCTTAATGGCTGGTAGATTTCGCTTGACCCCCGACTGCTATGGCGAGAAAGAAAGACGCATGCACAAATGTGTACTCCCAAACGCGGTATAGCACTGTGCAGTTAAACAGCACTGCACGGCTCTATGCTGCACCCAAAGGATTTTTTATTACACAGTTCAGACATACCCTACTGTGCGGATATGGCAGGGGCCAATGACATACAAGCTTCCCTATAGCACTGTGCAGTTAAACGGCACTGCACGGCTCTATGATATGCTGCACCCAAAGGATTCTTTATTACACAGCTCAGACATATCCTACTGTGTGGATATGTCAGAGGCCAATGACATACAAGCTTCCCTATAGCACTGTGCAGTTAAACAGCACTGCACGACAAGAACAGATGGCATGCAAAATAAGCCAAGGAGGCCCTGTGTCTACAGTGCGGCGCTGGTATGCTCTGCACTGTAGTATATGGTGCAGTCAAGGTTGGATCGGGTGCTTCTGTGGTGGTCCGTCGCATAGCCAAACTCTCACAACAGAGCGAGCACAGCGAGGGTTTAGAAATGGGTCTCGATGTTGTGATGACAAAACCCTCAATGTTGTAAAACTTTAACAGCAATTTTTACTCATTTATGATACTTCCCCAGCATTTAGAATTGCAGGAATATTAGATCTGGATCTATATTTCTCAAAATATCCCCAGCCAAGCTGCGACATAACAGAAACATTCTGCAACCATATACTTTTTTAGTCAGTCTGTTACTTACTAAGATGGTGTAACAATTACGTTATTGATAGTCAGGTTGAAACCTCACCAAATCTGAACGTCATTACAACGTTATTTTTTGGTGAGGTTAGGATGAAACCAAAACAGAATGTTATAAGAATGTCATGATTAGGTTGAAGAACGTAACCAGAATGTTATAACAACGTCGCAGTGCCACGTCACAACAGTACGTTGCAGCAACGTTATTGGAAGCCATCCAAATAATGTAACAAGAACCAGTACAGAAGCAGACAGAACATTGCTGCAACATTATAATAACGTCACATGCTTGCCTGGGTCTTACAGAAATGAAATGGGCTGAGTAGAACAGACACAACATTACATACCTCTTGCAACAGCAGTATCGCTGTTGTGAGACCACAAGGATGACTCTCACTGTCGGTGCAAATCCTCGCAATGGCAAGACCTGTCATGGAACGGAGCACTGTGGCCCATCGCATAATGAAATGGTGAAGCAATCCGATGTCTCACAACAAGAATGTTACTGTTGTGATGGGTCCCACTGTTAAACTGTTGCTGTTCTTCTGGGCCAATTTTAACTCTGTAAACAGATCTGAGAAAAAGATATTTAAATCTAAAGATCCAGAGATTTTCAGCCCAGAAAAGTTAAAGTAAGTGGGTGAAAATTGAGGCTGGACTTTTGCACAACAGTGCGTGATTGGACAAGGACATTGCTTTCATACATGTGCCATTATGCAACAGGCCACTGGTATAAGCCTCCTCACACACATCCACGCTATACCTTGCCATGGAGTAAAAGGGATAACCACTGTGGGGACAAAGCTTTAATAGCTTTCGAACTTGATTTGAATGATCTAAAGATTACCTCATGTTTCTAATCAAAATGATAAATGCGAATGTTTTGTGATATATATATATATATATATATATATATATATAATAATTATATATATATATAATAAATGTAATATTATATATATATATGCATGATTTCACACATCAAAACCGATCAAAAGATATAGGTCGCTTATTTGGTTCATCCTCTAAATCCCTTTTTGTGAAGGGTGCGCCACGCTTTCAGAACACACAAAAAAAGAGTAAATTTGACTGGATCAGCCTTTCTAAAACTCCACACATTTAGACCACTCATCTTTGGTAAACCTCTCTGTTAAAGTGACTCACCCTGGGCCTGTCCCTACCATGCGTCTTAAGCCTATATTACACCTGCTGATTTTACAAATCGTCAGTTGGAATTAAGTGAATTAAGGTTTAATATAGACATGTTGATGGTACTAGAAAGGTTTAACACCCTATTTTTACAGTTCCCTTTTGGATTATATGGGATGTATGGTTTCATGCCATGTTCTAGGAGAAATTCCCCTACAGGGTCATCAAAGGCCAGGCGTGTGGTGCCCTTTCTATGGGAAAGACCCCTTGCCACTATACGAAACAAGTAGGGTCTCAAACCCGGTGGCAGGTTTCTCCAAAATCATATTATAGATATGATCCCTCACAGAAGAAAAGCGTCACCTTGTGCACTCTGCAAGGAACTCTGTGTGGTTGGCTGGACGTTAAACTACGTACCTCAAAAAATCTCATCTCGGAGAAAATCAAACTAATACAAAAACATCAAAATCAGTCTGTGGAATGTGGGCCTAAAGACGTAGACGGATGACGCCCCCCCCCCCCCCGTCACCGCGGTCATCTCCCGGTACAGTCCACCTCCCGGGGCCCGCCATACCATAGTGCACGTTTTGTTTATCTCACCCCCGGACCGACGATCCATCTGACCATCCCTCGGCGGGGGTGGTGACGGGGATACCGGGCTGATGAATCGGCCTCCCTGGGTACCCCTACCCCCGATACACTCCCCTCGACACACTCACAATCCCCAACCACTCCGTGGTTAGACACCTGAGGGGTGTGCGCGCCCCCTGGTGCCTTGACCAGCGGTCACTGTGACGGCTTCATCCCGGATCACCAATTAGCTGACAACTCCTAGGGGTAAAGGGGGCTACTACTAAAGGCCTTGGGGGGGGGGGGGGGGCTTACTGAAAGGGGGGGGGGGGGGTGTTCTGGGAGGGGGGGCAGGGGTGATGACTGATTGCTATGCAGTTGTTGTTCAATGACCTGTTGATGCTGGTTTTGCATGGACGGTTGTGCAGCTTTACACATGTGAGTGAGTGATGGAGGGATGGAGTGAGTGGTGGAGTGATTGAAGAGTGGGTGAGTGAGTGAGTGAGGGAATGAGTGAAGAGTGGGTGAATGAGTGAGTGAATAATGGAGTTATAGACAATATAACATTCTCGCCTCATCTCATCTTTCACTGTAATCAACTATTACTAATTCTTATCATTATGTACGTTTTTATTTACATCATGAAATAGATGTAATAAGTTAAGTTGTGTCTAGAGGTCAGGGAAGACAGGAGAAATCCTACTGACCCAATGAAAAATAAAAATGTATTAAAAAACAAAAAAAATAATGGAGTGAGAAATTGAGTGAGGAGTAAGTGAGTGAGTGATGGAGTGAGTGATGGAGTGAGAGGAGAGTGGGTGAGTAAGTGAGTGGGTGAGTGATGGAGTGAATGGAGAGTGGATGATAGAGTAAGTGACGGAGTGACTGATCAAGTGAGTTATCTAGTTAGTGATTAAGTGATCAAGTTAGTGTGTAGATAAATGAGTGTGTAGGTGAGTGGATGAGCAAACGATTGAGGGTATGAGTACAGTACATAGTAGGTGAGTGAGTGAATGAATGAGCGAGTGAATGAGTGACTGAGTGTGGTAGAGAATGGGGGAGTGACTGAGGGTGCACCCTTGAATAGTATTGGTGTTTCCATTGAGCGATTTGACGCAGTTCTTGTCATTTCCGACCAGAATCAAGTGACCAGAACTGGTAGAGACGACCAGAATTTAGTTCAATCACCCAACTGGTACCGCCCTTCAGTCGACTAGTGAAATACAGCCTTTAAGGGCGGAAACAATTGAACGGTGAGATCTAGATTCTAGTCGATTACCAGCGACCCAAATCTGACTATGTAAATGGGGAATCCACTGAGCGATTAAACCAAAATTCTGGTCGTTTTGACCAGTTCTGTTTTCTTAATTGTAGTTAAAAGTACTAGAACTGGTTGAAAACGACGAGAATCTGTGTTCCTCTTGAGCAATCCAACCAGAAAGTTTTCAAATAATGGTGAATCACTTGGATTTAACTTTATTTGATATTTGTCACTGCATTCAAGTAGAATTCCTTTGCGTCGCGCAGCGGGTTCGCGGCCATTCCAAGCGACTGTGCATTTTTGACAGACCTTAGGTTAATTAGCTGAGCGAGAACACCTTTACTGGACGTTTTCGACCGGTTTTGTCCGTTTTTTCGACTAGAGCGACCCAAAACTGGTCGGAAGTACAAAAATTTGGTCCAGTCGCTCAGTGGCTTCCCGCCTTTACATACTTTACCCCCGCTCAGCCCTCGCCCCTCCCCATACCCCCAGGGCCCGGCGGCCGGCCCATGTTGTCTTTATGATAAGCTGCGGGGCGGCGGATCAATGACCGGGCTTTGATCCCCGAAGTCATCAGCTCCATATGTTCTGATTGGGTCCACCCGCCCGGGCCTACCCCCCGCCCCCGGCCTGTTTAGGGGGCCGCCGCACCCCCCGCCGGGCCCTGAATTATCGCCGATTAGTGGGCGATCAGCGCCGGTCTTCGGGGGGCGAGGGTGAGGATGGGGGATTGAGGGTGGGGGTATGGTTGGAGCATCACAAGAGCAGCTCACAGGCATGGGGTCAGTTGAACGAGCGGCTCACATACAGGAGTTTGTTTTACAGAGAAGCTCAAAAGAAACATAAACATTGACGGAAGCCATATTATGGCGGTGTTTTCTGTTAAAAAGAAAACCAACTCATGACAATGTCCCTTATCTGTTTCATACGAGCGTCATTGTATTCATTGTTTAACCCCCTTGACCCTTGACCCTGCTACGGACAGCACTCACGGCCCTATGGCAAGATCAAATAGGAACACAACTGAAAGATAAGTGTTGCTTTCCGAATCTGAAAAAGTAAAGAATTTCAAAAAAAGTTCTAAATGATATTTAAACTGGTTTCAATACTAAGGACGTCTGGCAGTGAAAGGGTTAAGAACAATTTTTTCTGGCATTTGTAGGTCAACATTGATTTAAACCATTGTCGGGACTTTAGCATGAGATTCTGTAAAGGATGTTCTGTTATTTAGCTGATAAGCTTCCTATTGTATTACAAACACGGCTATTATGAAAAGTCTTGTTTTTAATATTCATAGAAGAATTGAGCCATGAAATGGTATGGTTACCATGTGTGTTCATTCCCATGGTAAATTACAAAAATGTTATTTAGTGCCCAGGAGATCAGGGAATTGTAGGACTATTACCATGGCTTATTGTCGCAGCCAGAGTGGTTTTGATTCCCATGGAAGGTTGCACATTGCACATCCAGATGAAAAGATTCTTCTATATAGATATCTGCTTTAATAATTAATTATATTTTGTGCATTTACAATAGGTTATACCTCTTCAAGGTTTTACAGGACGATAACTTGTACTCATATTGTCAGAAAATCCCAACAACAAATTGCTAAATTTTATAACATCGATCGTTTTATGTTGCAAGCAGAAATAGGTTTACGTCAAATGAATCCTTACTTTAACAAATAGCAACTTACCCAAGCTATCACCTATGATTATGTTGGAGTTATAGACAGATTAGAGCAGACATGGTGTTATTCGCCCTTTCCTCTCTCCTTTAACACTAAATTTGGTAAATTGTACCTGGGATAATAATCAAAATATGATATATAGTTATTACATGCTCTCAAGTACACAGCATGCATTATAAATTTTGTAGTTGTACAACAGCTGTTACTGTCTATTCTTTCACGTCAAAAAGTGTTCTGAATTAACTGTTAAAATTATTATAAATATACATTACCTTTTGCAATGTTTGCAGTTTATTGGCTGAAGCAGGGAGCTTCAGTTTGTTTATCTAACTTTTTCAAGTATTATACATTTGCCTGACCATAATCATTAACTGCTCGACTGGGAATGTAATAAGGAAGGGAAGAAGTAACACAGAAATGTATTGATAAAGAAATCTACTTGTTGTTTTTTTTGGCTTAATGCAATCCCTGTACAATTCTGCAGCACATCATGACTCTAATAACATACGGCCTTTGATGTCTGAAACCTTAGTCTGTCCGGAACAAAAAAAGGAACAAATCAGCGCATAGCTTTGGTAGCAACGACTCTGAGACATAGACCGTCTCCATAACCCCATCCTGGGCATAGCTCTGCACGCGCTAAGACATCCTTACGAAGCACGCGTCCTTTTTACCCCAGGCTGAGCTTGGTATACCAAATCAGGAGGATGGATGTTGCCGTAATGTCGTGATCCCTGGGATTGCTCAGGGCACTGGAGATGTATACGACATGAAGAGTATACATTGTTTAGGCAGGAGTTGCAGTTGTGCACATAATCCACATATGCACCCGGTATAACAATATTCCTGCATGATCGCATATGTCAAGTATAGTTATTAATGTCCTGTTCTCACAAAAAATTATGCAACGATTGCACTTTCGAAAACATTGAACTATTGAAATAGCATGCACATGAGTGTATAGGAAACACGAGGTACAGCATAGCGTATAGATGAGGTGCTGCATACCTTAAGGGGGGTACCCATTGGGAGATTGAACTAAATTCTGGTCATTTCGACCAGTTCTGGTCGCTTGATTCTGGCCGAAAACGACTAGAACTGGTCAAATCGCTCAGTGGGAACACCAATTCTGGTCGTTTTTGACCAGTTTTAGTCTTTTCCGACCAGAATCAAACACCCAGAACTGGTTGAGACGACCAGAATTTAATTCAG
Source organism: Lepidonotus clava (assembly GCA_936440205.1). Classification (NCBI taxonomy): domain Eukaryota; kingdom Metazoa; phylum Annelida; class Polychaeta; order Phyllodocida; family Polynoidae; genus Lepidonotus; species Lepidonotus clava. The sequence continues at coordinate 9,033,665 of OW387145.1, read as the reverse complement.
TCACTCAATGGGTACCCCCCTTTAGTGTGTTCAGTAAGCAAAATATTTACAGCACACGAGGTATAGCATACCTGGGTGTATAGGGAAAATGAGGTATAACATATTTAAGTGTTTAGAGTACACGAGGTATAGCATACCTGAGTGTGTAGAGTACACGAGGTATGGCATACCTGAGTGTGTAGAGTACACAAGGTATAGCATACCTGAGTGTGTAGAGTACACGAGGTAAAGCATACCTGGGTGTGTAGAGTACACGAGGTATAGCACACCGGAGTGTGTAGAGTACACAAGGTATAGCATACCTGAGTATGTAGAGTACACAAGGTATAGCATACCTGAGTGTGTAGAGTACACAAGGTATAGCATACCTGAGTATGTAGAGTACACGAGGTATAGCATACCTGAGTGTGTAGAGTACCGAGATATAGCATACCTGAGTGTGTAGAGTACCGAGATATAGCATACCTGAGTGTGTAGAGTACACGAAGTATAACTTACCTGAGTGTGTAGAGTACACAAGGTATAGCATACCTGAGTGTATAGAGTACATGAGGTATAGCATACCTGAGTGTATAGAGTACATGAGGTATAGCATACCTGATTGTCAAGAGTACACAAGGTATGGCATACCTGAGTGTGTAGAGTACTAGAGGTAAGGCATACCTGAGTGTGTAGAGTACACGAGGTATAACATACCTAAGTTCGTAAAGTACATAAGGTATAGCATACCTGGGTGTGTAGAGTACACGAGGTGTAACACACCTAGTGTGGAGAGTGCATGAGGTATGGCATGCCTGAGTGTATAGAGTACATGAGGTATAACATACCTATGTTCGTAAAGTACACAAGGTATAGCATACCTGAGTGTGTAGAAAACAGATAGACCTTTCGAAAGAATGATTTTATTTCTAATGATATGTAATATATCGATGTTAAACGTTTCTTTCCCCTGCAGATCTTTAAAATTCAGAAGCTATAATCGGCATATAGAATATAGGGAAAGTATATCCATCAATGTGTTGTTGACAAAACAGACAAATAACGAGGCGGTCAGTAGGCACACATCAGGGAGTAATAGCAAAGGTCACTGCTAGGTGCGGGCAGCTGGTGGTCGCAACCCCTGGTGGTGGGCAGTCACCGCCCTGGAGGGGGGCAGGGGCCTACCCTGGACCCCGCCCTCAAAGGTTACTGAGTCAATCGAGACCCATCTACAGGTCCACCTATTGTCCTCCAGGGAGCGGCAATCAGCCATCGACCAAGGTGGAAAGGGCCAAGGGCACGGGATGACCTTCATCAAGGGCATGAGGTGACCTTCATCAAGGGCACAGGTTGACCTTCATCAAGGGCATGGGGTGACCTTCATCAAGGGCAAGGGATGACCTTCATCAAGGGCACAGGGTGACCTTCATCAAGGGCATGGGGTGACCTTCATCAAGGGCACGGGATGACCTTCATGAAGGGCACAGGGTGACCTTCATCAAGGCATGGAATGACCTTCATCGAGGGCACAGGGTGACCTTCATGAAGGGCACGGGATGACCTTCATCAAGGCATGGAATGACCTTCATGAAGGGCACAGGGTGACCTTCATCAAGGCATGGAATGACCTTCATGAAGGGCACAGGTTGACCTTCATGAAGGGCACAGGTTGACCTTCATGAAGGGCACGGGTTGACCTTCATGAAGGGCACGGGTTAACTTTCATGAAGGGCATGGGTTGACCTTCATGAAGGGCACAGGGTGACCTTTATCAAGGGCACGGGATGACCTTCATCAAGGGCACTGGGTGACCTTCATCAAGGGCACAGAGTGACCTTCATTAAGGGCATGGCATGACATTCATCAAGGGCATGAGGTGACCTTCATCAAGGGCATGGGGTGACCTTCATCAAGGGCACAGGCTGACCTTCATCAAGAACACAGGCTGACCTTCATGAAGGGCAGGGGTTGACCTTCATGAAGGGCATGGGTTGACCTTCATGAACTGCAGGAGGTGACCTTCATCAAGGGCACAGGGAGACCTTCATCAAGGGCACATTGTGACCTTTATCAAGGGCACAGTGAGACCATCAAGGGCACAGGGTGACCTTCACCAAGGGCGCGGGTTGACCTTCATATTTCTTTTTGTCATAGCCTCACTTTACCCAAATTCAAAGGCATTTAATCCACCAATGGGTTCGTCTTGATGTAAACAGTCCATATTGACATGCAAGTCAGATACATTAAGCTATGAGTGTGTCTTGGAAGAGAATGGGCGTAGGAGACTAGCTGAAGGCTGTGTTCTACTTCTCGATTTTACTCGTGATTTCGACTTTATTCCTGAATTCAAAAATCGGCAGAAATCGAAATATGGGTTAATCATAGTGTTACACAGCATTGGAATAGGCATTACATCCTCTTTCAGAACACATGTAGGACGTAGGGTTTGCGTAAAAACTCATCAATCGTCAGAATCGTCTAGTGTAATACAGGTTCTATACTGACGAGGGTCAGCGCGGCCGGAGTAGGGGCGATAATGATAATGTGCACTGAGGGAGGCTAAATAGTTAATGTCTTTGATGATACGTCTCTGTGGGGACGGGAGAACAGAAAGAGAATACGGAATGGGCCGGGTGGATTAGGGCGCGTGTCTTGAGAGGGGATAAGGGCCTCCATCAAAGGTCACTGGAAGGGCCCTCAGAGACCGCCCTCACGCCACTAATGATGGGGCATCCAGGGGAGGGCTTTGTCCTGTGCTTTATAAATATCTAAATCATGATGTTGTAGAACCAAAGCTGCAGTCCTCTGTTTAGAACTACACTAATGTACACAGAGGTGACAATGTGCAAAGAGAAGACATATCCTATTAGCTTTTATTATGGTTATAAAACACAGATTATTTCGGTTGCATTTAAGTTGTTATTGTATTTGTTTGTGGTGACGATCAGCCGGTTGAGGGGTGGGGTGCAACCATAAATTGAAATCTCGCCCCAATACTTGCACAGAGGAATCTGGACCTCAGCTACATTACCAGAAAGTATATAAGCTGAAAAAATTGAGAAAATGCCTAACTAAGCAGACAGCATTATTAGTGTACAAACAAACCATACTTCCTTATTTTGAGTATTGTGACTTCCTGATAGATGCATGCAACTCTAGAGAACTACAAAAATTAGAGAAGCTTCAATACAGAGCACTAAGAATTGTTCATAATGTGCGAAATCCACAGGACATGAGTAGAGACAATCTTCTCAAGTTATCAAACATAAGACAGTTAAAAGTGAGAAGAAAATGTCATCTGCTGAACCTGATGTACAGTTGGAAAGAACAAGGAATATGGCTTAAAAAGCAAGTCAGATTAACAAGGAACCAAACTTCTAAAAATTTCTATTACACAGGCCAAGGACAGAAGAAGCTAAAAAATCACCTTACTATATATAGAGGTGCAAAATTATGGCTTACTTTGCCAAGGAATATTCGGGAAATTGATAACAAATTTCAATTAAAAAAACTAGTTAAAAAACACTACACCTAAGTATAAAGCTTTTACTTTGTTTTTAACAGAGACAGGCCTTCTTAGGCAAAACTGCCAATTGATTGAGTAACTCCCTGGAAGATCTTTGAAATATCAAGCCAACTCTCAGACCATCTCATCCATACCATTCACTGTATATATTTCATACCCATAATTATGTTATATTACTTAATCTATACATCTTTAAATTGATAAATTTCATCAAGATCTAACATTCAAGGAAAACATACTTTTATTACCCTCTGGATCGACGAGCCGGGCGTATTGTGGGGAGGGCGTATTGCCCAGGCCATACGCACCGCACAGTCGGCCTACACAGGCGGCCTACACAGTCGGCCTACACATAATATTTTAATTCATTAGGTCGGGTAATAAAATAAAGAAGGCCCTTAGGGGCAGTCCTCGGGGGGCTGTACGGCCCTTGCACCCACTGATGGCCCTCGCCCGGAGGGCGAGGGCCGTCAGTGGGTGCAAGGGCCGTACAGCCCCCCGAGGACTGCCCCTAAGGGCCTTCTTATTATAGTAACGTCTGGAAGATCAGACAACTCTGAAGACGAACAAATAAAAACCTTATCAAAAAAAATACAAAACATTATAACATTGTGTTTGTCTTTATGTTATTGACGTTTTCATTAGTGTGGCGCCCCGCTAGCGGTACGGGCTTGAACCAACGAGTTGGGTTATGGATTCCCATGGGTCATCGTCAAACGAAATGAGACCAATCTATAGAAGACCTCACTGCCCAGAATCGTGAAAAAGGCGTATAGAATTTCTTTGGGTGAAATTTGTGATCAGCTGTTAAGTCTTCATTTAAGAGGGTACAATTTCCCACCCAGCCAATGGTCATGTCAGTGGAGGTGTTGGGCCTGCCGTAAAGGTGTGTAAACCGACACGGGCGGCGACAGGGGGGTGACGGATGGGGGTCACCTTACAGGTTAACTTACAGGTGGATCGGGGCTATATACACCTTGTTCACGAGTTTGCGCAATGAAGCCCTCCATAAGGTTGCATATCGCCATTAAGAAACAAGTAACCTTCTATATATATATACAAAGACTATTCATGACTTAGGCCCTTTTTCGCCAAATAGGGTCTTGAGGATGTCCTTAGGTAGCAAAACATTAGGCTTCCCTACTGAGTGCCCTGAAGGCTCGAAGGTGCCCCCTTAATAGCAAAACACATCATTCTGAGGGGGAGGGGGCGCCCTGGTGCGAAAATTTCCGCCGGATCCCTGCGATCCGAGCATTTCACCGTTTGAATGGGTCTCACTCTGTGGGTCCGAAGGGGCATGGAGCAGGAGGGGCAGAAGGAGGAGAGGTTGGAGAAGGGGGGAAGCTAATGACGGGCAGTATGGCGGCCATCAGTTCCACCTGGACAGGTGAGACCCCTGAACTTCAAGCCCACCTGGGCGCGCATGCGTGCGGCGATCCAGCAGGTGTGGGGAGATACCTCACCTTGGACGAGTATAGGCCGCTTGTAGGTAGGGTACAGCCTATTATATATAAGTATAGGCTCTCATTGCTGCCCCTTTTATATCACTTTAGTAGTCACATATACGAAAGTATATTTTAAGAAGTCTCGCCTTAGCTTGTACAAGAAGTGTATTAGCAATACTGTATTTTTACTGGAATAACCCTCTTCAGTCGACTGAAACTGACGACAGTTCATACGAAACAGAGTACATGTAATTTCTAGTATATATTAGGAATTTCTATTAAGACTAGCTTCCCTAAAAAGGCCATACTTTTGGTGAGTTCTTGACTACCGAATGACAGGCTATATAGATCCCTGCAAAATGTGACTACCGAATATGGTAGACAGGTGATTGAACCCCACGAAAAACTGTAGTAATTAAATATTTTCGGGACTTATTAATATTTCAGACTGCTACACATATTACTTACTGCAATTGTTATAGCTCGAACCAATGTATTGGGATATGGGTTCCAATTGGTCAAGGCGAAAAGTATTGGAATCAAGGCGTCTGTGGGAGGGTTTACTGCGCATGTCCCTGAAAAAGGTGTACAGGTAAGGGTCAGAGGTCTGGATCCCCATAGGTCAGGGAGATGGGGGTGTAACTGCGTGGGGTAAACCTGTCAGCCCGGCGGACCCTTACCACAATACTGAGACCCCAACACGGCCCCAATACCCGTCATTGTGACTGACTTCATTATCCCCGGCCACCAGCCCGTATTTCACCACTTGTGATCAATCAGACCTCCCCATACAAAGTTAAAGGCCTGCCGTACCGTCCCCGTCCTCCCACTCCTCCCTCTACGGGTAGGATCACCGTCACAAGAAACCCAGGTAGATCTAGAGGGGGGCGGGGGATGCTGACTTTCTGAAGGTTACTATCCAGAGTGGGGCGCCCTATTGTAAAAGTTTCTGCTAGACCCGCAAGGTCCGAGAATGTTACTTTTAAAAATTAGTTGGCAAAAAATAGTGGGGATCGAGAGGGGGGGGGGGGGGAGGGGATGACGCCCAATGCGCCCCCTTCCCAAATTCGCCACCGCCACTGCCAAACTAACCAGGGGCGTATTTAGTGGGTGCTGACCACCTCTCCCCCCCCCCCTCCTCTTCGCTCAGGGAAACTCCTGATAACATTGTGTATTGCTTTTGTGTGCAATAATGTGATCATTAAGGCTAAGTTTCAGGTTATTGCCACCGTATTTTCCAAGGTAATACTTAACTGCCATTCTTATTGGCGTAAATGTTGCCAATGGCCCAACAATTTTGACGTTAACTGCCTCTGCTTCACGAGTCTGTTCGGGAGGGGTACCCTTTTGAGACCAAAGTGTCCCCCCCCCCCCCCCAAAAAAAAAGAAGAAAAACACGAGTAAGAAGTAAGAAACATGCACGAGTGCAGGTGTTGCACGGCATGTACTTCCCGAGTGTTATTTCCGAATGACAGTGACTAACCGGGGGAGAATAGAGATCAAATGTCACATTGGGGATCATTGAATGTCTAAGGGTGTCATTAACGGTTTTCAACTTTTACAGAAGGCGTTAGACGTCTGTGAGAGTGGTCCTTTTTCAGGCTCCACTACTCTCACGGGGTCTCAATACCTGGCCGTTGGGGATGTGGTCCTCACCCTTTAACGACCAACACTATGGGCTGTATCAATGCCTTCAATGACACTTTCTGATTATATCCCTGGGCCACCCACTGCCTTTACACTTTTATGCATTCCCGTGACAGCATCCTTAATAAACGAACTATAATAGATTAGGTGTTATTGGCGAGTAGTGAGAGTAGGGAGTAGTACATAAAGTGCTGGAGGAATATAAAGTATGAGTTCATACATCGTGTGAATCCGTTCGGAAATTACTCTAAAAAAGTGAAAATAAATAATATCAGATTTATATAAATCAACAAACGTAGATCATTCGAAAAAATGGTGTGTGTGTGTGTGTGTGTGTGTGTGTGTGTGTGTGTGTGTAGGTGTGTGTGTAGGTGTAGGTGTAGGTGTGTGTAGGTGTGTGTGTGTAGGTGTGTAAGGTGTGTGTAGCTGTAGGTGTAGGTGTAAGTGTAGGTATAGGTGTGGCTGTGGCTCAATTCGGGGTAATTTAGGTGCTCCCTGACCCATCGCCGCACTCCTAGGCACCCGTCGGGCAGGCTGGATTGGCGTAAAATGACAGGAGTGTCGCCTTACCGGCCTAACCCCATCTCCTACCCACGACCCACGCCAAACATACTGTCAGACACCTACCTGTTACCTACCAGAGAAAACACTGGACCCAACCCAGAAGGGCTCTTACCAATTCTCCCAACCACGGGTAGCTAATTTCTTGAGTTGTACCTGCAGGTTAGCCTAAAACAGGATGCATGCTGGGTAATATGTCGACAAAACTCAAGGCTTTTAGTATAGGAATATTCATGAATTCTTTCATTATTTGTAGATTAACATAGTGAAAAACTAACCATCATTACGTTTTTTAATAGTATCTATGTACAGTAATATTTTCTGAGTTGTTTGCAAATTCATTCACTGTAGATGAATTTATAATAAAACACGGTAGACGGGGAGAACAAAGGAACTAGGCCGTGGTTATATCACGTATTGGGTGCAGTGGAGCGGAACCCTATAATCTCACGGCGCACAGTGCCCTTCCACAGGACACAGGTGCTGTGCTGATGCATTTTTCTTTTAGTTTTTTTACATATAATTTTTTTAACATTCAACAAAATCACAACTAGTAAGTGAGTAAATGTAGCTAGGAATCTTCTTGAGATGATCCATAGCTCAAATATCAAATTTCTAAAGGATTTCTATTTTCTATGATTTAATGAAAAATAAAAGTAATGGAAAAAATTCACTTTTATTTTTCATTAAATCATAAAAAATCTCAATACTTTTAGAAATCAAATATTTGATACATGAATAGCTTGACAAGGTTCTTAGCTACATTTACATGCATAATATTTGGAAATCTAATGAGAATTAAATGAGTTATGAGCTTAAATGCAAAAGAATTACCCGTGTTTTATGTCAGATAATGCCCTCGTGAGTTAGCTTACTTGAAATACCCACTCGGCTGTCGCCTCGTGGGTTATTTCGCGTAACCCAACTCACTCGTGCATTATCTACCACGTAATCATTTGTTTGTTTTCTATAGTTTTTCCATTGATTTTGTGGTAGATAAAGCACGAGTCAGGAAGGTTACGCGAAATAAACCACGAGGCGGTAGCCGAGTGGTTATTTCAAGTATCCTTCCTGACAAGTGCTTTATCTGACATAAACCACGGGTATTTGTTTGCATTTTCATCAATAACTCTTTTAATATTCATTGAATTACCAAACATTATGTATGCAAAGAAAGGTAAGAACCTTGTGAAGCTATTCGTGTATCAAATATTTGATTTCTAAAAGTATTAAGATTTTTTATAATTTAATGAAAAATAAAAATAATGGAATGGACATACTTTTATTTTTCAGTTAATCATAAAAAATAGAAGTCTTCTAGGAATTTGATATTTGAGTCATGGATTATCTGAAGAAGATTCCTAGCTACATTTATCCGCTTACTATTTATGAGTTTGTTGAATATTGAAAAATTTATATGAAAAAATGTAAAAGATCAATGCATGAGCACAGCCCCTGAGTCCTGTGGAAGCGCGGTGTAGGCCGTGAGATTATAGGGTTCCGCTCCATTGCACTCAATACGTGATATAACCACGGCCTAGTTTCTTTGTTCTCCCCGTCTACCGTGGTTTATGTGGACAAAATCAGTCCAAATTAGCCTGCAGTTCCTTAAAATACTGTAAATCAGCTATCTGTGGTAGGGAGAATTGGACACTACCCTATGGTCAATTCCAATCCCCCGGTCCCACACCACTGCAAGCGGTCAGGTTAACTGTTAACCTGTTAACTACCCTCAGCGATAGCCGTGGTTCCAACCCGAGTTGGGTGTTATCCATAGGACGATATGTAGCGACCTTATTCTGTAGTGTTTTGCGCCCTCTTAGCGGTTTAGGCCCGAACCTCCGTTTTGGGATATTGAGTCCAACGGCGCCCCTAAACCCTAATATAGGTATTGGGAACAAGGCCTCTACGGGAGGGTTCACTGCGCAGGTTCATCGAAAAAGTCTATAGCACAGTCCACTGGGAACCAATAGCACTTTGACAGGAAAACATGTTTACAGCTTTGTAGATTAGGATACCTCAATTGAAGCTATCCAATAATTACATCTACTACAAGTGTACTAACCAACGCGTTCAGCCCCACTCTTGCCCCACCCCCTCCCTGTCGAGTGGGGCCGACCACAACAACCCATTGAAAACTGGGGCAAACCCAACTCAAGTTTTGGGATACAAAAAATACAGTGTGCCTCTACATAAATGACACCTACCTATGTATGAAGAACTGTTTTTCATACCATGGACACCTGTTTTTGTGGTGAACAGCTTGCTTTTTAGTCCAAATACAGCATTTGAAACCCATGAAGTGGACTGACTTAGGCTAGTTCCAACATGGCTGCCCCCATATAGCAATAAGGGTCCTCACCTTCCCAGAGTTCAATGTTTTTCTTAATCACTTTTTTCAGTGCTGTGCTGTCCATTCCCATACAGAGTTGGGGATGGATATTTCATCGATATCAGTACCTGTAGATCGATAGGGCAGATATCAAAAACGTCGCACATTTGTGTGTTCACACGCGACATGGTTTTCCCTCTATGTTAAGTTTGATTTTCCTCCAAAAGAGGTGCTGGGTGGGAGGCTGTCAGGACCCCCTGGACCTCCCTCGGCCAGCCCCTTAATTGACACAGCAATTAAAAGATTGCGGATCCCAACCGTACGACTGAGAAAATAGGTCTATTACTCCAGTCACTTGCTGCTATCCAGTCAGCCCTATGCAATGAACAATCATAGCAATTATCGACTTAACAATGACTTCGTTGTTACGACATCGTTGCTGTGAAATTGGCTGTATAATCTTTTCTAGTGAAACAAATTGAACTCTGCAAACAGATATATATGTACAGACGCTTTAGGATTACATAAGATTACAGCTCATTTACAACATTCAAAATATCTTTTTTCTATGTGAAAAATGGCCTTACCACGACCAAAATGCACAACGCGTTGGTTTGTTGTCGCAGTTACATTTGTTGTTACGAAACGTCATTGTGCAACGGGCCACTGGAGATTTGTCCCATCAGTTAGAGGCTGTCGACACTTGAGAACACACGTTTACAGGACGTTAAGTGAACGTTTATCACAGCCGACGATTACAGGTGACGACCACAAAGGGTGAGAGAACCCTGAGGGCCTATCAAGTCACACCTGAGTATTACCTGGGTAAAGCCTGGATTCAACTTGGCGATTCTGACCGCCAGTAACATGCTAACTAAAGCCCCATACCCACTAGGCGACTTTCAGGGAGTCAGCCAACAGGTCGGTGCTAAAATCGACCGATTCTTATGATCTCCTGTTAGTATAGTATATTGAAATGTACATGTTTGATCTGAATCGGTGCTAAAGTCGGCTGATTCTAGAGTTAGAATCAGCTGATTTTATTGCTGATCTACCGGCCGATCGTGTAAGAATGTCCTAGTGGGTATGGGCAGGACCATGCATCCTACATAAAGGGTTGATCCAAGCGGGGGGGGGGGGGGGGGGGGTCAAGGGGGTCCTGGCCCCCTCCTTTTGATGACCCCTAAATTAAAAAAAAATAAAGGAAAATTGTTGTTGGTTTGCATTCGCACGCACACTGTTTTATGGCTCAGCCTATGTATAAGCTGACCCCTCCCCCCCTTCTTCTTCTTCTTCTTCTTCTTCTTCTTCTTCTTCTTCTTCTTCTTCTTCTTCTTCTTCTTCTTCTTTTTGAAATCCTGTATCTGCCCCTGTACATATAGTTGGAAAGAGAACTTTGAAACACTTCCTTTAATATGAATCATGTCTATGTTTAACCGTAATTCCCTCTGCTTGCGATTTTTGAAATGGCCAGTAAAATCGGCTAGTGTAATACAGCCATTAGCATTACTGTAACAGTCAGTGACAAATGAGTTAGAACATTCCCTCTTCACGTTATGACAGGTCAAACAGCTTAGTGTTATATAAATATGTCGTGTATGTTCCCATCTCGTCATTAATCATACTCTATGCTATGGCCCATGCATATTTGGGCATTCTAACAGCATTCTGATGTTTTCTTTGCAATATCTGTCTCAACTTTGCATGTATCCGAAACAGAATGACATCTAAGTTCTTGTAGTACATTATGAACTTCATTGTTTCTATGGGTATGGATCCTAGTTTTATTCATGTCTGAATTATCCATAGTCTGGCAATACATGCAAGGCTCTTTGTACTATCTATGGATAAGTGCATTGCTGCAGAAGCATATTATTGTCGTGATGTAGTTAGCGGGGCATACCAGAAAGTGTGTACTTGTTAATCCTATGTATTCCACATGCCGGTTTTGCTGGCGATTTCAAAGATCCGCAGAGGGAATTAAGGTCAAATATAAGCATGTCATATACCTCTAGACATTTTATTTTGCGATTCTCGTTAGAATGGTATTTAAGATTCATTGTTTTATGCCATAATTCTCTGAGAAAATTAAACAAATAAAATCGCCAGCATCAAACTCGGCATATTCAATACAGACTATAGAACATAAGCGATTCTGAGACATACAATTTGGTGCTTAATGGTATATATATATATATATATATATATATATATATATATATATGTATATATATATATATATGGTGGCAGACATTGAGGGGAAAGCTGGAAGGGGCTTAGGAGAACCGAATCGCAGGTAAATTAGGTGCCGTATGTCATCTCATAGAGAAATCACACTATGCGACCAGTTGTTAGTGGATTTCTTTTTAGTTAATTCTGAAGTCAAGATTCTCGTTCAGAAAAAATAGGATATAACATATGTATAGTAATGTTCTACAATTCTACATAACATGTGGCAGAGGCACAATTTGAAAGAGCTTTTGTCTCTAGAATCAAGCATAGTTCATACAGATATCGCACGACCAGGGACATGAACATTGCTATAGGAATGATACAGCAATGGTACTTCAAAATACATCATCGCAGTGTGACACACAAGCGACTATATTGAAATATACTTCCAACTCTTTTTTCCAATACGATCTATATTCTCATTATAGCAGTCAAGTATCACAAAGTGCGCGACGAGCTTATACCGACAACCGATGTTTGGGGAATATCACAGACGAAGAAATCAATATTCATAAGGGATCCCTTTACAACTTCCCACATTAGATAGAGACGAGAGATCGCATGCCTAAGACTGACCATATTCAGCATTAAATCATCGATATATTCCATTAATACCCGGCACGGGGGAATGGGAGGGTACACCAGCAAGTAATGCAATTAGATCTCACACTTCATAGGTTATACTAAGGACAACAGGTCCGGTTCTGGTACTTTTAAGTATTAGTTCCGTGTTCAATAACGTCTATTTTGAATACTTATCTTCGTCTATGTGATAAACACTTATAACATTAGTTTTGCAAGTAAAAATATCATCGTCTTGAAAGTGAGAACTATAGCCCCCTTTATACACACAATACCGCCACACGCAGTTGACACACTTATTAGAAGTGGGAATAAAAATAAATTAATTAAGGTAGCGTCTGCATTGCAGCAGGTTACACTTCCTTAGCTTACCAGAATGCTTTATACAAAGGGCCAGATAAACAAAACTTTTATAACCTTTTACCATGGTTACGTTTTTGTTGGAATATATATAGTAGCAATGATACAGTTCCAAATATAAAAAACCCTCGCTATATCATCTATAGTCAGATAGAAGGCCCTGATCCTCTAAAGGGGTATATCATCTTTAGCCCTGAGATAGATGGAGGTCAGGTTTAACCCTTACCATATCAATAAAAGAACTACAAAGTGAACGGGTAGAACCCCCGCCCTCCTTCACTAAATGATATGTCTTGGACTGACCTGGACTTATCTCTGAGGATAAACAGGAAATCAGTATACAGACCTATAATGATACTGTGTACAGGTAAGCCACTGTAGTAGAGTGTTGGCCTCATCATTGGCATTTCAAGTCTCTGTCCTGCTGTGGTATTAGACATTCTCCCTGTGGTCAACTATAGGGTTATCAAAGGCCTAGTGCCACCAGCTGTTGTATCTGGTGCCCTGCCTATGTGACGCTGCATATAAAAGAACACTTGCCTTGGTATAGGGGTATGGTCTCTACCTGCTCATAGATTCAATCATCCAGGAGCAAGGGTGAAATATCCCAGTGCTCCAGAACCAGAGTCTGGTGGTTCAAACGAAACAACAAACAAACATAAGCCACTGTCTTCTGGGTCATTAAGAGGAGAGATAACTGATGTTTAGTAGTAGTCACTATCGAATTCATATCAGACACATTGGAAGTGCTAGGGCATTGGTATTAACTTTGGTCAAAGGGGTAGAAATTCCAGACACAGGAAAACTAGTTGACTGGTCAAAAGATGTTATGAATGATTATCCGTCAGCTATAGGGGGTAGTTTGGCGTGGAGGTGCCAGGTTCAGACACCCTCCCTGACATCTACCCAACGCCTCCTGCATTTGGGATGCTGTAACCCCCAGGCCCGTGGTTCCTGACTGGATCGGTTTGAACCCATGAAGGCAATGTAGCGTCAGAACCTTCCCTCTACTCAGGGGTAACCATTTAGTACATCCCATCTAAAACAGTTTCATTATCATCTAAGTAGAGAAGGTCACGATGAGTCGATGAGGTACTATTTAAGTTTCTAGGGTAGTTCTTTTTATGTCATTCCTATTGTATACCCATCCGGTTATTCAATGCCACTAATTCTAAGCAAAAACAAACATTTTTTCACATCAGCGCGTTTGTTAACAGAGGGGAAATCCCCTCAGGCTGAGTGAGGTGTCATTGACTGTGAGCTGAATACCATCAACATTCTGCCAGAGTATCCTTCAATGGCCATCAACCAATGGCCAGCCTCCCATGAAGATACATGTATTTCATACTCTGTGACTAAGTAGAACCCTTAATGGGACGTTATCGCCTTTGATAACATCGTTTTTATAGACATCTTGTGACTGCCTGAATGTTGCCTTAAATCCATGATGCGACCAATAAGCTTTGTAAACTATAGGCCTTCTCACACTACACGACATGAGCTGCAATATGGTGATATCTTAAAGAAGTCGCACATAGCCTATTAGAGACAGAATTACACATTATGGTTGGTTGGTTATTCGGGTTTAACGTCGTAGCAACATCTAAGGTCATATCACAGCGAGAACAGAGTTTTTGACAATTCTGTCTGGGATGAACGGATCTATGGAATGATCGAATCTATGAGAAGGTAGAGACCATACCCCTACACATTTACCGAGGCAGGTGTTCTTTAATGTGCCTGGTCCCATAGACAGGGCCAGACACACAACAGCCGGTGGCCCTCTAGGGACCTTTGATAACCCTGTTGTTGTCACAGGGAGACATACAGAGGGGAGTAGCAGCCAGACCACCTCAGCCCAGACTTGAACCCGGGCCGCCTGCGCAGCAGACGGACACTCTAACCACTTCACCACCCCGCACGCCTATTACACATTATGTAATATACCCCAAATTGCCATTGCTAAACAGTCCTATAGGTGATTTGTCTGTAAAATCATCATATTAAGTTTGAAAGGGCAAAACACAACGTCCACTCATCCATTGCTCTATCAAGGTCAGCGGACATTAACAGAGCAAGGTGTGATTAATATTGCTTCTGATGCTTTAATTGGCTCTCATTCCAAACTAATACAATTGTTGGTAGAATTATTTGATAGAACTTTATATGATTAGTTTAGGTAAATTACCACCTTATACTTGCAAATAGTGTACCTATAGATAATCGCATCTTCAACTGCAACTGGGTTTGGTATAATAATTTTTACTTAATTCCTTGCTTCATCATCTGAAGGTTTGCAGTACAAGTCTCTGTCCTGCTGCTGTGGCAGCAGGCGTTCTCCCTGTTACAAAGACAGGGCTATCAAAGGTCTAAGGACCACTGGTTGTTGTGTGTATGGCCCTGCCTATGGGACCATGCACATTAAAGAACACCTGCCTCAGTAAAAGTGTAAGGGTATGGTCTCTTCCTCCTAATAGATTCGATTATCCAGGAGCAAGGGAGAAATTGCCTAACCCAGTCTTCCAGAACCACTGAGACTGGTGGTGCAAACCAACAAACACACAACATACTTAATGCCTGATTTGCAGAAGGCGTTGTTAAAACTACAGCCATATAATATTATGTAGCGTTTTGGTCCAGAGAACCCCCCTCTTTTTTCGATTTTCTCCAGAGGTCGTTAAAGCAAACAGCTCAATATAACCTCTAAAATTGATGGAATATCCTTTTCCGTGACGGAAATACAAATATTCTCCACTGGCAAATTGCATCAACTTGATCCCACACAGATTCATCATCTAACGCTGGGAGATAACGCTAAAAGAGTTCGCCCAGCTCGTGCGCCTTCCCCGATTTCAGGACCACGGGGGGGGGGACTCTTTGATGGTCAATGCCAAACTACCACCACTACTTTTTTTGACTGACCACTCCTGAATTCAAGTTGACCACCCCTGGTTTTAGGGGGGACACAGATCACCGCACTCAAAAATCAGGGTGTGTCAATACTAGAAAATATATAGAAAACTGCCTAGGAAAACTTCTCATAACATTCTCTTAGTTGCTTTTGGTTAAATAAAGTAGTGTAATGCTATATTTAAAGTTTTCACCCCTATATGTGTGTAGTTCACCACCCCGTTTTTTGCCTAAAAAGTGGTTGAACGCCCCTCAATTTTGACGTGCACCGCCCCTGCTTGGCGGGTCCGTTTGGCAGTGGGTACCTTTTCAAGCCCAAGTGACCCCCCCCCCGGGATTTCAGATTCCATGTTGACAAAGACAGAGACACTGGTCACGCCATGGAGAAATGCCCTATCAGGGGGCGATAATGGGGGATGTTCAGAATACACACCCCGGGTGTGACCATTCATACTGATCGGGCCCGCCCATCCAGGTCCGGGTGTCAGATCACTTAAAGCCCCATTTGCCCAGTGTGATTCTTGTTGCTATGTTTTTGCCCCATGGATATAATAAGAAAACCTCCTAGATGAGATAAATTTGTTTTTTACATATACAGGCAAAACGTATTGCAGGTTTTAGGGAATCTCCCCGCAATACAAGTATCGCAAATGGATTCCACTTAATACCCGAGGGCATTGTTAAAAAATTGTTATTGCAAAAGTTTCTTCCTAAGAATCATAACTGGCAGTACTTTGAGATATAGGCCTACAAGTATACCTCAAAGGTAGGAAGCGCCATAGGCTGCTTGACGAAATAAATAGAACGTCGTGGAAAATATGTTACATCTATATTCTCAAAATAAGATGCATTTTTTTTCTCGCGTGAAACTCATTATTGCCTCAGAGGTCATATGCAGGGTCAATCCACACAGCCGCCACTGCCTTGGTGGGTACACTCTGCCACTTCGCCGTCCTTACTCCGAGAGTAGTCGCAATCGCCGGCGCGGAGGTAGCTCACGATGCAGAATGAAATGGATGGGGGCACTTTACCCGCCTTACCCATCCGCCACCAGGGGTCGCTAGCTGTGATTTGTCTCCTACACACGCCGGTAGGGGGCAGGGTGAGCGCTGACTGCCATGTCGTCCCCTACTTGACAAAGAAGACAAATCTCCCTGAAAGAGCTACGTCACCCACTCTACCAGAGGGGTAGGGGTTTGGGGGTGGGGTTGAATTTCACTCAGGGTTTGGAAAGGGGTGCAGAACCTGAACAGCTTGCTGCAGTTTTGACACCATGTTCGTTAATTTGAGTGTAGGCCTATGGCCGATAATGAACATAATTACAACATTTATATGCACAATTATAACATTTATATGTATACATTTTAACATAACTATAATATTTATAAGACAATTATAACATTACTATGCTCATCCTCAACCATTATTGTAAATGTGTGTATGTATGTATTATATGCATTAAAGTCACAGGGGTAGACCTCTTGGTGAAAAATCAAACAAATCATTACCAATGACTGTGGTCGTGTACAGAAAATAGGTGAATAATTAAGGGACTATGAGGTCAACTTTGCTCATGTAACCAATCAGGGAGAGAACTGGGGTTCAATCATCAACCTGACGAGTCCGTATCAATCCGCCTAGGGCTACGTGGATATGTGTCCCCAGGTACGTGGCCCAAAAGCCTGATATCCATAACACTAATAGGGTTGATAATCGAACAAGGACTACCCCACTGGTTGATCATACGCTTATCGTACCCTGGCATAATATTGGAATGATTGTTTAAATCTTAGATTCCCATCTTGCCCAAGCATCAAACCCCTGACTGTTAATCCTGTATCATCTCTGAGTAGGATATGATGTGCATGTTTGTTGATCAGTTGCTGGCATGTTATAACTCTGATTTGTTGTCATCACTCATAAAGTTTCTACAATTGCAAGGAAATAGAGTTATAAAGATTACAGTATTTAGTATATAGGTGAGACTGGCCTCATAAATAAGTTAAACATATTTAAACAGTGCATTGTCAATAATACGCAATAAGTGAAAATCAGTCACGGTATGCGCCAAAAGCCCCTCCTCTCCCTAAGGTCCCAGGATACCTTTTTTGCTATGGCTGATAAACGACTGCGGCCAGAATTCAATTTAAACCCGGGACACTCTAGCGATAAGACTAATTGGTCCTTTTAGAAAATGTATGATTCGTAAAGCCCAGGGGTATTCCCTACATAGGGGACTAGTACGGAGCTTTGCCGCCAGGGGGCTGGGCCCTCAGCCCCAGGGGGGAGGGGGGTACTTGGGTCTCAAAAGGGTACTGCCTGCTAAACGGTCATGCGAAGCAGGGGCGGTCAACGTTAGAATAGAAGGGGGGTGGGGGTGAACCACTTTTTAAGCAAAAGAAGGGGCAGTGAATTAATCCACATATAAATATAGAGGTATCGATTTGAAAGTTCGCCTTACTGTTACTTTATTGGGGCCATCCATAAATGACGTCATGCTATTTTTGACCATTTTTGACCCCCCCTCCCCCCCCTTCGTCATGCTTTTACTATAGAAATGTATAGGGGCCTGGACCCCCTCCCCCACTCCCCGGCGCATGACGTCATTTATGGACGGCCCCATTTCATTAAAAAAACTAAAGAAGTTTTATCACAATTTTTTCCAAGTAATTTTGTTATGTTTCCTTCTAATGAGAGACTCCGACTTTTAGGGGCAGTCCCCCAAAAATAAGAGGCGATCAACTTAGATTCAGGAGCAGTCAGTCAAGAAAAGTAGGGGCGTTAGTTTGGCAGTGGGTAGTAACCATTAGAGAGTGAGTGTCCCCCCCCCGGCCCTGGGCTGCCGTATATGGAGTGGGTGGTGGAGGGGGCCTGGAGTAGGTGCTGAGACTAAAGTGGCCCGGTGTGCCGAATGTATAATTTGATTTTCTTGTAAAGCCCGAGTGCCATCATAAAATGCAATATTTGTTGTAGCATGAGATACATCCGTTGTGCTATGTGTTTTGGTCACGTGATCTGGGTGGTGTGGGGTGGGTTCAGAGTGTTTGTAGAAGGTTCAGGTACTGGTATGTGTGGAGGTGGCATGGCTTAAGGTCATATATCCCAGTGTGCCACTTCCATTCAATGTGATGATTGATTTTTGGCTCTTTGCACTCCTAAATCAGTATTGTATACCACAACAAGAATGATAACAATATGCCATCTTTAGTATATGTAAAGCTACTCCGCTGGAGCTGAGGATTTGGTCACACATTCCTGAATGTAACACATGCATGAATTCTGAACAACATGGACAAGATAAGATATCAGTAGGCCTATATATAATTTTATTACCCTCTGGATCGACGAGCCGAGCGTATTGAGGGGAGGGCGTATTGCCATGCTGTACGCACCGCATCAGTTCCGGTGGTCTATTTCACAATATTTACCAATATTTTCACAATATTTTCACAATATTGTCGGGTAATAAAATAAAGAAGGCCCTTGGAGGCCGTCCTCGGGTCTCTGTACGGCCCTAGGACCTAGGACGGCCCTCGCCCTCCGGGCTCGGGCCGTCGCCGGGTCTCCGGGCCGTACAGAGACCTTCGGACGGCCTCTGCGGGCCTTCTTATTATAATATGTATATATGTATAGTGATGAGAACACTACTTTGAAACTAGAAAATAATACTGGTGAAGTTCTATTAAATTTTAATCTCGTTAATTCATTGAATGAATTAACAATGTTATCGAATCATTATTATCAAGATTGGGGGTTTAAACCCCAGCACACAAGGCGATTTTGTCCAAGTCGGCCGACTCATCGGCCCTAAAATCGGCCGACTCTACCAGAATGATTAGCTCATTTTAGCTCCGATTCATAGCAAAGCTATTCATATTAATATTTCATAAAGATTGGTGATCTGAATCAGGGCAAAAGCGGCGATTCTTTTGCTGACATTTGGCTGATCTGTGCATCGATTCAGACCGTTGGGTTTGGAGCTTTGAATGACCCTGCCTTTTGTTGGTATGAGAATTGGGCAGGTTATAGACTAACCAAAAAAGTACGGTCCCAGAATGAGCTTGTTACATCGCTGCTTCCCTGGGATGTCCATAAAAGTGACTTCTAAACTGGAAGCCAAAGAGAACAAGCTTTTAAAGCAGACACCATGTTCCAGCTACCTATAATTATGTGGTGACTTTGGTAGGTATTCACCTACCATGTGGTTCAGAAACAGAACTCCTACACATGTTTTACGAACTTGCGACAAGCCTGGCAATAGGATGAGTTGGTGAATACTTTTGAATTGAACGCCTGTCATCCAGTCACTAAGGCCCCTATTCAATTTTAGACGTTAGAAGTTGCAGAACTGATTGGTCGTTTTAGCATTGATTGATGATGATACATGGGGACTTATTAGAGGGGTGCACTGACAGAGATCTAACTGAGACCTCTGTGGCCGAGTACACCTCCTGACACTAAAGTGACTACACACATAACGAAGTAGGGCCCCCAAACCCTATTGCACCCTCCTTACATATCAGTAACTATCAGGGATGTCCACCCCCTACCTCAACACACCTATCTGTGTGGGCGCCTCCCAGCCAAATTGCGACGTAACAGAAAGTTCTGCAACCATACTGTTTTAGCCAGTTTGTTACTTACTAAGATGACTGTAACAATTCTGTTATTGGTGGTGAGGTTGAAATCTCATAAAATCAGAACGTTATTATAACATTATTTTTTGGTGTGGTTAGGACAAAACATTCTGTTTAGGTCAAAGAACATAACCAGAACGTTATGATAATGTCGCAGTGCAAAGTCACAGCAGAACGTTGCAGCAACGGTATTGGGAGCCATCCAAAAAATGTAATAAGAACCAAACCAGAAAGTTACTGGTTCAATATTGCACACTTATCGGTGATCTGAAATGGTGCGAAACTTGGCCGATTCTTTGGTAGTGATCAGACTGCTTGGGTGTGACCCCCCCCCCTCCCTTCTAATAGGGTTCAGTAAACGGGTGGGGGCTGCTGGGGTGTTCCCCCCACCTCCTTCTCTATTAGACAGAGGTTTAGGGTTCAGTAAACGGGTGGAGCCTGCCAACCTGTGCTACCCCACCCCCTTCTCTACTAGACTTGGGTTTAGGGTTTAGTAAACGGGTGGGGGTTCCTTGGGTGTGCCCCCCGCCCCTGTAAGACGGAGGTTTAGGGTTCAGTAAACGGGTAGAGGTCCTGGGGTGTGGCTCCAGCAGGGGCGCGGCTGTTAATGAGGAATAAACAGGTGAGCCCTGCGCCCCCTGCTACCGTCCGTGCAAACAATTTGCTCAGGCCGCTCTCAATTTGCCCGGATCACGTGCGCCCTGCCCCCTACCGGCCAGCTGGCCACCTTCCCCTGTCGGCCGGAGGACGAACTAATCCCCGGCCGGCGCCATACATGATGTGTAGGCCCCTACATGATAACCCGGATCTCTGGGTAGCCTCTTTTAAAACCTTTGATATATTAGCTCTAAAGGTTTTTTTTTCCAGGCGAGAGTGTGCCATGATTAAACCGTTGCAGTGAAAACAGAATGTTGGATTCTGGGCCGGTCAATCTCATATTTTCAACTTTCAAATTTTGCCAGGTAAAAATAAACCCCATTGATCAACACTTTTTCAGGTTTCTAATCAATTCTGCTGAAGGCTTTAAAGCGCAATGTTATCATAATGTTATAGCATCGGTCTATTTGCATGGATCTGGTTTGGTTCTTGTTATGTTATTTGGATGGAACACGAAAATGTCTTAAAATGTGACATTCTTTCACATAAAGATAATATTATTATAAAATTCTTTACTAGAAAGGTCCCAACTTCACTTAGATGAATTGTTATCATAGCACTCTTTGTAGTGAGTCTGAACCTATTCTAAAATAACATAACTGTTATGTGAAAATTGAGCAAGTAACAGACTGATAAAAAATGTATGGTCACAGAACATGCCCTTTATGCTGCTGCTTGCCTTGGTAATAAACATTGATGTCAAAATAAATTAAGGTTAAATTGAGGTTAAGTTTGATATATCTTCTTTATAACCGTTTATCCCATGAAAATTAGTGTTCGGAAGGCCTCAGGCATATCCTTGATACAGCATTGGCAGCCACTGGGTACTTATCATTCCCTTCAGAGAAGTGATGTGGAATATACACGGACAAAGGGTGAAAAACGTTGACGTGATCTGTGAGGTATTTCTTGGTCTTGTCATATCTACTGACATAGGAGATGTACATAAAGGTGTGGTCACCATACAAACAATGAGAACATCCTAATGTATACCTAGCCAACTTGCGACATAACAGAAACCATACTTTTAAAGTCAGTTTGTTACTTACTAAGATGGCACGTAACAGTTATGTTTGGCTGGGTAGACATATATATGTTCCCCAGCACACAAACAATGAGATCATGATATCAAGTAGACATTCATGCTAAATATCCATAATTATTGACCACCAATTTTGCACCATCATTATAATGGTACAAAAGCATGACATCCTTATTAATTTTGGTAATTCTGGCGGTTCCGCTGTCTGCTCAACGGTTGTCTAGATAACAGTAAAGGTGCTAATTTAGCAGAGAATGGTCACAGTATATCATTTTGTAGAGCAACATCATAATGATATTTATGCTTAATTAACAAGACATTTCAAGAACTATTTCCAGATATTCTATAAGACGTTATATACAATGTTGGTAGTACCTTTTTACGGGCAATTGATTTAGTCTATATTTTCTCTCATAAATCCTCAGGCCTAAAAATAACTTTTGTTCAGGTACTTAAATTATTGGCCCTACCTTAACCTTTTTTATCGTTTAAAATAATATAAATCCAAAACAATTGGCCCAACAAAAAAACCATGGAAAAGCAAATAGATGATCAGGGCAATTATTTTATTATTAAAAGTTGATGAAAAACATGTATGTCACTTTGGCGATAACAATTTTTGGTACAGTATCGTATTTTCAAATTTATTATGGCGAAATGTTGGTCATCCCCGGTCCCCACTCCCATCGTTTACAAACAGGAAGTGGGTCGACGATGCATGCCGGGACCGGAAGTCGCCTCCCGACACTTGGCGCCCTGCCGTACGTTGTCAAGGAAACGTGATGCCGTCGGCCCAGGGGGGCAGGGGGAGGGGGCAGCCCAACTCTACACCCATTGTAACTTGTCTGGACAAAGAATATTGCGGCCTGGTTACTTATATATAGCACGGGTAGACTAAATAATAGCTGCACCTATCGGACCGGGGTGGTTTGGGTGGCTGCCCCTGTGGTGGTTTGTGTGTGGAGATAAGGGAACGTTTACCTTCACAAACATAACAGGCAACGGGATATACCGAAATCAATTTGGGCAATTGTAAATACGAGATCGATCGTTGACAAATTAGGATGTAAATCTTCAGTGTCTACAGATTAAGCTCCACGCGTGCAAAAATCAATATTTACAAGTGGAAGAGATCTACATAGACCGAACCATCAATTGAATAGTATGCCGGAAGCTGAAGCGCAAGGATTAGTTTACATTTGTGGAAGCAACGGATCCTAAACGTTCTCAGGTATCACGGCATGACGTTCTATAGTCACTTCACATCAATAGTTTCATTGATAATGGCCCTATTTCACGTTTGTATATAGCTTTTATAATTCTTTTACGAATATAGTAAATAAATGGATTTTCGGAAATATTGCTGTTCCTTGAATGAACAGATCAGCAATGCGTACAGTGTTTTAAGGCTATGATTTAAAATGCCTCGCAGGGATGAACAAAAGTCTATGTTAATTCTTGTTATCTTCTTGTAATATCTTCTTTTATGTGCTTGATCAAAGCACATGCAGATGCAACAACATACCTTAAACTACCTAACTAGCTACTTCTATTGCATTCAAATAGAGCAGTAGTATGCCCCTATTTTATGTTTTTGATGCTGATTGTTATGTGTGCAAAGACATGCATGTACGGAAGCAATATACAACAGATTAGTTTTTGTCAAATTTACATTCTAGTGGCAATGATCCCACATAAAACTGACAGAAAGGTGTGAGAGAAGCCCTAATTGTCTATTGTATGTGAGTACAGGGCGCCAACATGTGGTGACGTCACCAAACAGTCCCCCACATGTGGTGACGTCACAGGACGTCGTCCAGCCCGCCCTCTGGTGACACAAACGGGAGGTGAACCAAACTTTGTCACACTTACACTGTTTCCCCGTGGTATTCCGATCCTCTATAGATATCACAAGACCAACGGGTGGCCCAGGAGCCTAGGGTATGTCACACCATAGAGATCACAGTCTATGGTCACACTCACCTATGATATAGGCCTGTGTTTGGTTGAAGCATGGGCATAAGATGGTTGAACTTGAAGCCATATGTAAAGATATTATAACCAGATGGCTGACTGCACTTCTGAGGTTCCCTATAAGGATACATTGCCCACATTGTTCACGGATTGAATAACCATTGTAACAAAGAGGATATATACCATAGGCCGCAGAATCATTGATATACCTTTTGCAAAGGTAAGATACTTATCAACTGGCGTGACTGCAGTTTTCCTTAGGTTTTTCAAAAGCCTTGGGGCCAAATAATTGCGAATAGCTACACTGGTCTCATGCCTATAACAAGGAACCGAAAGAAGCACAAGAAACAAACCATGGTATATGTTGGAGTTTTTCCTTAACTGGTGCTGTATTGACAGGTGACTAGATGCACTAATCGTTGACGACTAGAGTCGAAAAATCGGACATTTCCGATATTTTGTGGATGACTAGCTGTAAATCGTTGATGACTAGCTGTTAAATCATCAACGATGAAGCTATGTTGAGGAATTACAGCTCATTGTTGATGAATTACTGCTATTCATCACCCAGTGGGGATGCGGCATCAAGGCGCATCCCCACTGGGTGATGAATAGCAGTAATTCATCAACAATGAGCTGTAATTCCTCAACAATGAGCTGTTAGTCATCAATGTAACTTCGTCGTCAACAAATTATAGCTAGTCGTCGACGATTTACAGCTAATTGTCGGCAAAATATCAGAAATGTCCGATTTGTTCACTCTAGTCATCAATGATCAGTGTTGGCTAATCGCCCGCCAATACGGCGCCAGTGATCTTCAGCTTTATCATTGAAGACTAAGGGCAACTAATCGCCGCATTGGAATCCGGTATCAGTCTTTAGATTTTTGAGTGGCTAACTATATCAAATATCATACAAGATAACATGCAAAAGAATTTCTCAGTATTTCAAACACTGCCTTCTGCCTACTCCTGATGGCTTCCTCCCAACTGCTCATGCACGTTGTGCGCAGTTGACGTGTAGATGATATCGATGACCTATATCCGGCTTCCTGGATAACCCTCCCGGGAAATCCCTAATGTCAATTACCGTGGGAGAGGGTCAGGGGTCAGAGGTCAGGGGTCAGAGGACGCCCACGCCTCTGGCGGCGAGCGGGGGAACCTTTACTGGGACCCTCGGACCAGAAATTGACCCTTCGGACCAGCAATTATTAATGTGTTTTCTCAACTAAACTAATTTACATGAAATAGGTGGGCCGTTATTTGATAATCCCCTAAACGGCTAACTTTGACTTGATGGGGGTAAAACTGTTTTAACACTGGTTATTCCCCTATACAGACCATCAGGGTCCTGATTCGAGCAATCTGAGAAACCGGAACTACAATGCTTATGTCCAGAACTAGTTTGTAAACCCAACCAGGATTCATAACGGTAACGTTCTGTAACGTTCTAGTAACGTTATGCGACGTTCTCAAAACGTTCTGTGACATTACATCCTTGGCTGGAAAGACTTTCTAGACTTTTGTGTTTTTCAAATCAATATTGAAATGAAAGTTACCTGTTAAATGTTCGTGAAGGTATTTAAGTAAAGAATATAACAAAGATTGCCCCGATCAATAAACTTTGTCTGAGCAATGTATTTGCAACAACATGATGGAACCCACATGGTCGTATAAAGCTTACTACAAGAAACTTAGCTCATTGGACATTTCTTATGATATTGGAATATTGTTTTGTCCAGCTATTTATAGCAGAAGACTTATTTCTTTTGTAGGCTATAATCTGGATAAAAATCCAAATTCTCAATACCCATGAGTATTCTGAAAGATGATAATTATGTGTAAATGTTATGGAATTCGAACCAGAAGCTTTTTTTCAGTGGTACGCTGTGCTACTTAGTGAACTTAGTTAATTTCTTCCATTGAAGTGTGTCATTTGTCGATGTCATTATATTAGGCCTATACGATCAGATAATACAAACGATCCAATGTCAGTGACAGAAACAATGAATATACAAAAAATAGATATACATGAACTTTAGACATGCTTAAAATATTGTGATAACATTGCTGATACTGCATAGCATTTTCTTTTCCATGAACTAAATACTTTTATTTAGAATCTATTCACGATCTTTCTTTTTTTTATTGAAATAAACATCATCACACTTGTGCTTTTCACGACGTCCAATAATGCAACAAGCTTATATGAACAAATATATACATTGTCATAATACATTCCTACATATACAACAATTTTACTAATATAACCTACCAATGACCCTCATGTAACCCCTATTCCCTCCATCTTATTTAATACCCTTCCCAAGACTAAGGTGGTCAATTTCTGAACAAATTCTTTTTAACTTTCTAATTTCCTTATATCATAAGGTAAGTTATGCCATAGTAAATGCCATTTCTATGAATGATAAAAGGAAGTTGCCAGCTGGAGATAATTTAATAAATTGTATCCTATTAAATGGTTTAGATGAATACCTTTGAATTTTAAATCATATTTACAATTGACTCTTATATTTGGTTGCAGATATGGTCGTGAGTGTGTGAGCGGGGCCTGTGTAACCATGGCGACCCACTGGAGTGTGGTGGTCAGTGTGATGGTCACTCTGGGCCTGCTGCACCAAGCACACGGCTTCAAATCAGGTGAGTCGGCGGAATTACAGTATACTTCGGATAGAGTAGCCATGGATATATTGGCCATTCGGATAGAGTGGCCACATTTGCTGGGGCAGAATCATTTCTCTTTGTTCTAGCTTAAATCTGCCGCTTATAGTGGCCACAAATTGGATATAGTGGCCACCTGAGAGTGAAAACTGGTAAATCATGGCCAGATGCAGTTGTAATGCACAAGGGTAATTTTACTTATCATTTTGCAAGAGTTTTCTTTAACAGCAACAACTTGTGGTAAACATGAAATCAGGGTTCCCAGGCGCTTTTTGACATCAATCAATGTCTTGAATTTGAGGAAATCAATTTAAGAACCTTTAATATCTGATCTATAACATACTAGAAAATCAGTATTAAATTATAAGAAAGAGCCAGGAAAGTCCATGTTTTCTGCAAACCATCTCCAATGCTGTAGCACAGGGG
Organism: Lepidonotus clava; assembly: GCA_936440205.1. Lineage (NCBI taxonomy): Eukaryota > Metazoa > Annelida > Polychaeta > Phyllodocida > Polynoidae > Lepidonotus > Lepidonotus clava. The sequence continues at coordinate 9,006,674 of OW387145.1, read as the reverse complement.
GATGCCCTGAGTAGCTCCGCGGCAAGAGAGAATCGGCATACAGTATGCATGTATTGTCCACAGAGCTCCCTTCGCCCCCATAGCCTCAGACGGGTACCTCAGACTAGTATCTTGAATCCCGGGGACTAACTGTGCCAGTGTCCCCATTATGAAAAAAACAACAACTGAGTATTGGCCTGTCCTTCGACACACCTAATAATTACACCTGGAGACACCCAAGCTTCCCCCAGCGTCCCCCCCAGCGTCCCCCAACCTCTCCAGGTGTGTCAGAGCCCCCCTGTACCTACCTGTACCCTGCTTCTCGGCACTTCCTGGATTCCTAGAAAAATAACCCCTCCCCATCGCCGCTCGCTTATTGTGAAATAGCTGATACTGTTGTATAAAAAGCCGGGCTTTGATTTCGGCGGGCGAGCCGTGTGATTGGTACAAGCCCTGGCCGGGAATACCTGGCCGTTTGGGGGCTGTTTGTTTGTTTATTACGGCCGCTATTGGGTGTTTATTTGGACGGCCATCTCATGCCATTTCTGCCAGGGTCCACTGGGCAGGAGTAGCGTGTCGGTGAATCCAGAGATCACGGGGTGGTGGGCGCCGTCTACCTATAGTCCACCTATCGATGCCAGCCCTATAGGGTAACGCTAAGGGTGTCGACTTACAGACGTGTCAAATGTTCCCCTCGTCCTCCATGTCAGTCAGTCCATGATCTCACGATGCTATGGATCTGGGACACAAGAAACAACTAAAACACATGGACATTATTTTTCTGTCAACTCCTGTTAGTTTGTTTGTTCCCATGTTCTCGTAAATTCACCAAAATGTAACTTTTGTGGCACATTCAAAGTGTAATGTGTCCTGTTAATGTACAGCGATTCATATGAAATAACATTTATAATATCCAACCAGAACTTTTAACTATCGCTATGTCACTATTAAAGGAACACAAAATGAGATGTTTCTTGCTGCCCAGATCTATAGTCTATGCAGCTATACTGGCCATATCATGCTGGTTCCAACATTAGTATTTTCATTTTATTCTTTATTTTTATGGATTTGAAGATGCGTTTTTCATGCCCCCCCCCCCCACATACTTATGTCTGAGGATATAAGAATATTTTGAAATACGTTTCATATTAATATAATTGAATCTCATAAATTGGTTCCGGTCATGAACAATGTACTTCCGGTTTATCTGATTGGTTGAATCGGGACCCTCATAGGCCGTTATATACGTGAAAGTTTGTGTGTGAAGTGCTGGCCACCAGAACGTCGCATGTAGTCTGTCCTGTATGTTTTACTGGTGATGGATAGAAGTCAGGTTAAAGATGTTACCAAACTAGTGTAGCCTTCCAGCTGCAGTAACACGTCTCTCTGTGAAAAGTGAAAGCGTTGACTGCATTTTTGTGTGAGTGATTTATTCACAGTCGTTCTACTAGACCGACGAGAGGAAACCGACATCATTCACAATGACGTTTATGTACTTTCCATGTGTAAATGCATAGTTTCTTTTATATTTACAAACAGATGGATGAACTCATGAACATAAGCTCATAGAAAATGAATCTATAAATCTATTTGAACAGGGAAGCATTAGTTCCACCCAAGTGCTAATGACTACAGCCACTCAACACAGGAGTTAGAAAAAATGTCACCACTATGAATCATTCTGAAACTTAACGTTAACCTGTCTGAAATCTGTCCTTGTCACCTGGACCTAGACAGGCGCGATTTCCCGGCCATGGCCAGCGGGCCAAGTTAAAAACAGATCGAAGGGTCTATCCATGTATACCGGTAAACTGCTAATAAAATACACACCACATGCCTGACATAGAGAGGTGTGGCCGACGGCCGCGCCCCCTGTCGGACACCGGCCGCAGCTGGCGCGGGGCATTCCGACGTCTTGTAGGCTCATCAGGCCCTGAGAAGGGGTGGGAGGGGGGGGGGGGGGGTGGTACTGACTCTCTACCTGCTGCCAGGCTACCGCCCCTACTTTTCGTGACCGATCGCCCTTGAATTTTGGTTGACTGATCCCTATTTTAGGGGATACAAATCACCATCACCCGCTAGAAAACTTTGGAAGAGAGAGTCATTTTCTAATCGTCTAAATTCCTTATGGAAATTCTAATAATAATTTTGCAATAATATTATGTTCTCTAGTGAAACACAAAGACTAATTATAAGTAACTGGAAGACTAAGTTCCATGTCATTGCTCCTATATCGTTCTACAGGAGTATTTTACTGCCCCCCTTGTTTGTGTGTGTGTGTGTGTGTTCTTTCTTTTCTTTTTCTTTTCTTTTTTTTTTGCCGAACGAGAAAATTGAACGTCCCTCATTTTTGACATTCCGTTTTATCGGCCCATTTGGTCGTAGCTAGGTTCCCTCGAACACCCAAGTCCCCCCCCCCCTGGGCGCGTGGACCACTCCAAGCCTCCTCCAGGGTCCGACAATATACACGTTACCCAAGCCGGGCCTCTCCACTTCACCGAGCCTGGAGGAGGGGGGGGGGGGTGCAGGGGGCAGTGGTCAGAGCAGGCAGCACAGGTGTTTGTCTGTTTACCTGTCCAGGGCGACTGGAGGTGGGGGTGGGGGTGGGGGGTAGTGAGGTGGGGGGGTAGTGAGGGGTGGGTATGGGGTTTGGGTTTTAAAAAGGACGGGGTGCGGGGTGGGAGGTAGATTCTGGCTTTACAAGTAGCCAGTAGCATAGCCAGGAGAAGTTCCAGAATGTCTGGAACCCCCGGCGATTTCCCAACATAATAGTTATATTTAAGACATTGTGTGAAAAATCTTGATGATAACCCACTTTGCAATACCTGAACTCCTCTCACATGGAACCCCCTTCGATTTGAAGGATGCCTACGTCTCTGGTATAGAACTTGGGCCTTAATGGAGAATGCTACACCTGAGGCCTCAGTTACGTACTCTTGTTGGGAACCTTACACAGTTAAAGTGTTAAATGAGTATAGTCCAGACATCTATTGTTCTTTTTTCATTTGTTTGTGACTTCTCGCTACTATATAATCTTCAAGCCAGCAATGGGGGTGTTTAAGGCAAGAGGCAATATATAATAAAAAGGAGAAATGGTTACAATTACTCATGCACATAGACATATATATATATATATATATATATATATATATATATATATAATAGAAACATTGCGTGAAATTTTCAATGGTAAAAGTAGAAAATAAGCAAAGCTTTTCAGGGCTTTCTCAGAACTTTTACATGCTGAGAAATTAGTGCATTGATATTACTGCCACTGTGAGGCTACAGATAACCCATCAAATGGCTTGCGCCGACATCTACATCCTCCCCTGCTGCTAAACCCAAAGGGTAAAAGTGTACTGGACCACGACCCTACTTAGGTTGTCCGCTGTCGAACACGTGTTGGGAGGGGCGGGCAGCCACCTGACTGCTCGGGGTTGCTCGGAGCTCCTCAGCACTGCTTAGGGCTTCTCGGCATTGCTCGGGTTGCTCAGAGCTGCTCGGAATTGCTCGGAGCTGCTCGCCACTGCTTAGGGATGCTCGACACTGATCGGCACTGATCGGAACTGCTTGGCAATGCTCAGGGCTGCTTGGAGCTGCTCGCAGCTGCTTGGAGCTGCTCGGAACTGATTATGGTTTCTTTGAGCTGTTCAGCACTGCTCAGAGTTGCTCGTCACTGCTTGGGACCGCTCATAGCTGCTTGGGGCTGCTCATAGCTGCTCGGAGCTGCTCAGAACTGCTCGGAAATGCTTAGAACTCCTTGGAATTGCTCGGCACTGCGCAGAGCAGCTAAGGGCTGGTCGAAACTGCTCGGGGTGCTTAGAGTTGCTCGACATTGCTCAGAGCTGCTCGGAGCAGCTCGGCACTGCTCAGGCTGCTCAGAGATTGGGCGGCTTAAGTTACTCTGAGTGGCTCTGAGTGACACTGAGGAGCTCTGAGAGGCATGAAGGGTAACTCCGAGAAGACCTGGGTCCCTGTGAGTGGCCCCATGCGGCCCTGAGCAGCCCCAAGCATCCCCCAGTCGATCTGAGTGGCCCCGAATGGCTCCGAGTGAAACGAGTATCTCCGAGTGGCCCCAGCTGGCTCCCAGTCGCCCCAAGTGGCCCCGACCAGGTGTAGGGTGACCTCAGGGACGATCCCGAGCAGCAGCAGGAGACGTCTACCGCACAGTGATCCCCCCTGCTCATCACCCATTCCCTCTCATGTCGTGATAAGTCCGCGTCCCGGCCCCTCCGACTCTGATAACGACGACCAGCCCCTTGTTAAGACCATTACGGGCGTCGCGCCTCCCACCAGCCAACCCCTCCTCAATGCGCTCTTAAGACGCGACGTTCATGAAAGTTTCATGCGCGCCGCTGTCTGATTCGCGGAGGTCATGCGCGCTAATGATCCGGAAGCGGAAGTTGTCAGTTTGCGACAATCCGTCGGCAGGAGGAGTACTATTACTGATGTTAGTTTGGTATTCGTAGAAACTCTTTGACTCTTTGTATCACCACTTCATGGTACCTCTTTTGGTTACCATACTTGTGTTTACAGAACAAGGAGTATTATGAAAAGAGCACTATAAAAAGCCAGTGATCTACTATGTGACAAATCTAAAAGATCATTTGTATACGTGATAATGCCACAGGAACTTAAAAACAAAAGTTACTTCTCGTCAAGCTTTCCTTTTCATGAGAGGTCCACAAGAATAGCTACTTTTGAAGTAGCCAATTTCAGAATGGAATCGGTGCTTGGTGGGGAGGGGGGGAGGGGGGGCTTCCAATGTGATCCCAGGTTCGCTCTTAGATCCTAAGATATGTTAGTCCCAAGGTGGCCATCTTAGTTTATTAAACCTTAATATAAGATTACTAGATTTAGAGGACCTTTATCTCAGTAAATGAGTTTCTTATCTAAATTCAAAGGAAGGATGACATCGCAATCAAAAAACCCATACCGATTATTTTGTGATTACATTGGACCGCCCTACAGTATTCTCACAATGAGCTTTCTTGTCATCATGTAAATTTACTTACAAACAAAACATATATCTACGAAGTTTCTTTGTAAAAATTAGGTATAATATTTATTTCTTTTTATAGCATATCAGCGGTGTAAACGTTGCGCAAATGACGACATGTTCCTATAGGAGAAAAGTTGGTGCAGTGCAGAAAAGGCCCAATTTAATTGTGCGTCGAAGAGCCTCCTAGGCATAGGTGTGACTATTCCAATGAGCAGTTGTGTAAAGTCCGAGGGAAACGGTTCAACACTCATGCTTCTCAGCTCTGTCTCCTCAGAGGTAGTTAAAGGTGGAATGTCAGTATAACTCCACGTGCCATCAGGTATTACGTTTACAAGAAATCAAACCGAGTAGAAAAAACCCACCATACTTCACTCGCTACTCTTACGACCATCGCCGACAGCACACTATGTGTAAGAAACAGCACCGCTCTTGAATGTTTACAAACAGTGAAAGGTTGAAATACTGCAGAGGAGAATACCCCGTTGGGGGCCGATTGTTTGATCGGACTTGTCAGGTTAGAGCTGGGCGAGCATCCCCAGGGAAGGGGCTCCGTGTTGTGGGAAGGAAGGTGTACTAAGGGCTGTGGCCTGGGGAGGGGAGGGGGGCACTGACTCTTTGAAGGTTACTACCTACTGCCAAACTACCGTCCCAGCTTTTTGTAACTGACTGCTCCTGAATTTTAGTTGACCGCCCCTTGTTTTGAGGGACACAGATCACCGCCCCCAAAATTCAAAGGTTCTGTCAATACCAGAAAATAAACAGAAATCCTCATAACTGCTTAGGAAAACTTTTGATAACATTCCTGTAATTTTATATGTAAAATAAAGTACCAATAAAGATAAATTTATAGTTTTTGCCCTTGTGTTGTTCTATTGATGTAGTTCGCCGCCCCCCGTTTTTGCCTAGAAAGTGGGTCATTGCCCCTCAATTTTGATGATCACCGACCCTCCTTTGCGGGTCCGTTTCACAGTGGGTACCAATTCAAGCCTGAGTGCCCCCCCCCCCCCACGCTCGGGGGCTGTGGTTTCACACCAGAACATTGAGTGGGTAGAGAGAGGTACATTACAAAGTCGACTACATGTATCCAAAGTACACATGTCGAGTAAGCAATTCTGCCAACGTTAACCTCAGGCAAGTAGTGACGTAACATGCACGTTCTGCGACCATACTTTTTCGGTCAGTCTGTGACCTGCCCAGTTTTTGAATAACAGATACGCTATTTTAGGTAAAGTTTAGAAAGGCCGTGGTTTCACACATTCTGTTAGCGTGTACTGAAGAAAGCGTGAAGAGATTTTCAACAAAATTCTGTTGACATTGCCGTTTTACCTCATGCATTTGATCGAAGTCTTCTATTTACGTTATAAGTATTGCAGGACTAATTATAGTCCACACCTGTGAATTATCATTATGTTGTATGTATAGTATGTCTTACCGTTTCCCTATAGCCATGTTACTGATACGCCATATCATGTGAGGCATAGACCGACCAAAATGGTACAGTCGCGGAATGGTACTGTTAAGCCCCACTGTCCCTGGGCAAATCTTAAACTCGCAATGTTGACTAAACCGCAAATATACTTTCCAAAAATTATAATTCTGAATACTAGTTGGTAGCACTTATATCTTAAATTGAAACGAAACATTACTCAGCACAAATCATACCGGTGATAACAGTGGCGGATTTAGAGGGGGGCACAGGCGCCACCTCCCCCCCTTTTTTGTTGTTGTTGTTGTTGTTGTTGTTGTTGTTGTTGCCAAATTTAGATTTTTTAAATGTAGAATTCGGCCAAAAAGTAATTAGAGAAAAAGTTTTCCAACAACCACCCACGAACACACCTTTTCAAAATCCTTGATAATCCTGGATCCGCCAGTGGATAATCCCTTCATTCTTCCCTAACCAGGGTTCTCCGGGTGCCTGGACGGCACGACGGAGGGCCTGCAGGACAGCCGGCACCCCAAGGTGGCCGCCTGCGGGGGGACGTGGACCGGCCACGTGCGGAACGCCAGCTTCAGCGTGTGCCGTCCCGGGTGGAGAGTGTGCGGCTGGGACGACAGTCTCCTGCTGAGGGCCGTCTCCTGGAAGGACGCCACCAGTCTGGCCGGGTGTTACGCCCTCAACGCCGCGCAGGACGGCGGCCAGTGCCGGCCCTGCAGGGACAACCTGGAGGCGGTAAGGTGTTTTTATTAGTAGTAGTAGTATTATCACCCGCACGGCCGAGCAGCGGGCCGTACAAGGGTCAGTGCGTATTTACAAGCTGTATGGCCCGCTCGTCGTGTTCACTGTCTAGAGCATATTTAGAGCGTTTCTTGGGTGATAAAATATAGATGGCCCTTAGGGATCGTCCTCGGGTGGCTGTACGTACCGGGGGCAGCAGTATGGCCCGCGGTCTTCACCCTCGGACGCCCCCAGCGGACCTTCTTATATTAGTATTTTCATTGGTCTATTTTCTAATTGTTTATATTAACTGCCAGGCCAACCTAGAGGGGTGGCGTGATTTTTTGGGAGTCCCTAGTTATATCTATCTAGTATTGTAGCCAAATGTGGGGACTCCCTCAATCAGTCATGTCTTTAGCCATCTAAATTCTCTTTGTTCTCAATGACTGGTTACACAATCTCATGTTCAGCAGTTGAAGGGCATTGTCCTCCAATTGTTGTTAGAACCAGGCAGTGTGAGAAGCTAGAAGTAGGTTACATAACCAATGCCTGAGCTAAACAGCCCTCATCCCTTCAAATTAGAACCACCACTCTCACCTGAAGGTGGGCAATTCTAGGTGGGTGACGTCATTTGAACGCTAACTGCTGTTTTCCCCCACAGGACGATCTGGCGGGCGTGGGCCGGGGCTGCCCCCACCAGACGCCCGGTGAGACGTCATGTATCTCCGGGGGACGTATCGACGTGTCCTGTTGTGACGACAGCCGTGCAGACCGCGCATGCGCCTTCCGACCTGGGCTGGTAACCGGCGTGCTCTGCTGCAAACTGCCTGGTAAGTTATATGAGTTGCCAGCAAGTGGCATAGCTAGAGGGGTTCCTGGGTGTCTAGAGCTCCCATTGATTTTCCAAAATATAGGTAAAATATAAGAAAATGTGTGAGAAATCTAGAATGGATTCCCTTAATCTTAGGGGATGTATGTATGTATGTATGTATGTATGTATGTATGTATGTATGTATGTATGTATGTATGTATGTGTGTGTATGTGTGTATGTACGTATGTATGTATGTATGTATGTATGTATGTATGTATGTATAATTGCCAGCTTTCGACCTCTCTATACCATTATAATTTATCATGTAATACATCTGGAAACCTGGGGTAGCCCTGATGGTTATTACGTAATATTTTTTCTTCTGGTGGTCATTTAGGCATCGCGCCGCAGATCCTGGTGACGCCCAAGGCCATGACGCACGTGACGACGGGGGTGACCTTTGTGTTGTCGTGCCAGGCCCTGGGCACGCCCACCCCCTCAGTCACCTGGCTCAAGGACGGCCAGCCCATCCCCAAGAACATCTCCCGCATCTCCGTCTTCGAGTCCGCAGGTAAAGCCGGGGGGGGGGGGGGGACCTAGAAACTTTCACAAATATTTGTGATAATGATTTTGTGTATCATGAACCTTGAGTTTGGCCAGAAATATATTCACGGACGTTTGTCTCTGAGAAGAACATTAGAGTGTAATGAAATGGAAAAAAAGAGTAGAATGGAAAAAAAATAAAGCAGGTGATTTGTGACCTTGAATGCTTCACAACCCCAAAATTTGGAATCGTGACTGTTATTTATTTGGGATTCGTAGATGTTTTTGGTTGCATCCCCTAGTTTACACAAGATCATAAGGCCGTATTTCACTAGACAACTTTAATTCCTATTTAAACAATTCTGTAGTGGGAATATGGATTGAAAATAGACATGTTATATATCATTAGAAAGGGTTTTAAATTCTCTTCTATGTGATATGTAGGATGCATAGTCTTTAGGTTATTGTTAACAAGTTCTAAATTACCAAATTACCGCCAGCCAGAATCGCCTAGTGAAATACATGCTTTACCCACACATTTCAAAACAACAGAGGCTTCTTTGAAATAATTATGGATACGTAGAACTGCGCATGCAACATATTTCGGTTGCTATACAATGAATGAATTACATCCAGGAGAAATACAATCTTTTAACATTGGGTAAAGATCTGATTTTTTTTATTCAATACAATTGCAGAGCTATAGTGTGTTAATTACCGTCTCTATGTAGACTGCGCCGTATACGTAGAATCGTTAACTTTTTTTATCTGCTCATGAGTAGTTCCATTTCCTTTCATAATGGCGCTATTTCCTGTTTCCAAGTAGAAAAACGACGTGGTAATAAGTTGACCTTTTCCCCTTGACGACCGGTAATAACGGGTCAGACGGTGAGTTGTAACGGTGTCGTGTTTTACCGGTAGGTTACCTGCTGATTTCCGGTGCCCAGACGTCCGACACGGCCAAGTACACGTGTGAGGTGTCCAACGTGGCCGGGTCCGACTCGGCCCTAGCCAGGGTCATCGTCACAGGTACGTCAGAGTAAAGAATTTAGTAACGGGCCCGTATACAGGGGGTTTGCGGGCACCCCCCGCCCGGGGGCGGATCTGGGAGGGGGGGGGGGGGTCAGGGGGTCCTGACCTACCCCCCCCCCCTTTGGGGACCCCTAAACTACAAAAAGAGGGGAAAATGACGCATGTGTATTTGCGAATACGCACCGTTTTAGTACTTAGCCTTTATGCTGACCCCCCCCCCCCCTCTTCGAAAATCCTGTATCCGGCCCTGCCCCCACCCAACATACACAGAGGACAAAATTTAAATTAAAAAAGTTCCACCCTTTCTTCAAGATTTTATTTAAAACTAATCGCAAATATTGTAAGGAAATATTGAGAAGTTCCCCCTTTTTAGGTTGAAATTTTTGAAATTATAAGCAAATGTTCCACTTGGGGAACCTTGCCACACCCCCCCCCCTCCTCGCAGCAGAAGGGCCTGTTATCATTCTAATCAGAAATTGTTTAATAATACATGTAACGTTAATCCAATAAAACCAAACATTTTCTTATCAAGTGAAACCTCCTAAGAATTATTTTGATCATGAGATTTTGATCATCGTACCCAATTTCCGTATTTATCTGTATTCTACCAAATACTTTAGGTAACCATGGCAATAATGTAGTAACTTTTGGACCTATAGATCACTGTATATTTTTACCTTTAGCGTTTAGCTTCTTTAGTTATGAAGTGAAGCAAAAATTACTTAACATGGAAAGATAGAAAAAGAAATAGTGTATACTAGATAATTGTACCAAGACGAGAGAATGCAATTTCAACTACTGTAAATGCTGCCCTGAGAGGTGTTGTCTATCCTCTATGTATACAGGTAAGAAATATTTATCTTTTATATCGTGTCAAATTGACAGATACTATACCTTTAATGATAACGATTATATGGGGAAATAGACTTGTTTGATTTACACTGGATACAATTGACGCCGCCCTTACAGGGCTTGGCACATGTGCCACAACCTAGAATCAATGTAACAATTTTGACCTTGTTGTGCATGTCACATGATCAGTCGAAATGACAGTGTTGTGCACTTTATCTTTTCATATACACATAATGTTGAGCAAATGTCACAGCTGTGCTATACTTAACCGACCCAAAAGAAAAGAAGAGAAGAGTGGGTATCATGCTTCAATGTAACACTGTAAAGACGACGCTTTTTGAGAAAAAAGACGACGCTTTTTGAAAAAACAAAACAAAACAAAGCTGTATGCGTTATGCGCCTCCAGTGTTTCCAAAAGACGTGGTACCTATTTTCCAAAACAAGAAACAAAGCCCTTTTCCACTATACTACTCACCTGTCACCTCTAGTGTGAGTTCACCGCGACAGGGGGACAATCTGCGTGACGCATTATGTAATGGGTAAAGTGGGTCAGGGTGGAGTAGCGTGATTTGGGATCTTGATAAAGTAGGTCAAACTTTGAAAAAAAGAGGAAATTTCATTCCCAAAAGTACATTGAAAAAGAATGGCATAATTTATGGACGGCCCCTTTACCGGTGTTTCAGACCACGAGTCCGGGTGTGCTGACGGGACGACGGACGGGCTCCACGACTATGAGGACATCCAGGCGTGCGGCGGGCGCTGGGCCGGGCACGTGAAGCGCGGCAAGACGCTGTGTGCGCGCGGCTGGCACGTGTGTAACCCGCGACACGTGTCCCTCCTCAAGATGCTCACGTGGGCCGACGTGACGTCACTCGCCGGGTGTTACGCCTACAACGCCGCCAACGTGCTCAACCAGTGCACCAGGTGAGAGTAAAGCCCTAATTACACCACGGGTTCGCGTTGGGTAACGTTGCCCAAAGAGACGGATTCGCGTTAGAGGTTATCACACTACGCGCTGGGTCCCAACCCGTCCCAACGCAAATTATACTATACTACGCATTTGGCACGCGTTGGGGGTCACGTTGGCATGTGTTGGGTCCAGGCCCGTACCCAGGGGGGGGGGGGGGGGAGCATCACTCAAAATTAGTTCCACATAGGTAGAAATATTATTTTTCTTCCAAATTCCTTATAGCAGGTTTCTTTCATCCAACGCTAGAAAGTTTAAGCATTTATAACTCAAAATGCGAAGGGCGATTCGATGCATAAAATTCGATATCTTCATGTTATATGTCCTTCCGACGCACCTACAAGTCATGCCTAGCCAATTGCAAGGGGTAGAGCATGTACAACACTAACATTGATACGCCCTCCTTTTGTCGTCACTATATAGGTGTCACCGGCAGGACATGGCGGGGGTGGGGGCTGACTGTGGTCGGACCCGCCGCACCTACAAGTCCTGCCTGGCCGAGGGGTAGAACATGTACAACCCTAACATTAATACATCCACTATAAGTTAACCTCTGTCTCCTGTTGTCATCACTAGGTGTCACCGGCGGGACATGGAGGGGGTGGGCGCGGGCTGTGGTCAGACCCAGTGTACCTACAAGTCGTGTCTGGCCAAGGGGTAGAATTTGTACAACACTAACATTATTACGTCCATCATAAGCTCATCATTGTTTCTTGTTGTCGTCGCTAGGTGCCATCGGCAGGACATGGCGGGAGTGGGGGCGGACTGTGGTCGGACCAGACGAACCTACAAGTCGTGCCTGGCCGAGGGGTAGAACATGTACAACACTAACATTAATACGTCCTCCTCTTATCTTCATTAGGTGTCACCGGCAGGACATGGCGGGGGTGGGGGCTGACTGGTCGGACCAGACGTACCTACAAGTCATACCTAGCCAAGGGGTAGAATATATATATTATATGTGTACAACACTAACCATCATAATCTAAGTTGACCCCTATCTCCTGTTTTCCCCTGTCTCCTGTAGGTGTCACCGGCAGGACATGGCGGGGTTGGGGGCTGACTGTGGTCGGACCAGACGTACCTACAAGTCAACCCTAGCCGAGGGGTAGAATATGTACAACACTAACATTAATACGTCCTCCTCTTATCCTCATTAGGTGTCACCGGCAGGACATGGCGGGGGTGGGGGCTGACTGTGGTCGGACCAGACGCACCTACAAGTCCTGCCTGGCCGAGGGTCGCGTGGACGTGTACAGGGGGCGCTACGCCAGCGGCTGTAACTACAACCCCGGCCACACCAGTGGCGTCCTCTGCTGCCGCCGGCGGAAACGATCCAACGGTAAGGCCTGGGAGACACGTAAGACTTGTTTATCTTTTGAACTCTCAATGGTGGGGGGATTTACAAGGAACCCCCTCAGATTTCTAAAAATGTATGTGATGAAAGAACAGATACAGGGAATTACTAAAATTACTGGACAGAACCCCCTCAGTTTTGCATGGAACCCCTCCGATTTACCTGGAACCCCTCAGATTTTATGACTGGGTACGCCCCTGTTTAATAAAGTGATTCTCTGAAAAAAAAAATTAAAACTGTTTATCTAAATGGACCCTTCAATGTGTGTGTGGTACTAGAGTCCACTTGACATAAAGTGATATGTGGTCGGACAGTCAATGCATGTATGTATTTACGTTACGAATCACGTGTGACCAGTTTTCAGTATGGTGTAAGTAGTATAGAAAAAGTAGGCAGTGTGTCGGGCACCGTCTTTGGTGGTATACCTAATTTGCACTATGACTATACCGTAAGGGTAACGATTTTCTGGGCGGGCTTGGAAATTTAGCAATTATGGATAACAAAAATACGTGCATTTTCTATACGTGTTCCTGTGTTCTTGTCAACAACATTAGTCTAAATTGACCAACAGATATGTAAATACGTTTTATCAGCTATTCAGGGTAATGTACATATACCTCATGTTCCCCTCACGTCTACACCAGGTCTGATGGCGGTGAAGCCCCCGACGTGCGCCCCGCGGTGCGCTAACGGCGGCAAGTGTGTGGGCAGCAACAAGTGTCGGTGTGCGCCGGGCTACAAGGGAGCCTGGTGTCAGAATGGTACGACCTTAATTTGATATAAATCGTCCAGTTGATGCAGCTAGAGTAAGTAATAATAATACAAGGCGGAACAAGGTGTTGGGCAGTCCCAGTTGATATGTTTATTGTTATCACTCATCAATATTACTGGGAAAAACATTATATATATATATAAAAAAACAAAAAAAAACAAGTGTTCACAGCGGGTGCTGAATGCAAGTGAGGTGTGTGAATAATCCTACCTCAGTCAGGTGAAGGCTAACCAGTCGCCCCCTAGTGTATAGCCCTGACTATGTAGGTGTCAGCACCGCCGATCTACATGGTCATTTATATTTCAATATACATGAGTCTATTAGAATCATAATACATCCTTAATAAGCCCATCCCCAGGGTTAGACAAGTGTTGGACAAAATAGCTGAATGAGCCATCTTAATCACCTTGAGATGGGGTTACTGAAATAGGCAAGAATTGAATTATATTTTCCTACATCTCCAAATCCTGCTGAAATATTATGTTTTCTTACATTCTATCAAATAACAAATTTGCATGTTTATCAGCCAATCAAAATCCAGTATTTCTTGGCAAAATAGAGTTGGACATTAAGGGTTGGGCTGGCGGGCTCTAGCATTGGTTTCTATGGGAAAAGGGCTCATATATAAAGGTGCATTTTACAAATTAAAAAAAATCTCCTTTGGTTAATTTTGTATTATGCAACTGCCGTAAGGGAAAAAGCACAGAAGTAATTATGAAGACATTTCACGGTTAACTTTAGTGTTGGTGTAAACAGGGATGGGCCTATTGTAATAAGCTGTACACCGGGGGAAACCTTTATAATCACTACTAATTTTTTAAAAAAACTTTTAAAAAATACATAAATAACTCACCTCCCCGTACCCCTCTTCCAGCGGTGTGCCTCGGAGGGTGCATCCCCAACTCGACGTGTGTCCGGCCGGGCGTGTGCCGCTGTCGGTCCGGGTTCACCGGGAAGAAGTGCCGGCCCCGCCTCCACCAGTGTCGGGCGCCCTGCCTCCACGGCGGGCGGTGTAAGCAGGCCAAGTGCAAGTGTACCCACCTGTATACGGGGCCCTACTGCCAGTTCAGTGAGTAGAGTGTGTTGACAGACGTGCATCAAAAATTATATAGCTACTTGCTATAGGGTCGTTGACTGCATTACTTAAGCTTGTATTCCAGATACCGATTTTGATGCTGGTAATTTTGTATTTGCCTAATATTCTCTGAGAATATGGCATAAACACTAACGTCCTATGTGCCATTTGAAAGAGAATTGTACGACCTTTCTTATGATGTATAACATGCCTGTATTTGACTTTTATCCCCACTGTCGATTTTTAAAACCGGCAGCAGAATAGGTATGTGGAATATTGGCTTAACTCTATAATATTTAGAAGACTCTGATAAGGTTGTGCAATTCAGTAAACGGCTTTTAAAGCAGAATTACTAAATCAACTAAAAGTCACAATAAGATGGAGATCATTATTAATCATATCCAATTGCCATAGCATATGAGTTTATCCAGATTATTTTCGTCCGCCTGGGAAGCCAGGATAAGAAAGGTGACAAAAGTAGCAATGTAAATAATAATTTGATATAAGATATACTTTTCTGCAATTCTGTAATTCATTACTCTCTCCTCTCGCCACAGTGATACAGAGATCTCCGACTGAACTGAACCGCACTGAGAGATGATCTAATACATAAAGGAACCGCCAGAGGGCAGTGCGACCAGTCTAAAGCACAAACCTGCCACTAGGGGCAGCAGAGAAGACCAAGGGTGGGCAGAGTGAACGCGAGATAAGAAGAGAAACACACCAATCTATGAGACGGAGACAATGTAGATGTCTGTGGAGGAGTTGGAAAAGAGTTGGAGAAAATTAATGCCCTATTGGTGTAGTTTCATTTATATCCAAGCCAGCGTCGTCAGAGTTTCTATTGCATTCTCAGAACCAATTGCCCAACTTGTACTTGCATTGTATTGAGATTTGATGTATGGCTGATCCTATAGCAGCTCTTTATCTATTTCTGAGAATAAAATGGAATGGAGGCAATGCTAAATTACTAGTGTAGCAACCCATCCTGTGTTATTGTCATGTGCAATGTAGTTGGTTAAAAACATAAAAGAAGTATTTAATTCCTCATTATCTTAGCTCCGAACATAGAAGTTTATATCACTGATAGACGGATCTTCACCTTGACCACTTGCAGGTAACTTATAGACGATCAGATCAATGTTATGTATGTTTGTATTTCACCATTGTGTGTAGTAATAATTGATCATTGTGTATATATGCTGGTTCTCCTTGTTGGCTTTTGGTAAGAAGAAACAAAGTCGACAAACTACAACCTCATGATAAACCATGTCTAGTTAGGTGAGATGGTAAAGGGATCTAGCATAGAAAACACTTTATATTAACTAGTCACAAACCTTCACTATACCTCCATTGCTATAATTATACTAAATGTATCAGAATGTTCATATGACTCACACTGTCACAGAGAATTTGCAACAAAGATACCCCTTTTTGACAATGTTATTTTGAAATGCAGAAAGCAGTTGAGATTCCTTCCTAGCAAAAGAAGAATTTCTTCGTACTTCATTATTGTCCTGTTCTCAATTTTGTGAATATTGTAATATAAATGCATACTACAAGTAGATGGTTGTAGCAGAGTATTATAAAGTGTATTTATGATTGTAAATACTGTATTGTGTATTTTTGTACATAGCTATATATGATGAAATGTGATCTAAGTTCGTTATCATTATGTTCTTCTTGCGAGTGACCCAAAGTAATTATTTAATGTGAAACCAATAAATCTGTTATTCAGATGCTAATTATGCTACTTAAATGTATTTCTTTTTTAGAAGATAGTTTAAATAAAATTCAATACACTGTTTCTATCTATGTAATGCTTCTAGTAAAAGTCTGACAGACCCCACCCTCCTCCTCGCTGTAGGACCTTTTATACAGATAACTATGATTATAATATATAATAGGCATTAGTTCGGCCAGGGTATAGTTAATATAGATTTACTTGGGTATGACTCAGTGTCAACTCTATAGGTTGTGCGCACCAGTGCCACGTGCACCGTGTTTTAAACTCTCAATCTTAGACCTTGTATCGCGCCAATGTTTTATATAATTCTTTAATTGCAGCCAGTTATATTGCACAGTGAGAACTCTCATGCAATAAACCTTTCAAAATGAACTTGCGGTAGCATAGTTCTATATTACCCTTACATATATATATACCCACCTCCACTTCAATGAGTAACATCTGAGCACGTTCACGTACAAAGTGTGGGATGGTGAAACGTGTATGTAACGTTGAATGTTGTTTTCTGCCTTGACCAGAATAATTCTTAAATCGATTCTTTTCGCGTATATACGTGTATGTAAGAAGACATACTTGTCGTGCTGGTATCTCCAGCTATTTGAATAAAAGATTTTGAAAACTTCCATATTGTTTTTACTTATAATAGTAAAAGAGAAAAATGTATTTGTGGTTATAATTATGACGCCAGTAAAGAGTACAATTATAATTATGCGTCTGAACTGAACTTATTGATAACACTAAGCTCAAGGACAACGAGGGCGACATTATTTATTCACAACCAGTTTTATTTATTCATTTCATCAGGAATCCAAAGGCTTATCAATAACCAGACTGATCTATTCAAAAATGTCTTTTCAAAATTAGAAAAGTATTAATTGAAGGGTTTTTGGCAGAATTTATAAACTTTCTCAAAATAGTACTCATGTGGAATGATGGAATACCATTTGGTTACAAAAACAATAACAGACAAACATTGAATTGTAGAGTATTTAAGATTAAGATATTCTGAAGTTAATTGACTAAACTAGCACATGTACATTTCCAGAATTTCTCCCTATCATGAATAGCTCATTTACAGTATTTTGAGTACCTGCAGGTTACTTTCTAACATTCTACGGACAAAACACAGTGACATCTAATTATTTCTCTATTATGTTTAACCACAAAAAATGCCAATAGTTGTAAATGAAAAATTAGATGCTTTAGACCTGTGACTTGTGTACATAGTTCCAAGCATTCTTCTTGATCTAGGATAGTCTGCAGGTTCATTCTCATAACTACTAGATATTTTTAAGTTGTTTTGAAAAATCATTCAATACAGCTATAATCTATGACAAATATTTGTTTTTTTTTTTTAGTTTTAATTGTGTTTTTTCTACAAAATTAGTCCAAATTAACCTGCAGTTGCCTAAAATACTATAAATGAGCTATCAGTGATAGGGAGAATTGCTTACCAAACAGTTTCGGATTATCCATACAGATTGGATATACGCAGTTAATAGCATTCTTTTTCAATAAAATATTACCCCTAAATGTAAATCAATATGGCTGAAGACGTGAACGATAGTAATGGGGAACTAGTTACCTCTACAGGGGTGAAATGTGTACAATTATTTAATTTTAACATTCTTTTCTTTCCATATAAACGTTTCAAATTTTTCGAATTGTTTAAAAATCAGGTGACACCAGGGACAACTTACAAACGAAACCCCATCTACTGTTATTGATTATGAGATTAACATATGTCAGTTAAGGCCAATTCTCAGTGGTCTACGGAGCGCGACAGGTGCCAAAGAGTTAACCCCTCTTAATTATAACAAAGAAAAACCTCTTTAACTAGTTAACTCTTTCAAAGCCAGCACAACTACCCAAGCAAGCATTGACGTGACAATTATGTTCTTCAACCTGCCCAATTTTCATGTAACAGCTACGTTGTTTATAATGACTTTGTATTTTAGGGAAGCCGAGACCTCACTAATAAAAATGTTATGATAACATTGTTATAACATGAATGAATGTTACAAGAATGTCACAATAATGTAACAGTGCAATATAGCAATGTTAGGTTCTAAAGAACAGAATATTACTGCAACATTATAATAATGTCATATTCTTGCTTGGGTACAGCCACATTTTCGAAACTGAGTCTTCTAATCAGGCAATTTAGGATTGATGTATCGTTATTAATTGAACTGTCCGTAACAAAAACTAGTGACACAATTAAACATAAATAAACGTCAGATTTGTAAGTGTTGATATTTTTGGTGACGAAGTAATCCATCAATAATACCATACTAATCATAAAATGTCTGATTAGATTTATCAGTTGACAAAATACAGGCACTGGCTAACATGTTGTCTATCAGGGACGGATCCAGAGATTTAAAAAAGGGGGTCTAGAATTTTACATTAAAACAGGCAATTGGCAAAAAAAAAGGCACCCCCTTTAAATCCGTCCCTTTCCACAAAGTGTCACCGCTATTACAAATAGCCAACTGAGCACCGACCTTTATAACTATAACTTCATTAACACAGAGCAACTTCAGATCAGAAGATCTAGCAACCCCCACGCACCTTGTACCGAGTTTATCGGAACTTCCATACAAGATTAAACTTCCTGAAACTCCTTACAGTTAATCGCATTTACAGCATATCTAAAATCTGCTGATGTATTTTCAACTGTCATATGAAATAAAACATGCATCGCAGAATTGCCAGACCTTCCAGTTGCCCGATTCGTATCACTTGGCCAGCTGCAGTAAAATATGTCATACTTGTTCATGGGCGCTATCATTTCGAAGGCACTTACATTTACAATTACACCTTCATTTCACATGTGCGTGCACAATTGCTTACCTTTCCCTTTGAAATGTACCTTATATTCAGTATGACGCACACACCCATTAAAAAGGTGGACTAAGTGTGTGTCTTCTAACCGCCATCGACAAACAATATCATAATCCTCTTAAATACCGGGATGCAGTTGTAAGGTTGTTTCAAGTATATCTCATAGGATATGTTCGGATATATGACATTGAATAAAAGATGATGTATATATGCATGATGTACGTCTGTTCCCTTTATGGCAAGGGAGTCAAAATCTAGATTATACATATGCGGGATTTCCTTCATTTTCAGTTTTCTGCATCTAATGATGCTTACTTTTGTTCTACAGGAACACTGGGACCTTTTGACGTCCCATTCACAATAAAATCATTTGTAAGTCGTTTTATTGAGACAGTCTAACTAATTTGAATCACATGTCAATTTTACCAAAGTTATCTATATGTATTCAGCGTTGGACAAAAATCTACTCGTCTACATTCTAAACATTATCTAATCTGCAACCCTATAATGAGTAGATTTTAAAACTGACCGTACGTTAAACTTAATTAAAAAAAGAAAATCATGGAGAGGAAAACCTCTAACCAAGTTGTTGTTAAACTGCTGTAAAGTAAAGATATTATGTATAGGTTGCCTTGAACGTATACCTCCAAATAATAACAAATGATACAAGACTGATGTCTTGTTCACTTAACCCGGGTGATTACTATACACGCTCCCATGCCCGTTTGCGGAAGGGTAAAGTGTCACTACTTTCCCGTTATTGATTTTAAACAATAAAAACTACAAATAAAGAGAAAGAACCGGGAAGGAGTCAGCTAACACTGCTATCCACCTTTGATAACTTGAAAATAAAGTTCTACAAAGTTCTACCTGCGCTCTCTACACAGAGCTGAATTTACTCAATTTCTTTGTAGGTAAGAGTAATTAAATTTGACTCAAAGTTATATTTTGCAAAGAAAAACAACGGAATGATTTGTAGCCCTGAATGTTCACTTCATAGGGCACTGTCCGTGGTATAGTTTTTAAATCCATGTCAAATTGAAGAAAGGAACTTTGATTGTTACAATTGTTCCACAGACAAAACCTATGCGTGTAATGGTACAATGCATGTCTTGGTGGCATGTCTGTACTCAAAAATAGATGATTGTGAAACATTAGGATACTCTTTAACTGAACCAAGATCCTTAGATACATAGGTGTCCTATGATCTAACTCGTTAGATTACTACAGCTATCATACATTTGTTGCTGGTCCTATTCACACCAGGCACCATAGTCTTTTCTATCAATTCATAAACCTCTCCACAAATTCAATCAGTTTGTAAATTGTGGCAACAAAATTGTACACTTTACAACATTTCACGAAACAAATGAACATATTACGCCATCAAACAAAACATATATAAACATATACCACAAGTAAAGTTTGGCTTCGAGCCATGACATTAATAATGGAAGACACTAACATTACCCTAATATACCCCATTAATTCACATTCCATGAAAGATTCTGATTAATGGATTTACATATATGTTTATGTTGGAATCAGAATATATTGTCAAAAGGCACTAATAGCATTGAGGACTCTTCCTGTTCACAACTAGTGTAGTATGTATCAACGAGTTAAACACCATGGAAATTATTCTTAACTCTTTACTCTTATATTATGTAGTTTATTATCTACAAAATGTTTTGTCTGGCACAACTACAAAAGGCACTAAGCACATCTGATAGGTTATTCTTTCAAACGGCACTAGTATGTTGTATTTTTTATTGTTTTCTCATCAGCAATTTGTATGACAGTCGACTATCTACCTCTTTATCTTTTACTGTAACATAACATTACATCAGACCAAATTATCAAAATCCATAGCTAATTCCCATTCAGACCTACAACACAATGAAGATACAATGGTGGATTAAATCCAACCGTCCACTGCCCAGTCCACTCACCATTGAAATTCATATACATAACGACAGCATAAACAATTCGATAAATATGAAGAGAACACAAAACATATGACAACAGTAGATACACCAATATTGTCGTGTAGATGTGTATACATCCGTCAATTAACTAAAACAAGATATCGAAAAACTAAACTAGAAGTACAGACACTTGAAATGAAAATCAGAATTTACAAACACTATCTATATTACTGTTAACATACATTACACCTTACTGTACACCAATACAACATCAATGTTCAATCTTGAATTGCGACAGTACAATCACCATCTACACACTACACATAGCAACATATAAAACTCAAATTAAAATCAAAATAAAATGTTAAATGAGTTAATCGCATGACAACACAGTGAATAACTCCCAACAGTCAGGTATTGCACAGCATACACTATGATTATGATCATAAATGTCCGATTTCAATTCACGACACAACACCTATATTCAACACAATGAAAACCATCTAATACAAGACAGCACGTTACAAGTGGGCTACAGCATCACTGTCTCTCAAATCATCTGTGTATGAATGTAACGAATATTTCGCTGTGAAAAGTGTAGATACAGCTGAGCCTGGTGTACAAAATCTAATATACATACACGCTTGTAAATACTTCCGAACCAGCGGACGTTAGTTCTCCATCCTCTACATTTTAGAGGGTACAAAATCTCAGAAAAACTCTGTCAAAAACACTGCCCTACTGCCCAAAAAAATACATGAGCCAATGCCGTCCATATCTGGAAGGCCTCGTCTGTGAACTCGTGCAAAAGGCACTAAAACGTCGTCATGGTTACCGCTCAGGGAACTGCAGGTAACAGGACGTCTGGTGACGTATGACGTCATGACGTCACACACGTCATGAGATGACGTCACACACTGAGCGTCTCCCTCGGCTAATCTTGTCACCGCTGTCCAACGGTAACCGGAAACTGTCGGTAGAACCGGAAGTGGCGGGTGTGGCTGTTTCCGGTGGGACGCTGGAGACGTGTCACGTGACACGGGCCCGGAGAGACGCTGGTCAACGTTAGGGGGTCTGTCTCCTGTCGGGGACGTCCTTCAGCTCGTCATCATCTTGGCGAACTCTGAAAAATATGAACGAAGGAAATTGTTAAGGATAATTATATTCCACTATACGGTATTTGCTTGCGGCACCCTGAAAAACACACAAGCAAGCTGCTGCCTTGAGGCTAGAGACTACACCTATGCGCATGTGCAGTACCCTGCTTCTGAATCGGCGACTTCTAAAATGCGGCGACTTTCCACATGTGACACTGCCATAGTTAGGCTTACGTCCGCCGACGTTAACCTAACGACGCGACAGCCAGCAACGTGTTTTCCACTTTTGGATCGAAATCCGGCGACACTATTGGTCACGTCATGCATTTTGCGCCTAGGGACGGGAGTTAGAACATATCAAATTACGTCCGCCACCTGGACGAGATCGTGGCTTTAATGCTGGGCTAATTTTTCTCAACATCAAAAATGCCATTATGAGTGGGAGAGTTTCACACCAGCAAAACAATGAGTGTTTTTTCTGGCCTCTTCCTCCCCGTGGACCCCAGCCCCCTCTTGATTAGGGAGGTTAAGCAACACCGACGCATCTCGATACGTCATCGTATCTCTAAACTTCCAGGCCTGCTATAGGACTACATCTAAAGAGTGTCTATAATTTGAATCTATATCTTGTAACTTCTAGGGAATGATAGTACATCCACGATGAAATATATTGCAATTGTTTGGTAATAGCTAAGATAAAAGATACGTTACGTTTACGTTAGGTGATGCGTTGGGGTTGCTTAAGGTCATATTCCACTATGCGGTGGGTGATCACTATTCACTTGGGGGCATTTCTATGAAACAGATGGAAGGCCTGGTTAATTGACTGATGATTGAAGACCCAGAGATTGATCTAGATTATAGCCAAAGAAATGTCCCAGGCAAGCTACAACGTAACTGGAAAGTTGGGTTTAGCAACCAGACCCTTTTCACATAACAGATGTGTTATTTCATGTGAGGTTTAGACTCGTCAAAAGGGAGTGTTATAACACTACATTCTGGTAAAATTGATAGCTTACCAATACAGAATTATCAGAGTGTTTAATATAACAGCCCCACATCAGTAGGAACGGCGGACTCCATCCCCTAGTTGGTAAAGGGTGATTTGGTAGTATAATCCACTCTTTTCCTGACCTGTGATTGGTCAGTTTGGGTACGCCATGAAATAATTCACACCTTCAATTAAATGTTGATGTCCATCACAAGCTTATCGCCAAACCTGACAGAACGGCGCTATAGATCCATCTTAAAATTGAGGGTTCTTAAAAAGTAATGTTCAACAACACCCTGTCCCAGTGCCTGTGGAGACAATACAATAGTCATATCTTAAATTTTGTTATGAAATAATTTTGATATATTCTTGTTCCTCTTAATCTAGTTTGATTTGTTCCTGTAAGTTGGCCCTCGTACCTCATCTTGAGATATTATACCACTAGGATGGCCACCTTGTTGCGACAGTATCTTAAGATCTAGATATGTATCCTACAGTGGCATTGGACCCTCCCCCCCCCCCCCCTCAATCAGTCAGTTGCCAAGGACACCCAGTTCACGTGCACAACAACACCTGTAGGAGTTGTAAGATGAACCCTTCTCATTCACATAACACGAGAGACTAAAGTAACTAGAGTCTCTCTGATTTAACCCACTCTCTGAGTGTTGTCTCCTGCCACGTCTCCAGTGGCCTAGTACTCGTTCTGCAACGAGATCTATCTCCCATGCCGAAAGCTGAGTCTGTGAGAGAAGACTCTGATATGTAGGGAGAAAACTCGCAACTAGCGGGATAAGATTACTACGCCCTGTGGCTCAAAAGTAGTTTTGTGGTTTCCGCTGGTGTGGTTTGGTCCACTGGGGATGATCAAGTGGCGGCTACAGTGCAGAAAGTACTTTTGGACTGAGAGAGGTGAGGTGGCAGAGTGGCCCAGCACTGAGTGTAACCTGAGGTCAATGTCAGAGGTTAATGATGGACGCCCCAGGAGGTAGGTAGAGGGCAGACCTCCTGCACAAATTGGCAGCCTGCACCTAGCCTTGCACAGGGTTAGGGTTACCTGAAGGGCTGCCTCACAACTTAAGGCCATTTTACACTATGTGTCGGATCTAGGGTCGCATTGAGTGTCGGGACCCAACGCATTTTATTCCTGAGAATTTACAGAAATGTTTGTAAAAATCCTACACCCAACACGACCCAACGCAACCAACGTGACCCCTGACACACGCCAAAAGGCATAGTATGATATATTTCACTTTGGGAACCAAAGCGAGCCAACGCATAATGTGACATGGCTTTAATTCGGCCCCAACACAAATGATTCGCATTGGGCAACACCACCCAACGTGTACAGGGACACGAGGCATAGTGTAATTAGGGCTTTACGATTCTGTTAGTTACCATATAGGTAAAGCACTATACCAACTAGGGAGATTCAGTCCTACCTCAAACCCCTATATGAAAAGAGTTTAAAATCTAGTTCATATCTTCCAATAACAGAGGATTTAAAAAGAAATGTCTGGACATTATTTTTGTCTCTGATTCAAGCAGGTTCACATCTCACAGTTCTTTCTGCTACAACAAGGATCACAACATAGTCGAAAAGACTCAAAGAATAACTTTACTTCTGATTGTGTTATGATCTTTCAGATCGTACATTTATGTTGGTTAAGATAACTTCAAAATTAAGATCAGTGTGAACCCTCGCTTTGATATCGGTGATTTTCTTTACTAGCCTCTCTGTATGCTGTTGTAACTGAAGAAATGTGAACCAGACTCAAGGTTGTATTCCACTAGCCAATTTTACTCCTGATTTCAAAAGTAGTCAGTTGAAAGAATTGGTCAATCATAGTCATGTCGCACATCATTAGAAAGGGTTTCCCATTCCCTTCCAAATGATATGTATGACTCTTATGTATGAGTCTGTTATCATTGTATCTGGTACCTAGTAACAAATTAACAAATAACGGGCAGTCAGAATCGCCTAGTGGCATGCCGGCCCAAGGCAACACATGCCCCTGCTGACATTAGGCTCTTGCGTCCACGCCCACGGACAGCGACATTTAACACAGGCCAAATGTCAGGCTCGACTTTAAGGGGAGAAAAAGGAAAGCGGAGATTGTAAACAGGCTCCATTTGTCACTAATCCAATGAGATCAAGGACCAAGTAGAAAGGAAGCCTGGGATTCCTTGCACTGATTCCCCAGGCCCAGTAACAATGATTTACAATGGAATTAGGGTGTAATTCTATTTCATAGTGTAATAGACAAATATGTTCAATTTCATAGGCAGATAATTTAAAGTTTTGTATATTCCAGGATAGTCTCACTCCTTAGAATGTATGTATATGGCCAATGAGGGTCCCGATTCTGCAAATAAACCGGAACTACATTGTTTATGACCGGAACAAGTTTCTGAAGTCGTGAAAAATACCGTGAATTTAACGGGGGCTTGGGGGTAGGTGTCCGGGGGCTAAGTGTCTGGGGGGCAAGTGTCTGGGGAGTAAGTGGCCAGGGGGTAAGTGTCCTGGGGTGGGGATAGTGGACAGGGGGGTTTTGTCCTGTCACCTTCGAGGTTATCAATATAACGTAACAAGAAGCAGTACAGAATCAAACAGAATGTTGTTGCAACATTATGATAATGTCACATGTTTGGCTGGGCCTGTGTTTTGCGCGGCTCCCTTTGAATGATTAAAAGTGCGTCTACAGATCTATATCAAGCACATCATTTAATAACCTATCTATACACGATATACAACTCCGTAACGTGATATACACGTATCAGAATTTCTAAATCTAACACGGAGAGAAACCCGATCACCATTTGTGGGCGGGGGGGCAGTAAAGGGAACTCTATATTCAATCTTGCATACGGTTGCAATGTTCATGGAAAGCCTATAAATATCGCTATGAGCCGTTAGCTGAGCGAATATAGTACGTCAGTCGGCCAGTTTATAGGAAACACGAGTAGCTCGGTAGGCACGAACTAATACCTCACTATCACAGCGAGCGTCCGATGGATCATCAAGTTGTATTTTGGGAGAGTGCGCATGCGTGGGAGGAACCATGAATATAGTAACGTCCAGTCTCCACTGAGAGAAAAACAAGATATAAAAACAATAAAAAACAATAAAAAAGATTGAATGGATCTCCCAGTGTTCCTGGCCTAGACACACGATAGACGTGCTACTGGGCGCCTTGACAATGGGGCTATAGAGGTTGGAGACTGGTAGATAAAGGTTGGCGTTTTTTACTCCTTTGTCTCTACCTCAATGAAAAACTGGGTTTGCCGTCAGCGGAAGCCTATTCTTCCTGTAGCCCACATTTCCGCAAAGTTTAATTAGCGGCTAGTTCGGGTGCCGAGAAATAAAGGTCATCCACTGAGCTGGTCGTCTGTTAATTAATTATCGACTAAAACACCTAATCAGTGGGAGACGGGTGAGAATATAGCACATCTGGAAAATGTCGGTTCACACGAATCGTTGGAAGCTGTTGGAATGATATATAGGAGCAACGATCACTTACGAATATTCATAAAACCTAATTACATGTCGACTTATGGAAGGTATTATGTTGAATGTGTAGCCGTACTT
This sequence comes from Lepidonotus clava, assembly GCA_936440205.1. Classification (NCBI taxonomy): domain Eukaryota; kingdom Metazoa; phylum Annelida; class Polychaeta; order Phyllodocida; family Polynoidae; genus Lepidonotus; species Lepidonotus clava. Next base: position 8,979,932 of record OW387145.1, on the reverse strand, counting down.
TATTGTAGAGAAGTCGTGCTCAAAAAAGTCAAACCAGGTATAGGTATAGGTGTATATATATATATATATATATATATATATATATAATATATATAATATATAATGAAAGATTATATTTATATAATCAAGTTTCAAGAAAATCTATTTGATTATGCATTTCACAGCATGTTCATCTAAAATCAATTTTTAATTGGATACGTATTGGTGGTACTGCAGGCCTGCTGCGTGCAGCTCTAGTCGGTCAGTCTCTGCTACATTGTGGTGTTGTTCAGGTGCGAGGCTTGACGTGCAGGTAAACACATTTTGCACCTTTCACAAGATACTTTTCACAACACATTTAACACCCCCGCACGCCATGGCGCATGCACAAAGCACAGGTAACATGGGTTACAATATCACCACTGTCCTCGGGGAATCCATTATAAGGGTGATGGATCATTTACAGATATTAGTGACACATTAACACGAATACTCAAAGTTGTTTATCTCTGCTATGTATGAATGGTGAAAATACACTCAACTGAGATGCCCCCTCCCCCGAGAAGGAAAGATAAAAGATTTTAATTTTTTAATCAGAGAGATTGTACTTATAAAACAAGTCGTTTGGGCCACACTTTCAGTTTGAATTAACAGGGATTGCAAAAGAGCTGCCTTAAAAGTTGTTACTATTAACTTATTCTGTATGTGAATACTAACCTCTCTATGACAGTCTCGTACCCTTGATCTTTGTATGATAGTTCGCTCTCTTTCCTTCCCTCTTCCAGTTTCTCAGAGAATTTTGAATGTTCATGTAAAACGGGATAGGACCATCACTTTACAGCTGTATGTAAATAACCTTGACCAAGCACCTTTGAAAGGGGTCTATTCTTGATTTAGATGATCTATATATTATGCATCATATCTAATGCTGACGTTGTATAACTAAAGATCTGTTTAATCTTCCCTTAGTATGTTGTAAGCTGGTCACACAGTCACTCCGATCCCTTTGTTTACATGTCATGACCTAATACAAGAGGTTTGATGTCATTACAAAATATCATTACAGGTTTGACATCATTATAAAATGTCACCAGTGGCCCATTGCACAATAGTGATCATAACAACCAACGTAAGGTCGAAGTTGATTGTATTCGTTGTCCATTTTCACCATTGTAAGGCCATTTTCCACACACATAAACAGCTTTATAAAATGCTGTAAATCAGCTGTAATTTTTTAATTCAACTACAATCAGTAAGAAATATTGTACATAGGTTTAGCAATACAGATTTCGTACTAAGATGTTAACCACATGTGCTTAAATAGATCTTAAAGTTTTCATTGTTATGATAGGTCAATGTGCAATGGGTCGCAGTGGCCCATTGCACAATGGATTTTTATTTTATGGTCACTTAAAATTCAATTTAAGATCATTTGCTTAACAGTGAAATGCTTCGTTGTTACGAACACCCTAAAAAGTCAGTTTCTGATGGATGAAATTCGGTAAATTGATATGTGAAGGGAAAAAATATGAAAGAAATCAGTTAGAATTACAGCTCATTGAGGGCATTCTAGTTAACATTATTTTAAGTCTCAAAACGACTGTTGTTACAATAAAAGTAACAATGAAAGGTTTCATTGTTTAATTGATTTTCATTGTTACGATCTGTATTGTGCAACGTGCCACTAGAGGTATGATGTGATTATAAAATCTCACCTTCATAGTTGACCTGTCCGTCACCGTCAATGTCGGCCTGTTTCATCATCTCGTCCACCTCCTCGTCTGTCAGCTTCTCCCCCAGGTTGGTCATGACGTGGCGGAGCTCAGCCGCTGAGATGAAGCCGTTGCCGTCCTTGTCAAAGACACGGAAGGCCTGCCGGATCTCCTGCTCCAGATCGGTCTCGACAAACTTCTTGGCCATCAGGTGCAGGAACTCCGAGAAGTCAATGGTCTCACTGCCTGTCAGCAGAAAAGGAAATGTTATAAGAAATGTTACAAAAAATGTTTCTTAGAAATGTTCTTAGTAATGTAATAAGGAAGGGGTCTGTTTGACTTGGCAGCTGTCCAAGCAGGACTAAGGTCCAAGTGGTCTTGGCAATTCGCTTAGGGATGGTTGTTGATGTTGGTAATAGGGTGTCAGGTGATAAAACTGGCGAGTTGTGGAGTGGAGAGCTGGGAGTTGAGTCTAAGAGATGACAGGATAAATGGATGTTGTCCTTATTTCTGGGACTAAGCCAAGGACATGCTCTCAGAGTATAGTCAGCAATGACACAGGGGTTGCTAATAGATGGTATAAGTAGGAGACATCCATGGATTGTCATCAATTTGAAAATAGAAATTCTCATGTAGGAAAGCTATATGACTCAGGAAGTGAATGTTACAGAGTATGTTCATACTTGTATCAGATCAGTAACCCTTTACATGTAGTCAAAGTGTCAAGGGTGTGCCAGAATTTTTGTAATGTGACACTTGATATATTTAATTTCATGAGAAATGAGGCAAGAATCATATCAAAGACTACAAAATATTATATTGATTAGATTTTATGAGATCTTGAGGTACACAAAAAACTGTACAAAGCTGCTGGAAATGACATGGTTCACAAAAAGCATAGTCTACAGAGATAAAAGGTCGAGGTGCTGTAATAACGGGTAAGACCCACAATACAAGAAGCATGGTTGAGTGGTTGAGTGTTAGAAATTGGGAGATTAAGTTGTTTAGGATCAATTAGTTTACCATGGGCTTACATACGCCATCAATTGCATGTATTAAGTTAAGCATTTGCTACGTTGGTCATCCTACCGCGAGGCAGACATAAGTTAATTATACATAATGTATCCAAAACGAAGAATGTATTACCCATACCTGGCTGGCTTCTATCCGAAACATCTACATTTCGAGGAACATACAGTTATTTAATCATGCGTTTTAGTATCATATTTCTACACCTATATTAAAGGAATATTAATTCCACGATGTTAATGAATACTTCCAATACTAATAAATAACAAGTCGGAAGATCAGGTGAACAAAAGATAGAGGAGAAGAATGGGAAGTCCTAATGTTTTTGGTTTGAATTTTTGGTCAGAAAGTTTTGAAAATGTGCGCACGTACTTGCAATGGAAGGGCCTAAATCTGCTTTGATTCAGTTTAGTTTTATGGTTACTAGAGTGAAATAAAACTTGAGAATAGTTTGTATAATATATTAAAAAAAATATCTTATATATGTAACTATTGAAATATTTGTATTGCACAGACCAAGGGGGCACAAAAAAAGTGTTATTGCCCTGGTTTGCACACAATTTTGATGGTTTTAGTCACCATTAATGTTTATCGAAAGTGCCCTGCGGACTGTACTTGATCTATTCTAGTACATTCATAATGTTGGAAGGTACTTTTAATTTTAGTGACTACACAGAAAACCGACACAGCATGCACAAACAGGTATCACTGCCCTCCAGGGCAATACAGCTCTGATTATTCACCTGCTTTTGAGATGGAAGGACAATAGTTAAGTCCCATATCTAGTAGTTTTGACCAAGTCGGCTGACTGATCAGTGTTAAAATCAGTCTATTCTACCAAGCTAATCAGCCAATTTTGACACCAATTCAGATTAAGCTAGTATATTTCAATACTTGATATAGACGGAATACCAGATTTGGTGCAAAATTGGCCGATTATCCTGGTAGAATCGGCCAATTCATGCACCGACCCAGATGGTGGGTATAGAGCTTTGAAGCCCCTACCCACCAGTATGACAGATCAAAGACCCAGTTGCTGACAGTCGGTGATTGGTGTCCAATTATCAAACATGCTAGATATGAATCAGTGCTCCTGTCAGCTGACGCTGGCTGGACATATGCATTGGATACCCTCACACAGATCGACACTAAATTCTTGTCAACTGGCAATATTCGAAGTCTCTTTAAGTAGTGGCGTACCGAGTGGGAGGGGAGGGAGGGGGGGTCCGAGGGTGGCTGAGCTGGAACCCCCTCAGATTTCTCAAAATTATATGATCAGGCACAGGGGAAAATTTTGCTATAGCACGTACCACCCCTTCACCTCCCCCCCCCTTTTTTTTTTTCTTCAAAATCCTGGATCCGCCCCTGATGATGAAAGAAAAACTATAGGGAATTTTCATCAAAATATAACTGGTCAGAACCCTCTCAGCTTTGTATGGAACCCTTTCTTATTTCATTGGAACCACCTCAGATGTTAGGGCTGGGTACGCCCCTGCCCAGTGGGTATGGGGCTTGAAGGAAAAGATATTCAAAGGCCCATACCCACCAGGCGATTTTGACCAGGTCGGCCGACCAATCGCCGCTAAAATCGCCCAATTCTACCCTAATGATTGGCTGATTTTAGCACCGATTCAGATCAGACGTACACATTTCAATATGGGATATACTTACAGGCAATCATAGGAGTCGGCCGATTTTAGCGGCAACTCGTTGGCAAACAATGTTACAGTCGCTTAGTGGGTATGAGGCTTAAAGCCCCAGGCGATTTTACTTGCGATTGGCGACAGAACACTGAGAGGTTTCTTATGATCTCCTGTCAGTATGGTATATTGAAATGTGCATGTTTGATCTGAATCGGCGCTAAAATCGGCCTATTCTAGGGGTAGAATTGGCCGATTTTAGCACTGATCCGTCGGCCGACTGTGTTAAAATCGCCTAGTGGGTATGGGGTTTAAGTCCTGACATAGACTATAAATTCTGCTTACCGTCGATGTCGACTTCGTTGATGATCTGGATGAGCTCGGCCTCGGTGGGGTTCTCCCCCAGCGTCCTCATGACCTCGCCCAACTCCCGCGTGGTGATCACCCCGTCCCCGTTCTTGTCGAAGAGGGAGAAGGCTTCTCCCAGCTCTGAAATAGTCATAATGGACAGCAGTTTAGGCATCTCCTTGGGCAGATCGCACGGCCGCACCGTGCGCAGCAACTGGGAGATGTGCATGGTGGAGGCTGCTCCTGGGTTATATATACGTATATATAGGATGCTTGGGCCTCCTGAGAAGGTGCGAGACACTAAGTCAATGTTGTTTTAAATGTCCTATATGAACGATGGGTGATTCGCAGCTGTGTGGGACTCCCTGGAATTGTTCAAGAAGTTAGGTCAAAGTTATCTCAAAGGTCCTATATGAGCGTTGGGTGACTCGCAGCTGTGTGGGACTCCTGGGAATGGTTCAAGATGTGTACAAAGTCAATGAGGTTCTTCAAGAATACAAAACTGTTCAGGAAATCATGAGGTATCCCTTGTTGATTTGTTATATAGGTGGCTGGGAATGGTCAATGCTGTGGGTAGTCTGAACGTCTGAATGCCGATAGTGTTAACGTTGGTCTCAGTACTAGCTGAGATAGGGAAGTCCTACGGGTGATAACCGGGTACTACAGGTTCAGTGAGTGACTGTGAGTCGGTCGGGAGCTGCTCGTTTATATGTGTGTACCCACCGGCTGGCCTCCCTCACCCCAACTCCCCTCAACCTGCCCCCCCCCCCCAACATGTGTGCGGGGGAGGGATGCTATAACTAGGAAAGATGGGGAGCGCCGAATTTTAGTACCCAGAAAAATCATCTTGCCGAGTAACCCTATGTTTACTGACACTCACCTGACACCAGCCGACTCACCGCTACGTACACAGCGGCGGTTGGGGAGGGGGAGGGGGGTGTTCGGTTGATTGTGTGATTGTGGATGATGAGAAAGATGAGGTTGGGGGCTTAAATTTAATGAGTAACATTTCCATCTCTCCTCCCCCCACACCCATCCACCCACGGCTTCAGTACGCATTTGCTCTGCACAGGAACATACAGAAAGTTTGAAAAGAATCCCGATACCCCTTGACGGATACACACGTAATGGAAGACCTCTTTCCTGAACCAAAGCCCCCCTTTCCTGACCCAAAGCCCCCCTTTCCTGACCCAAAGGTCCCTTTCTTGGGCCAAAGCCCCCCTATCCTGACCCAAAGGACGTATGTTGTATTTCACGTGTTAACGTCACATAGATGACAGAACTGTGTTACAACATTATTTTTCACATTTCTTACACATAACTGATATTTACGCGACATAATTCTGCCATTATGAAATTCAATGCTAACAATTGGCGGCTCATAGTGAACTACTTGGAAACCTCAGTGGGGGTGTTTGGGGGAAGTGGGCCAGTGGTGGTGGGGCCCTACTGGATCAGGGAACTTCCTCGAAGACACACAGACAGAGGTTCAGCCGTCCCGCAGTCTGGAAACATGTTGATTCATCCCTCGGTCTAACTGCACTGTGGCCCCCCGGTGCGCAGTTTTTCACTCAGTATGCCAATACCGCTGTAAATAAGTAACACCTTCCAGAAAGGTGTAGGCGATCATCATCAATTAGGGCCGTGTGGTTGAGTAGGGTATGTGGTTATAAAAGATCCCGATGCGGCAATTAGCGTTCTCATATCATCCTTTATTTATTACAGTTTACCTATTATGTCCGAGGATAAAAGTTCGAGAACAATAACTGACACGTCGGTTCTCGTATCTAGTACATTACAGTGATTCAGTCATAAAACCTAGCAACATTTTGTTTATTATTGCATTACCATCTTGTTGACAAGCAGACATATACATACAAAAAGGGAATTATAATCCACATGATGGAAACATGAACTCATTAGATTTTAATCAAACAATGATTTCTCGGCCCAGCTTTCTAGATTGCAACCAGAAGAAAATGGGGCAATCTCCGGGGCAATCTTTGAACATCGTTTCATGTTTTTGTATAATCCCAGGAGGTGTTGGTAATGTAGAGTGAAGTGTCGACTGAACAACAGGTAGCCTGAACAGGTAAGGATAACCTACCTCCGGCCGCCCCCGCTTCACTCTACATTCCCCGCACTCCCGGCCCAGCGGTAGGCCCCCCTGGATGGCCGTGGGGGGATGCTCAAGAACGGGGAAGGGGGGGATGCCTGGCGCGCAGGGGGGGGGGGGGGGGAGGATGTCCTCGGGGGGGGGGGGGGGGGGGGTTAGAGAAGAAGTGCCCGGGAGCCCACTTATCACTGCTAAACCCAGGCAAGCTGTGGCATAACGCCCACGCGCTGCGACCATACTTATTTGGTCAGTTACTTTCTTAATTTTCATGTATTAGTTATTTTACTGATATATTACATTAAATCTTACATTGCACTCAGGCATTGAATGTAAACAAGTGCTATTGCACTTATTTTTTGTCTGACTAAATAAAAGAATTAGAAAAAAATTTACATTAGTTTGAGACTCACAAAAGCAGAGTGCTTTGATAACATTACATTTTAGTGAAGTTGATACCTTACCAATACAGAATGTTATTACAATGTTGTTTTTATGTGAATAGAATGTAGCCAGAATGTTACGAAAATGCCACACTACGGGTTTATATACTACGATCTGGTCATAATGTTAGGTTCTAGAGATGGTATTAGGTGCAGTCAAAGTAACATAGCAAGAACCAAAACAGAACGTTACTGCAATGTTATTCGCCTGGGTATCTACTGCCCGAAGCCCGACCGGTGCTATCCACTCAGGCATGCAGTACAGCCTAATAAGTCGTGTCATCTTACCCAGCATACAATGCGGCACACCGGAACCACTCCCGGTTACATCCGGGGCACAAGTCGTTGAAGATCCCGGATGTGAGAGTCGACTTCCACATCCCTGAACCCCCCCCCCCCACTCACCTACCCCCCCCCCCTTTCCATCCTCCAGGGTAGTGCATACCCCTCCCCTCACCTCCTCACTCCCGACTTCCCCCTTGGGTAAACACAAGCTAAGATACCTTAACAAAGGGATGATGATACCATAGAAAGCCCCCTTTCTTCGCTCCAGGCTCCCCTTTCACTTTACCCATAGAGACCTGGGGTGCTCATTATACGCATAGATTGTAGGCCCCAAGTCTTCCTGCACTACCTTCCGCCGGGCGGTGATAATGAATCTGTGCTTCACGGGGATTGGTGGAAAGTATGTGAGCTTAAGGGGCGTTAAGCTATTATATAGACCATAATTACACCTAAGATATAGTGCCGAGGTATGAGTTCCCTGCTGATGTTGGTTGTCGCATATGGCACGTGCCCAGGAAATCACAGTGGGCGCGGTATTACGCTACATGACATGAGCTGCGATATGACAATGTAGCATAGAAACTGCACACACACACACACACACACACACACACACACACACACACACACACACACACACACACACAATAAATAAATATATATAATATATATTTATATATATATATATATATATGCGAGATAAAATTCGTTGTATCACATAAGAGACATTCTTCAAATCTTCAATAATGATATCACTTCTGTATGCACATGTGTCTGTATATGATATCTAAACTTCGCACCGATATCGCAGCCCAAGTCGTGTAGTGGAATACTGCCTTCAGGGTTTCAGGCTGAGCTGTGGCTCTGCACCATCGTCCAGTGAGGGTTTCAAGAGGTCTAAAAGATGGTAGCTATCTGTGGACCCATTTCTTGTGTTTCCTACTACATCTCATTATTTCCCACCCCTCCGGTCGACTGGAAGAACACCATTCATTTTTGTAAAAAAAAAAAAAAAAAAAAAAAGAGCCTATATTCCACATACCGGCCGATTTTGCTGCTTATTTTGAATATCGACAGTTGAAATAAAGGTTAAATATCAATATGTTATGTATCAATACAAAGGGCTTAAAATTCTCTTTCGAATGGTATATCATAGAATGCAGGATGTCATCCTATAGTCTTGGAGAAAACATGAGTTAATCACTGACCTAGAACAGATCCGATAAAATCATAGTTTTCTTGGGTGTAAACTTTGGGTTTATATTCATTAAAATAAAGGAAAACGTGTTATAGATAGAGGAAGCACGAATACCATTTCTAGGGCAAGATGTCCTTACAATTTAGAACTTATCAACATAACAAGTCTTTCAGCCATGTTCAGCCTGTGAAGAGGAATACAGCTTGTAAGTTAGACCAAATTAACTGAAGGGACAGGGGCTGGAGTCATTTACTCGAACTGCCTAGCTGACTAGGATGATAAAAATGGCGGTCGGTGATTCAATCGTTTACATTAGGAGGGCTATTAAAACGAACACTTTCAAGAAATCGGCCTAGGCCAAGGGGTCTAGACGGTTCACGCGGGGCCTTCACCTGAACCACGTGAGCAGTCAGACTCGTGGGAGTGACTCGACCCGAGCAGGTGGTACTGAGACCCACTCCTTCTCAAGAGGTGGGGGGGGGGGGGGGGGGGGGGTAATTCTCCCTACTACTGGGAAAGTTCTCATTGCTAGTTTTCTGATATGTAAACCACAAATAATGCAATGATTAATGAAAATTGGCCTGCTTACGCCTTGTAAGTTGTCCACATATTTCCCAGCATGCACCTTGATTAAGGCTAGCCTGCAGGTAAAACATACTAACTCAGCTATCCTAATATCAGTAGGGGGAACTGACTCCTTGATGGACCCACTACAGCCCCCATCCCCCACTGTTGTCATTATGACAGCTGCTGAACTATTGTGTGATCCCTGTATATGAGTTTACAGCCTCAGTTGTCAAGATGTCAAGGGACAACCTATTATTTCCACTGCTTCTGTGTTTAATTCCAAACAATCTTATGAGCATAGTTTTCCAAAGATTATAAAACTAAATTTAAGCCTAAAACTGGCCTATGTTGCCTATAAAACTAAAACTAAACCTAAAACTAGCCTCTTCTAACTACAAAAACTATAGCCACTACGGCCCCCTAGCCCCATAGGACAGTAAGCCCTGACAGCCCCCCCTTAAGAGCGGTCTAGTACCCCCCCCCCCCTCATCCTCCACTGCCTCCGACTCCCTCCACTCAGAGGTCAAAAAGCCCGGACACCTGGGCCGAGTGGTTGCCGAGCAACTGTTGACACATAAAGAGGGCGACGTCGAGGCCAGCAGGTGAGCAGATCTGACGTACCGTAAAGCCTCCACTCTAAACCCAGGCAAGAATATGACGTTATGATAACGTTATTATAACATTGTCTTTAGTTCTGCTTTGGTTTTTGTTACATCATTTTAATGAGACCCAAAAAGATCTTTAGAACCTAACATTGCGACATCACACTGTGAAGTTATTATGACATTCTTGTAACATTCTTTCGCATCATAATAATGTTATTATAACATTATAAGTAAGGTCTCAACTTCACTAAAATAATTATGATGTTATTATAACATTCGTTTTTAGTAAGTCTCATCTTTACCTAAAACCCGTGGGCTTTTTTCTAACCTGGTAATAAGCGTTGAGGACTCAGAGATTGTCAGAATTCGATCACCTTAATGACTTCAATCAAGCCGGATCAATTAAGATGAAATTGAGTCTGAATGAAATAGAATGACAATTTGATTTTTTTTTTCATGATCAAAAAATCTGTTTGTGTCTGGCCTTTTAATTTAGTCGGGAGGAATTTTGAACTTTTTACGGTACTCGTAATAATGACTCAAGGACCGTCGGTGAAAGTAGTCCCGGTGAGGGCGGAGGTATACACAGATCGGTTAAACCAACACAGCGGGATCAGCGAAGGACGTGTGAATTGTTTGATTGGCGGGAAAGTGGGGGAGGAGGGGTGGCAACATTGATTCCGGAAGTAGGAATTGCGTATGATTATCCAAGGTCCGGGTTGGCACTGGGTCCGCACTCCGCGACCCTGATTTACCAACACTGGGGTACCCGTTAACACCTGAAGTACAGCAGTGGGTTCCTGTGGCGGATTTAGAGGTTTTAGATTTATTTTATTTGTAAGTTATTATTATTATTTTATTTTTCTTTGGGTAAAATTCTGGGACTCGGAGGGTACGGCGGAAAATTTTACAACATGGCGCCTCCCTCCCTTTGAAAATCTCTGGAAGCTCCCTGGTGTTCTTAGGTATGATCCAGTATACAATAATGATTGATAATAAATGGAATGACATAAGCCTATTATTCTTTTTCTCTGCGATATCTCGCTTTGAATGGCTCATTTGTTTCTTTAATCTCCAAGCTCGGACCCGGAATTAGCCGTATTAGGGAACCCAACCAAAGGAGGTCTGATGGTGGAAAGTCGCCTTTTTAACTCGACTTGACCTTTTCTGTTAATGAGCACCCAAAGGACGGCTCAGGCCTCAAGACTCAAAGACTCAGGCTGTCCCCGCCAGGACCGGCTCCTGCTTCCGTCGCCTGGAGCTGGCTCTTGGCGTACCAATTTGTCTGAAATCGAATCCAAAGTCTCCAAGCAGATCTATCATAAAACCGAACCATATATCTATTGCTATCTTACATAAATGCAATTTCTCACAGTCCTTTTGATACTTCGAAAATTGAGTGTATACATACTCTCGTTATTGCGCCATGGAAGGTACGCCAATGAACCTTTCAATGCGTATTTACTTTCTTTTCCATCTCAAAAACGATACCACTCATTCGCACACAAGTCTGCGTCCCGGGGTCTGTGTTAAGCCCCATTCGTTCTGGCCAATCTTTTCACTGCGATCTTAATTGTTTTCACTAGATAATCGCATAACTTAATATATTAATAGGTCCTATGTAAACCACGAAAATATTTTCCAAAAATACTTCTTAATACAAGAAAAGATTGTAATTATATCTCAGATCGTAATGAAAAACTGCCAAGGGCGAATGGGGCTTAAGTGAAAGTACGTCATCGGCAGACGTTTCTGGTTGGTGCTAATCAAGCGTGACGTGTGTGCAGGATGTGGGAGATTGGTTACCTGAGGCTCAGGTGTGACTCACCCTCATCACCACCGCCTCGCACCTGTCCACTTAAGCCTGGTTCCCACCAGCCGATTTGGACCACCGGTCATTTGGTAATTTATTTCTTTTAACTACTAATATGACAAAAGATTATATATGTTACATATCATTTGAAGGAAAATGAAAACCATTTCTAATGGTATATAATATGTTCATGATTATATATTTCCATTCCTGATTTTTGAAATTGATAGTAAAATCGGCTAGTGGAAACAAGGCTTTAAGCCCCCATTACGATTCACGACTTGGGCTGCGATATGATAATCGGGATTTACTATAGGATTTGGTTGTTAAATGTACTAATTCATGATATGAAAGGTCTTTTGACCATCAACTCATTAAAAACTGGCCTATAATGTCCTATGACCACTTAAAAGAAAGACCATAAAGTCTTCCACATCCCCAGGGATCCAATAAACGAATTTAGAGTTCCTGTGGTGTGATTTACATGCTTCATAAATGGTTGCAAGCGGATGAAACCTCCATAGATTAGTCCAAATTAACACTAAACACCAATCGTCGGACAACTAAACTAGTCTGCATCGTTTGTAGGCCAGTTGAGGATGCGGCTTTAGCACCACCTGCTCTCTCACGTAGCTAAACATGTGTTTTCAACACCCCCCCCCCCCATACCCCCAGGCACACAGATTACATTAATTTTCTAACAAAAACAGGCTTCAAAACAAAGTGTCCCAGGCACTTATACCTACCAAGGCCTACACATCATAAACAAATCATAAACATGTGGACCTTATTCAAAGACAGAATAACAGCTCAATATCAAGCCAAAAATACATTCAAAGCAATCAGGTCTTGCACGATTAGAAAGGTGGGATCCAGGGAGGGGCGGGCGTTTTCCCTGCCCCTCCCTGTTGGTGGACACTTAAAGTTGGCAAAAGGGTAAACAAAAACAAAAAATAAGAAGAAAATAAAAAAAATGTTGTGCGCATGCATGCACGCACAGTTGCTTCATTTTTTCAACTAAGCATGTATGCTGACTGCTCTCTCCCTCCCCACACAACCCCCACACACAAAACACACCCTTTCTCTTTCGGAAATCCTGAATCTGCCCAAGTGCGGCAGGTGCCTGAAGCATGCTAATCTTTTGTGTAAATATTTCTTAAAGTTCATTTAGTGATTCCAGATGGTAATCCGATCTTCCATCCACCTGTCCGTTGGTTTGGTGGTTTAAGTTAATAACAATTTTGAAGTGATAATATTCTGTTGAGATCGACTAAGCCAAAACTGTAACAATCTCTCGGAAATGTTTTCAGAAATAGCAGGGCCAATAAGTGCTGACGTCAGCACGCCTGCTGGCCGGTCTGTGGTGAGCACCTGTCTGTCCGTGAGGCCTGAGTCCCCAAGAGGCGATTCTGATAGGGGAAACCTGAGAACTTCTCACTTTTCTCCAATGATATGGGAAGATACCATTCATCCTACATACCATTTGAAAGGGAATTCAAAATGCTTTCTAATGATATGTAAATTGGCTATGATAGGTCTGTATTCCTATAGATCTGGTCGGCAAGAAACAGCTCATTCTCTGTTCATTTTATTGTCACATAGTGATAGTTAAGAGTTCTGGGTGGATATCATGAATGTTATTTTATATGAAGTGTTGTACATAAACAGGACATAATTATATTATCATTACACTTTAAATGTGCCATAAGAGTTGCATTTTGGTTAATTTACAAGAACGAAGGAAAAGACAAACTAACAGGAGGTGACATAAGATGTTCAGGTTTTTGTATTTTTTCTTGACAGTGTCCCAGATCTATAGTGCTGACTTCTGAAATAGGGAGTAAGATCAGGAGTAAAATCGGCCAGTGGAATACAGCCTTAACTCCCTGGGCAGCTCCGGATGAGCTCATCATCCAGGCGGCAGGACAAAAACACGTATTAATTAGCTGGTCAGCGCGCATTAGGTAGACGAGTGGTCTAATTGCAGTCGTCCACACATGACAACACCAATAAGGCTGGTATTATTGGGGTACGGGGTGCCCGGGGAGTACTTTTCTTGGCATATTGCTAATCTAATGGACCACCGTGGAGTGGTGGTCAGACAAAGGGAGATATACGACGACTGCCGGCGTGCACTCAGATATATAAATCATCAACAGAAACTGCCTTAGCTTGGCAAAATATTTTTTCATCGAAGGTGTTAATCTTCAGATATATCTGCTGTTCACGACATTACAATGGGATATACTCGCGCTGAATGAATGGCAACATTTTTGTATATATATACTTCGATTTCCATTAGTGTTGGTATGATAAAGTATATATTAAGATTAATAAAGTAATAATTACACACATTTCCCATGAACCCGCAAAGTCCCACAGTCTGCCTACATTTGGTACTTTTGGTCTGAATAAACAACCTTTAGAAAATCTAGATTCCTAAAAAAAAAATATTCTTCAACATTCAAAACTCTATAGTCTATAGTTGTTTTTATAAGCTCTACAGAGTTTTAAAAGCTTTACAGAGAATGGCATGGATGAAAAAACGTAAATGAGATAGAACTTTTCCTTTAGAAACTTCCTAGAAAAACGTCAAGACAGAACAAACCTTCTGTGGCCGTTCGATTCTTACAAAACACAGGGTCTAAATTTGTCGATTCCCACAAAACCTGGGATTCTTAGAACAACTCCTGATGGAAATGGGGGGCGGCATGCATGTTGAGTACATGTGATCTACCTCTGAACTCTGCATGCAATCAGTAAGAGCCCGACGTATCTAAGGCACTTGTAGTCCAAGTCTATTGTACCTGAGGAAACCGTTTATACTGTGATGTTTACAACAACACACTAGACTTGGGAACCCGCTGCTCTCAGCAGAATGTACCCACTGCCATTTTACTGTAGTGGTGCACACAATAACCACCGAAAACCCATACATCGACATGACCATGGACTATGTTTTGAAAAATCTGTAACTTTCCATTCATTGCTCATCAATCATGTAAAATGCATCTCATATTACTATACCACAATAGTCATAATATTGTACTATTCATCTAACCTCCTGGAGATCATGTGTGATGTGTAAAGAAGTTAATAAGATATGAAGAAAAAGAAAGAAAGAAGGAAACATAGGACGAACCCAGAGTTACTAATCCAGCCCAAGTCCTAGCCAAATCAGGGTCTCTACATTTTTTAAAATCTCTTTTAACCCGTCTAATTTCAACTGGAAAACGATTAGCAAAAGTGCTAGCTTAGATCTAGCCCCAGCCACAGGGGCTGTTGTAGTAGTTGTATAAACCTTGTTATGAATACAGACATCAGGAAACACTATACCTTGTATAAGAGTGCATAGAATTACACTAACGGTAGCATATTACCAATTTACCATAGGTAACGTATGGATCTAGAACACTGAACCAGATCCATTGCATGAATAGATTTAAAGTACACTATAACAAGGGGGGTGATTTATTATCTCCCTATTACAACTATATATATATATGTATATATATATATATATATATATATGCACATATATAAAATTACATGATAGTGTGTCAAAGTGTAATACCTGTTTCTCCTGATCTTCATAATTATATATATATATATATATATATATATATATATATATATATATATAACTGTGAAGATATATATATGACTGTGAAGATCAGGAGAAACAGTGACATAATATACCAGGTATTACAACTTGACACACTATCGCCAATGTTGCACAACTCCCAAGAGACCTTACTGAACTTGTAGATGTGTAAACACATTGGGGAAAGGCCGATAAGATGTTACAAGTCTACTTCTGTGGCGCCAGGGTAAGAACTAGGGGGCCGGGGGGAGGAGGGGGGTGGGAGGTAAACGGAGGGGCTACGCACAACATCCACACCTGCCTTCCTAGAACTACAAAGTTCCGGGAAACCGGAGATTAAACTGATGCCGACCAGTTTCTTCTTGGAAAACATCACTTATTTCGTTACCGTACAAGTACAGGGCCAGGAAACGTGGAGTTTTTTTTGAGAAGTAGGTCGGGCATGTACGAAGATTGTTTCTTGTACCTTAAGCTATTGAAAATCATTATGCAATTGTAAATTGGGTCCCACACAAAAGAGAGAAAGAGAGGACGAACGGCGCCTTTTCACGACTAGGAACCTCAACGAGAGCAATAGCTATTTCAACGATTCTGACGTAGTTCTAACTGAAATTAAGATAAGGTAGGCTCATGGCAGTATTTCATTTTACGAGTTTCCTACGTTTCAAATCCTAGGATAACTCTATGGCATGCCCATGGATTTTCAACGACTATATATATATATATATATATATATATATATATATATATATATATATATATATAGTTGGAAATCGGCGGAGTATGCGCGGCAGCAAAGGAGAAATGTGGCCACCATTGCATAGAAAATGAAATGCATAGAGTGAGTGATGGATGTTTTATGCCGTACCGACAGCCAGGGCAATTTTCATGGCAAAAACAAGTTAGGACAAATTCTGTCTTTGGTGGTTGTATTTATGAGATGAGAATGAGATGAGGGTAAACAGCAGGGGATCAAAAACTGGAAATCATTTTTGCTGTACCTCATCCCTTAGTGAATCCAGACACCAACTGGGAATCGAACCCAATGAACTACTGCGTCAGTGCTGGGTCCCCCCTATCTTCGCCTTTTATGATCAGCAAGGGCCACCAGCTCGTGGTCTATATTCTTCCCAGGAGCAGAAGCCCAACCCCGGTACCCCCAAGGGGGTACACACACACACACACACACACACACACACACACACACACACACACATATATATATATATATATAACAGATAGATAGATAGATAGATGATTATGGTTCTAACAGCAACGATTTACTGAACTATGATGGATTGTGATCTATGTATAACTGTGATTATTTAGAACTGCAGTTGAATGTGAACACAATACGACAATATTGGTTTTGTAACGTGAATAATGAATAGATCGGTACGAACCACTTAGTGAGTGGACCGATCAGTCACTGCGGGAGGGGTTGTATAAGCTGGACACCATAACTAGATCACCCCTGAGGTTGGGGCCTGAGGACACTATACTTTTACCATTAAGTAAATAGGCCTATTATATACACGATTAATTGACTATGACCGGGTTCTGTGAATGGTGCCATTCTGTAACCATGCATTTTGTAGAAGGTTTGCCCCTGAGAATAACGATACTGATGATGATTATGGCGCGAGGTTTCAGGCCCTAGCTTGTATGCAGATCCGTATCCTACATTTTTCTAAAGTCCCCCAACCTCCGTCTGACGTTCGCTTAGTTTTAAACAGGGACGTACACGTTCTCTCAAGAATTCAGACGGTCTTGAAAATATTAACCTTCCCCATTGATGCCTAAGTAATATTTCATTTAAACAAGTAAGATGCGCAGCCGGAGGCTAATCCCGGTCCTTCAAACTGGAGTAAGGTTCTCTACTTATTTGCCCACCACTGGTGGGGCATTGGGAGGGGTGACAATATAGATTTTTCATTTTTTTCTGCTTTGTTTGTTTGTTTTTAGTTTTGTTTGTTTTGAGAGGGGCGGACATTTTGCTGGGTGCTGGTGTTATCCCTAGCGTTTCATAGTGGCATATACACCAGTTGATATACCAGCATTTATCTCAAATGACATTCTGGCTCTTGAACTGTGTGTACTAACGTGGCTTGTAGGCGATCACGACCACAACTGACCAGGTAAGGTTTGATTTTCCCTCCCTTACCCCTATTTGCATACCATGTGACCTGGTTGGGTCACTTTTGTTGTGCTGTTGTCAAGGTAGCAGTGTCCTCATTGGTCAGTTGTTGCTGGCCAGAGGATTTTGTGAAGTCTCATGTGTGTGAGACTTTTTGTTTCCCTTTATTTTTTATTTAATTTTGTATTACGACATTTTTATGGTTGTGGTTTCGACTATGTGTCTCATCAGGTTAAAGAATTGGCCTTTTTTGGGAAGCTCATGATTAGTTTGTTATTTAACAGACTATAGTCTGCAGTTTGTATGTTGACCCATTTTTATGTATGGGCCTGTGTTGAGGGATTTCTTTTTGTATTTGGCTTCTGTGCCTTATTGATTATTTTTTGCATGCATTTAGGTATTTTTGTTTCATTGTTTTATGGCAAAAATATGGTCAGGTAGCCGGTATGGTTAGACATTCTGGCTCTTGCTCACTCTGTATTCATTGGCCGCTAGCTATGGTTTGGGTAAAGATTGGAAGCAATGCCGTTTGTATATACATATAGAAGCATGGAAATCAATTCATGGACGGTCTCTTCATAAGACCTGATTACCACTGGCCTGGGCCCCATACCACAGCAGCAGGCGCCCGACAACGCGGAGGGTACAATTCTAAAACCCATTACACACGAAAAGCGGCACGCCAGGTGATGCTTAAAACCACCTCCCGCCGCCGAGAAATAATTAGAAATAGATGGAATCAAAATCAATCGGTTTCATATGAGGCGGTGCCTGCGCCATAAGAGGAGCGTCGCGCGCACCCCACAGGGCAGAATGTCTGCTCATTTCCCAGCATGCCCCTCACCGGAGGTGTCGCAGACGGACCAGGATAGAGTGTCAATCAGGATACGATTATCACCCAGCAGAGATAAATGAAAGTGGTAATTTGCAACCGAATGGAAGGTATTTAACTGGAGAAGTATACACCTTTCCCATGAACAAGCGCAGTCCTGGGGGTCTAGGCGGGGGGGGGGGGGGGGGGTATCACGTGTCAAATTAAAAAGAATGGCCCTTTCACATGTCCTTGTCGCTTTTTTTCTGGGCTGGAAATTTCAGTATTTTTAGATCTAAATGTCTATTTTCAGAACCATTTATAGAATTAAAATCCGCCCAGTAGAACAGCTACAATTCAACAGCGGGACCTGTTGCAACAACGGCGTCCCTGTACAATGACGTCATTGTTGTGAGGGTTTGATTATGCGACGGAGCACTGGACCTCCTACCTGTCTCCTCATCCCGTCCAGCGCCCACTGAACCCATTCAGGTGTCTGACACATCTATATTCCATAGTCACACCGGCTTGACGTCATGGCACCCCCATATACAACTGACACCAGCTATTGTGGGAAAAAATATATTTATAAAAGCTGATGTGGGAGGGGAAGGTATGGAATGGGTCTGATGACGTAGGCCGGACATGTTGTCCGTTAAAGTTTGAAATTGGTGTCAGTGAATTGTTTGCTTGGTGCATATTTCATAATAGCAATGATTCAGAGGTGCCCTGAATAGTAGGTCTGTTCGTTTTTTTTTTGTCCTTGCATGTGGTTTGGAAGCTGAAAATACTGTTTTCGTGATTCTATGATTACTGCTAATAGTAACAAGGCAATTGCCATCCATTTTTCATCTATCTTTATTGAATACTAACAAGTATGGGATATACAAATAACTATGAATACTGGAGAACTCAGTCCGCAGGAGAACTCGGTCTGGGCAACGAGTATACAAAAATGTATACTCGTTGGTCTGGGAGAACTCTGTTCTCTGGAGAACTCAGTCCACTGATGGTTTCTAATGGAAAGCAAACTATATAATATATCCCTCACTTCTAATAGATCACTAGGGTTCATACCTAAAAGGCTAACTCGTCCCTATTCCAACGTGTGTGGATTGGGAAGGGCCAAAACAGCATTGGGCCGAGTTCTCCAACGGACCGAGTTCTCCTGGGCTGAGTTCATCTGTGGACAGAGTTCTCCACTTACCATAACTATGACTATCTGGAAAATCGTTGTGAAATGAACTTTTGATCAATTAAAAAAGAATTGAATGCATCAGCAGACTACTAAATCATGCAGAATCATGCTACTACAACAAAGCCATATGTCCAATAAGCAATCATTTTCATATTAACAAAGAACTTAGAGATTCCCCACATGGCAATGAGTCACACAGTACCCTCAGGACTCCAGGACCCCTGGACACTGGGAATGCTTGTATAATGAGGACATGATGAAACCGTAGACCCCCACAGGCACCTTCTCCAAGTGGTGGTCAATCACTGAATTACCTGACACTGCCAGGCCAAAGCACACTGACCAACCTGATTCTCCTATTAACGCCATGGCAACACTGACCAACCCAACTCTTCTAAAGCCCTGACCACAATAACTAATCCAACTCTTCTAAAGCGACAGCCAGACCAATCCAAACCTTCTGACCATACCAACCAACCCAAATCTCCTAAAGCTGCCACACTGACCAACCCAACTCTGCTAAAGCCAGGGCCACACTGACCAAACAAACTCTCCTGAAGGTAGGGCCATACTGACCGACCCAATCCTTCTAAGGATAGGGCCACACTGACCGACCCAATCCTCCTAAAGGTAGGGCCACACTGATCAACCCAACTCTCATAAAGCCATGGTCACTCTGACCAACTCCACTCTCCTTAAGTTGTGGCCACTCTGACCAATCTAACTCTAATAAAGCTGTGGCCACACTGACTAACCCAACTCTAAAAATGCTGTGTCCTCACTGACCAATCCAACTCTCATTTTACTATAAGACTGGACTTTTTTCTGTAAACAAGACACTGCGAATTGTGTAAAAAAATGGTCTGCAACGTGTTTGAAAATCCCATATAATATCCTTGATTTAAATGAGTATTTTCATGTTATCTAGTAAATTCGGTGGGTAATTCCATAGTACAAATTACTATATATATATATCTCCATTTGGCCACTATTGAGACGTGGAGAGACACACAATGTAGAATGACCAACAAAGCCACCTGTCCAAGAAGTAATTATTTTCACATTAACAAAGAACTTACAGATTCCCCAGATGGCAATGAGTCATTCAGTACCTTCCGGACTCCAGGACTCCAGGACCCCGGGCACTGGTTCCTTAATGAAGAGGTGATGAAACAGTAGACCCCCACAGGTTACCTCTCCAAGTGGTGGTCAACCACTGAATTACCTGACACTCCAAAAGGCCAAAGCACACTGAGCAACTCTTCTAAAACCCCCACCACACTGACCAACCCAACTCTCCTAAAGCTGCAGCCATACTGCCCAACTCAATCCTCCTAAAGCCATGACCACACTGACCAATTGCAACCCATGCAATCTTCCTAAAACCAGGGCCAAACTGACCAATCCAACTGTCCTAAAGCCACGGCCACATTGATCAACCAAACTATGCTAAAGCCATGGCCACACTGACCAACCCAACTCTCCTAAAGTCATGGCCACACTGACCAACCCAACTTTCATGGCCACTCTGACCATTTTGAAACCATGATACAACATGCATGGTATTTGATGATGTTCTAGACTTGTGTTTCCGCTTTACAGTATGTCGAGTGTATCTTTAATAGAGAATGCTTAAGAAATCATACTGCTTAATTGTTATGATGCGATAAACCCATTTAAAACTTTGCTAGTTTGAAACCGGCCCCTTACCTGAGAAACTCTATACATGTATGTGTAAATTCCTTAAGCCGTGGATATACTGAAGCACTATGTTTCAATGCAAATAAATAGTTTAGTCATCTAAAGGAGTTCCCTTTATCACCCGATACATCTTAGACATCAGGGAGAGATGACCCAAATAAGGCCAATAACACTTTAATTACACCAACCCTAAAAACACTACACAAATAACCAAAGCAAAGTGGATGACAGATTGCCTCTGAAATTTGTAAAATTCAGCTTTATTGTATTGGCCATTTCCCCATAGGAATCAAGGTTAAAGCACGGCAGCCCACCCTATAATGTCAAACCTTATTTTGCAGTAATGTTTAATCAGTTCGTGGAGATTATAGACAAATACAATCCTTCAAATAGAAAATACCAATTCTGCAATCTTAAATGCCATTCTTTAAGACATTTTGATCGGGCAACATGGCTAGGTCTCTTGTCCACACTGTCTTACCACCCAGGTGTCTCAGCACCCACCCACCGCCCTGGGAGGTCCTGCGGGTATGCAGTGTGTATTTTCGATATGAGATTTATTAAATTGTCTCCACTATCCTAACACCTGCGTCTGTCGGAAATCACCTAGCCAAATGCTATTCGACAAAGGTGTTTTCAGGTGCTATCATTTACACTTTCTTCCGCTGAACACGTTAATGACAGGTACCGTAAAAGGGGGTATTTGTCAGAAAAGGTACAGACATCCTTGGCCAGACAGAGATGCTTTTCTGCACCACTTGCTGATAATAACAGCGGCCTCTTTCATAATATCCATCGTAGCTACTATATATTTGAGGAACCTTTACAATTTTCTTATGATCGTTTTGAAATTGCGCTTCATAATAAAATAGTCATAAGTCACCTCCAAACTGTCGTAAGTCACCCCCAAACCATCGTAGGGCCCACCCAAACCATTGTAAGGAAAGCCAAACTATCATTACTAAGACAACCCAAACCCTCATCTTGAGGTCTTGAAACAGAAATATTTCCAAAACCATCGTAGTCAATTATGAAACACCCCGCAGGAGTAGCATAACAATTATCATGACGGTTGTTGATAAAGGTTAGATGTTGTCAATGTTTTCAATGTTTTCAATGTTTTGACCAAAGAGAGTTATGCTGAATTTAAAATACAAACCATTTTTACAAAAGAAGGGAATGAAAACCAATAAAAATAAAATTCCGTCGACACATCTTTACCTGATGATCACGAAGAATAGCGAAGACCAAGAAAAATAACTAAAACTACGTCCTAAATAAATCGGTAAAGCAAAAGAGCAGTTTTGGATAACTTCCATTTACACGTTTTCCACCAAATAAATAGAGTAATATCCCTTAAAAATACCATCTTGATACCTTAATTGCCAATATAGACATAGTAAAGTTATCATATTATGATATCCAAGCCACAGTTTACATAGTGTGATCAAAGATATTAATTCAAGCGTGGCAAAAGCAGTTAAATGTTGAGTTACGGAACATGCGTGATCATCCCCGTAAAAGAAATAATGGCGGGATTCTTATATCTCCTCTGAAGAGACAGACCAGGAGTAGGGTCCATACAAAGGCCACGAGGATCACCCTGATCCCGCCCCGTCCACAGAGTACACTGACGGTCAAAACATGGAAGGCCTCATGATAATAGCTCGACAGCATCTATCTAAAGGCAGATTGGCATCTATCACTACATCACGAAGATATTTTATATGGAAAACAGTTACCTGTACAAATAACGTTTGATTAAGACAATACTTTTGAAAACATTCATGTTATGTTATAGATGACATATTCTTTGCTAACCTCACTTATTTTCAAGATAATTATCGCAACATTGTTTATGGTCGTCATTTCAGGATGTACATATATCTATAACTATATACCTATATATATATATATGAGAAATGATAAACCAATCCATTAATCAATCACTAATTTCCACTGCACCTGAGCAAGCTTGTAAATATGTTACGGCTCCCTGGGCTGTCGTAAAAGATTATCTAAGCGAGCTTTTAGGGACTTAAAACCAAATGTAATGTGCTGAAATATGATAAGACTTAATTCCTTAGAACTCTAACCCGCTGGTCTAATCCAGGCCAAGTTCAAACGACTTTAGTAGCATCCACTTAAGTTCTATGACGCTCATGAAATAGTAAATTAATTAATTAATTTCGAAAAGTGGACTGTAGTCCATTCGATATTTGACTTTTCACAGTTGTGGTACACTAGTTTGATTAGCTTTAATGGGAGCCAAAAGCAACGTATTCGTGGGATCAATATTTTTGCAAATCTTTTAACTATTTGATTGGCTTTAAAAACATTCTACGACCACAACCCAAGCTTAGAAATTGGAAACGGAGTGTAGAAAGTGCATTCAATCTCATCCCTGTTCAATTTGGTCACCCACCAAAATGATATTATTCATAGTCATTGTTGTCTCCTGACAGAAATTACATACCTTTTATTGAATTACTTTTACAATTTATTGAAATTTCATTGAATAATCAAAGTCAGTTTTCATGGTTTGTACTGAATCATTTACTAAAGATTGACTGCAAGAAGGTGACTAGAACGGCAGAATTCAGTTTTAATTTTTTGGATTTGCAAAATGTTGTCACATTGCTTTTGACCCCTTTTAATCAGGGTAACAGACGAGGTTGAATGGACTTTTGATTTGACTGTATTTCATTAGTTATTTGACTTCGCACAATTTCATTAGATTAATTTGATTGGCTTTAATCATAAAGTGCAGTAGGCAACCAAAGAAAATTCGTGATAATATCTTGAAGATCCACGATATTACTGTGAATTCTTTCTCATTGTTAGACCATAAAATGATGGCAACAGGATATAACAAGAATTTGAAATTAGTTTTGCACTTTACAATTATTTCCATTTTACGTTTTATTGGGGTAGCTTAAGATGTATCGTGGATACTCGCTATGATTATCACCAATTTTCAGGGTACAGTATATTCGTTTTAAATTAGGTTTAAGCCTGTATTCCGCTAGGCGATTCTAAATACCAATCATTTGGTAATTCATAACTTGTAATCAGTTATATGACAAAATCCATGCACCCTACATATCACATAAAAGGAATTAGAAAAGCTGTCCAATGATATATAACATGACTATGATTAATCCATACTCCCATTGCCAATTTTTGACATTGGGAGTAATTGGCTAGCGGAATACATACATAGTACAGACAAAGGGGGCAGGAAGCAATCGTGATTGCCCTAGCTTGCACATAATATCAAGGGCCTTAGCCCAAGACATAGGTGTGTGAAAACTTGGGCAAAAATAATTGCTGAGTGTGCCAGTTGTTTGTACTTGATTTATTTTATATCAATTACACAGACAATTTTGATTTTCTTTTACTGGCAACACAAAAATTGACATTAGAAAATCAGACAGGCATAATTGCCCTGTGGGGCAATGTTAGATATTTTATTCACCAGTTTCTGAGGACAATGGTTAAGACATATGGGCTGCAATCCTGATACAGAATAAAGCCTTGAAAGAAGAAGAAGTTTGCTCTACTCACCCGAGATCTGCTCCTGCGTCAGTTGCTCCACCTGCAAAGGCAGATTGGCATTTTGCTGAGTCAGCACGACAGGGTTGACCGGGAAGGGCTTTCTCTTGCCCGACGTTCTACCCATGCTATTTGTCTTGTCCCAGTTGGGCATGAACCTGTTCTTGACAAAGCTGGAGATTCTCTGCACCACCTTTCTGTGACCATTTCCACCACTACTCTTGAGTTTTTTCTGGAGGGACCCCAGCTTGAGGCCGTCCGGGTGTGACTGGGGGTTCTCCGTGGGACAGCCGCTCCGACCCTCTACTCACAACACCCCAGGCCGGTCAGGGCTCCGATCAATGGGTCAGTGAGATAACGGACCACCCCACCTTAGTAGTATTAGTCTTAGTATTAGTATTCCCCGGCTGAATCCACAAACAATTGGCGTCCGGACTCGAGCCGTAGTGTAAAGTGTTTGGACCGACGTTTGGAGTATGTGAATACTCGCGCGCGTGTGTATACAATGTGTGTGTTTGCGCGTTGCCTGCACGTGCTGTCCACCTGGTGCGTTCAGAATACTGCGAGCAGGTGTGAGCAGGTGGTGTGTTTAGTTTGAGCAGCTCGCCGTCCTGTTGCTCGTGTTGGTGGTGGTGTGAGTGGGTGGTGGATGCTCGGTGACGGCGGCCTGTAGCTCTGTCACCGAGGCCCGCCGTCCTACCTTTTATAGGCGACAATTAACCTGCGGCCCCCTGGCGGCCGGGGAGTGAATCAATCACCACCACCTGCTGCAGGAACTGATCAACTGAATCGGAGAACACGCTGCTGGAGGGATAGCACGTATCCCGGAGCCCATACTCAGAACATGCAACCTATGTATGTTTATATGTATATGTATATGTATATGTATATGTTTTGTTTATATACATTATATATATATATATATATATATATATGATATATACATACATATATACATACATACATATATATATACATATATATATACATATACATAAATTCTAAGTTTGGGGATTTCAGATTTAGGGCAAATAAAGTTTACTAGGTTTTCAAAATTGAACCGATGGAGATGCATGCGCGCACACAGACAGAGACACACATAGAGACACACACACACATACATAATTATGTATGTATTTGATATAGTTATTGCTCTGTTCTGAATAAGCCGTGGGATACACTTTTGGTTCAAAATGCAGATTAATACATTCAATTTATTGTCATGATCCTTATTTCACATGGATAGTGTGGGGTTACACAGCAATTTGTTGAGAACATACCTTTGCCCAAAACAAAGCAAAACCCCAATCTTCTCCAATATAAGTACACGAAATTCCGTAAATAACATGGTAAAAATGTAAGGCTTACACCCAGAATTATTCTTTTGGCAAGTTGATAACCATAAATATAATTATTTTGGTAGTTCAAGCAATAGCATTGAAATTCTGTACCCGGCATTTTCAAAATTGGCTGTGGAGCTAGCATTATAAGCTCCGCAGTTTGCATTAAGTGGATATCGGCTCCGGAAGATGCCTTTTACGCCCACCCCATGGAGAAGCATTGGGACGGGAAATTCCACCCATTACTCACAAGGGTGTTCTTTGAGCTGAAAGCTCAATGAGGGCTAGCTGGAATTAAGAATTTATGTTTTGTAACAGCTCATGTCATTGACTATATGGCTTCAGATTCTCATCAATTTATTGTGTTTTTGTTTGAGATCTGTTTGTGTAAGTACTGATTAATCCTATTCAGTTTGCATTTATGCGACTTCTCACATCCTTCATAAAGGAAATGAAAGGAGTATTTCACTAGATGTGATTTGTTTTGGTGTTTTATCTACTGAAAATGCAATATTCACCACAACTATTCTTCTTACAATATAGCTGACCAAAAAACATCCACGATTTCTCGTTATTTTATGCCCACGAGAAGAAAATTCGCAAAAAAAAACTCCACCCACATGAACTTTAAGACAGGATAGTTTCTTGAAAAATCATACTACATTCAATCCCATAATATGTTTATTTGCATGTAATACTTTTGTAAGTATGTTGGAAGGACATTGGAACACTATAATGGTTGAAAAACCAAATTCTGTGCCATGAGAAGTTAAAAATCTCACAAGAGCAAACTTTGTGATCGTGGGTATTTTAACTTCTCGTCGCGCAGTATTCTGTTTATTGTGGTCGTCACCCCCGCAGAGAAACTAGGAAAACCCTGAAAACTTATACGCAAACTTTTCCATAAGGATCAGTCACTGATATTTACGGTATAATGGGATGGAACATGTCCAACAGGTTGTGCGTCATTTGCGGCTAGAACTCACTCAGTGGACACGCCTCACTGCACAGGTCGTCAAGGCACTTGTGCGTCCGCGGTGCAGGAAACACGCGTTCCACCCCACCCACCCCACATGACTTTCTGTCTATATTATTCTAATAATTATATGATTTACTATATCATCAATTATTATTTAGCCCTCTTCTGGGCATTTATGTTATAATTTTCTCTCTATGTTCTCATATATTAGCCCACAGTTCGGGCCGTAATATTTACTCTAAATAGTAATACAATTTTCAACAATTTTCCTAAGTCACCTTGCACACATTGTTATTTACTATGTTTTTATGGTGGGTTAGTACGCAGACCGCTAATGACATACAATTCCAATTGGCCTGACATAACAATCAAAGTGGTACACCAATCTGTGGCTAGTTTTCATTTATATACAATCCTTCTCTCGGGGGCTGACCAAAAAACATCCACCAGAATTCTGTGCCACAAGAAGTTAAAATATCCACGATTGCAAAATTTGCATGGATATTTTAGCGTCCAAGGATTCTCTTCGATTTTTGTTTTCATTATTTTCAATTTTTCAACTATTAAAGTGTTGGCATGACTTTCTAACACAATTCTAAAAGTATCATATCTGTGAATAAATATATTATAGGGATGATTATAGTATGATTTTTCAAGAAACGTGTATGTCCGAAAGTTCACGTGGATGTTTTTTGAGAAAGATTTTCTTCTAGTGGACATAAAGTAACCACCACAAGAAATCATGGATGTTTTTTGGTCGGCACCCTATTCCTCTTTACTAGAGCGTAGGCGCAAATCGTTATCTAAGGACATCCAAATCCATAGCAACACTCTTTTGTCTTCTAGCTTCAAGGCCATTCCTGTATAGTTTCACATGGATACCATCTTTGTAGATGGAGTATCACAATAGTCAGATTAGCAGTATTACCTCAAGGACATCCTGCAGTGCATGTCTACTTACCTAACATGTAATATAATCATCGGCCAAATGTCACAGGCCAGACCATGCCCATGGGCTGCAGTTAGTATGATACATTTAAGATAATTAAAAGTTCTTATCATACCACACCCACCCATCCACCCACACTTTTAAACAGTTTGTTTTATGCCCCCAATAGCCAGTCGCATAATGGGCAAGGACATATATAATGGTAAACTATGGCTTTGTCAAATCACACACTGTTGTGCAAAGCCCAGGATCACATTTCACCCACTTTAATGTTTTTTGGGGGCTGAAACTCTCAGGACTTTTAGAACCAAAGATCTATTCTTAAGAACCGTGAAAGACTTAAACAGCCACGAGATCCCCAATGTGTCGCGTCGCATAACCAAACGCTCGCAACAGGGAGAGATTAAAATTGGTTTAGTTTTTTTTCTCTCCCTGTTACACACACATTTTGAACACATTTAATTGACACATCAAGACATTTCTGCCACTCACCTCTTATATATATATATCATAAGCTGAGGGACACCGCTATCATTTGCTGAAAAAAGAATATTAAAATTCACACCCCAAAATGTCCCCCCTGCACATCAAAAACAGTCAATCTTAAACAGGGAGAGGTCTTTTAAAATGTGCCAATCCTCGCAACAGCGAGACCTGTTATGCGACGGGCCATTGTAATATGTGCAGATACGTGAAACCCCATTGGCCAAATCCATCCTTACCAACATTAATCTGAAAATGACCACTCTTTGTGGCCTATCGTATCATACAGTGATGAAATGCTCTAATGCGTCACAAAAGGGACGTCCCTGTTATGACGGATCTTGCTTTCGATTTGTAGCTGTTCTTCTGTGGCTCATTGCACAATACTGATCGTAACAACGAAAATCAGCAAAAACAACGAAACACTTTGTTATTACTTTGCGTGTAACAATGATCTTTTTTACACTTATTTAGAATGATCTTAATGAGCTCTAATTTTTATAGGAAATGATCTTATATTTCCCCTTCATATATCAATTAACAGAATTAATTTCATCCAGTAGAAACAGAGATATTAGGGGTATCGTAATAACAATAACTATAGTTGTTACGAAAATGGGCATAAAGTTATCTTAGATTTATCATAACAACAAAATGTCATTGTGCAACGGGCCACTTGTACTGCACAAGTTGTATTTCTCGAAATAGTTATGAAAATAATGCATTTAGATCTAACAGAGATCATACAGAGATCAAGGAACGATATAGATACATCTATATCTTTATTAATCATCCAAGTAGTTATATAACTGTGTGTGATTGCAATGACATACATATCCCACTGTTAATTCCACTTAGCCTCACCCACACTATGGGGTTATTGACGTCAGATTGACCAGCTTCCACCCACGGCTCGCTGGGACTGTGAGCAGGTGGTGAGTGGGTGATGACCTGTCACCAAGCTACGGTGGCCCAGAAGTACGGAGCGAAGTGTCTTTACCCCAGACTCCCGCGCCCTACCCCATGTCGGTATTCCCAGAATGACTTGCCTAGATCTACGGTTAATTAGGGTTATATTTCTAATATATATATATATATATATATATATATATATATATATATAGAAGGTAACCTTTAGAAGCAATGTCAAATTGATACTACCTCTCTTTCTGGCCTATAGGATAAGAGAGCAGAGCTTAGAGTAAATCTGCCAATTCACTTATTGATTCTTAAACTACCATGATACTTTATAGTGCAAGGTACTTCAATTATGTAAGAGACTACAGAGAAATATCATTTCTAAACTAGAAACGTTACCCTATGGATGAGCTTTATTGCCACACTGTCATACCGCGCAGCTAACAGTACAAACAGAAGAAGCAGATAAATCACAATGAAAATCTCTATCAAATTAGGATATTCTCCTATTTCTATTTGTATAAAAACAAGCAATGTACATTATTGGCACGACGTTTTCTAGAATCGGCGCGGAGTTCCTGCTATCGGCGCGACATGCCTGTTATCGTCGCTTTGTACTCCCGGGCCACCGTAGTACGGTCTAAGGACAGGCCCGGTTGCACCGGAAACCTTACTCAGTCAGCTCGTCCCATTATCAATCAATAACATACCTGCTCATTCACCTGACGGGGCAAATTAATTGGTGGGATATGACCTGCTGTTTGTTTTTGCAAATGCCCAATTAACGTGGAACCCAACTCTTGCGATTACAGATCAGAAACTAGGTGGCCTATGAGTGTCCTGATTCAGTCAATCACAGAAACCGGAACAACATTCTTCTTGATTGGAGCTTGTTTGTGAAGCCACCCTAAACAAACACTACTTTTCTTCTAATCAAAGGACAGCTTTAGTCTGGATAACTCGAGATCTAGTTAATTTAGGTAAATGAGATATACAACTATCTTTGTCCAAACAAATCTCTACCCCACACCTGGTTGGGCTTAGAATTGAAGGAGCAATTTATTCCTAAAACGAAATTAGTCTAGAATAGATCAATGCTGAAACAAAACGTTATCAAAAACAAGATGGTGGAACCAGCGCCCAGTATAAGTTAAAGGGTTCCTATATAGTACATAAATTTACTAATTGCTATTTTGTGTGTGTTCAATTTCACTTAGGTGTTCTGAAAATATTTCCAAAGAAAAACCGGAAATCCTGAGATATTAATGGATTATTGAGGAATATAAAATCAGATTTGGGAATTTTCTCCCCTTGCTATGTCATAACCATTGCCATGGGGAATCCCTTTGTAAATAATCTGGTTATTGCAGATTGGTAAATGAATATAGGTTAGATAAAGATACAGTTGATAAAAGCCTGTATGGGGTCTAATATGATTTTTATTGCTAAAAATCAGTTTCCTTTCTATTCATTTTTGAGAATTGGGATACTCTTTGATTGGGAGGTGGGGATTTCCAATTAGTCACTTTGTGACGTCACAAACTTGAGAACCTCCCTTAAAAACAATTATATTAGACCAAATTATAAATCCTCATAGCTATGTCTGCCCTTGGCATATTCTTAAGAAAGCTCTAGCATTATCAGTTCTTGACGAGAATATCATGCTCGATTAATTTCGATGGAAAATATTTATGTTTTTTTATATGCAAGGTTCCCTTTAATCATATCCTAATGTTATTAATACTCAAAACCCGATGAGATGTCAGACAACAAGGCTAATTGAACAGGAAGAACAAAACTGTATTTAAATTACATGCAGTAATGCTATAGATCCATCCACCAAGAAAGGTGACAATTAATCTATATCAAAGGATTCAGACTAAATTGAACAGTGTATCTTGTAAAAAGACTGATATTGTAAAAAGGGTCATGGAATGAAAAATTTCTATTTAGAACCAAAATTTGATAAATGAAAGACTTTTACAATAAAGCGATACTATCTCATTTTATGGAAAGAATGTATTATTTATTACACGTGAAGATGAACTATATATGGGGTTCGCTTGTCTTTCTGTTTAATGGCATAAGGTGTTAGTGCCAGTTTAAATAGTTATGATTTTATAGCTAAATCTTTGAAACTGAAGATACTATACAAAAGAAAACTGCTAAAAACGTCACTGTCATTTATTACATCATTTGGTTGGAAACAGTGCAAGTTCATGATATGAAAGGTGTCTTTAAGTGTCAAATTATGAAACATTGAAACATTGAAAAATAATGTTTTGTTGTGCCACTGTGTTGCTATATCTATGCTGACCACTGGGGGTCACTGAGTGTACATTCCCGAGTCAGAACTCTGGTAAGAACTGCTGTCAGAACTTTAGGGATATATAAGTCCCAGGATGTTGTGTCTAGGGGTTCAGGCTGCTGTATGCCCTGGAGTACGTAGTTCACACCATTTTTATTGCACTTTTTATTGAGTCTTTGAGGATCTACCCTGCTTTACTCGCTTCATAAATGATACCTTCGTCCTTTCATACCATATGGGTCTATAGCAAAATTGCCATGTAAGTGAGGAAAAGAGTGTGTATGACAGGCAAATAATTATCAAATCCATGATTAGTTAGGAAATAATTAATATACTTTCAATATAGTAGACCAGAGACCGGGGTCCTTTCGATTTTTGCTGAAACTGCATTATTTTTTAGCTGAAGTTGCATCGACAAAGATGCATGTAATTTGATTATATCATCATGCGAGGTGGTCATTATGCATAATAAGCATTGTATGAAAACACTCAAAATGACCTATCCATAAGATCATGGAACAGCTCATAAGGTTTTTTCTTTTCATTGCTAAGGTGGATGGAAAATTTTCTACTTAGAATCGGTAAATATGGCATTGTATTTACCTAACAACCACTTCTATGATTGAATATTCCCATAGGAAACAGTCATTCACATATCATTGAGGTTATCAAAATATTCAAAGCCTTCAACACTTAACTCATACAATGTATCCTGGATGCCTCCAAACATTTATGATGCTTGGTAAAACAATGGTTGCTAAGTAAAACAATGGTAACTATATTACTTGAAACCAAAACGTGTGGGTTGCTAGGTAATCAGTTACAATAATTTGAATCTAAACTATCAATTTGATAATGCTATATTTCCTCCTTAATGGTGTCTGGTTTTAGGAATTATAGCAACCATAATAAAGAGCTGTATTCATGGTGTCATGGTGGTGTTGTATACAAACTAATGTTACCTGGACAACTTTGCTTTATTAAGATGTAAGTCCTTATCAAAATTAATTCGTATTGCATAATGTGCTTCAATATATCACCACTAAAGATGTAAAGTTTCGTTATGTTTAATTTAATAACATTTTCATAATAGCATAAGTGAAATGTTATAGTAAAGCCTTCAGAAATCTAACAGGAACCACCCTTTGTTTAAATGGAA
Organism: Lepidonotus clava; assembly: GCA_936440205.1. Taxonomy (NCBI): domain Eukaryota; kingdom Metazoa; phylum Annelida; class Polychaeta; order Phyllodocida; family Polynoidae; genus Lepidonotus; species Lepidonotus clava. The sequence goes on along the minus strand of OW387145.1, from coordinate 8,947,058 downwards.
ACCTATTCAAAATGGCATCCCCAGTGGTGCACAATCTTATTTCTTTGATAGCTTTTGAACTGCTTATCTGATTTTAACTGATGACATCAAAAAGGCAAGATCTATTAATATACATTATTGTTGCACTTTATCCCTGGTGTTCCTCTTAAGTTTTGTTGACAAAACACTGTTAACATTACCCTGCATGTGCCTACAATAAAGAAATCAACTGTCTGTGGCAGGGAGAATTAGTTGTGGCAACAGTTTTTTTTGTAATTTTGTTTTGTTTTGGGTTTAACCACATTCTTTGACAATGATCGTCCATGTAAGTTTTCAAACATGCCTCAAAATAGCTTGTCCTTCATATTTGCGTTCAATTTAACACATTCATTTTATACGATCACGTCTTCACAAGATCTATATGACAAAGGTAAGGAGATAGAAATAGATAATTTCCATGTCAGCATGAGTTTATGTCGCACCTATATAATTAGATACCAAAAATATATACAGTGTTAAAATATCAAATTCTATTAATTTCGGTATAAATCGGTATCTGCTCTCATGTCTCACTTAGAAAATAAGTATTGTAATATCATAATATTATGAGAATAAAATTGCTGTACTATTATGATTTTATGAGACTATTCGGACTGATTCCTATCATATGGATATAGAGTTCTTTAGGACATTTAGGACCTTTGAACTACAATCATGTAAAGAAGGCAACTTACACCTTAAACATTAAATATGTACAACTGTAATCTGGAAAAATAGTCAATGCTACTTTTCCAATAATGTAATCACAGAATGAATTATGATAAATGAAATTGCACATGCTTAAGCCTTGGGACAAATTTCCCAGCATGCAGTGGATGGTGACGTGGCTTGGTGACTCTAAGTGAACAAGACCGCAAATGACCAGGTGAGTGAAAAAATATTTTCACATGGCCCTCCTTTTGCCCCCTGTTTTGTAAACTTACTGCCCATTAGTTTTTTGTACCGGTAGGCGGGTGTAAGTGCCAGCTGTTTTCATTGGTCAGTGTCGGGGGGCTATGCTGGGAGCAGCAGGCCTGCCCTGTGTGTCAGGGGATGCGCTGAGACACCCTACAGCTAAAGGCTGTCTGACTGTCACCACTTTTTAGAAAAAAGTAATGTGAGGGGGTATAGGGTGGGTGTTATGGGTCAGGGGAATAAAGAAAAGGGTCTTAAAAAGGTTTTAAAGAAAGGACCATTATTTATTTGGCGGTTTTCATGCACGGTTTTCGGAAGATTACCTTATCAGTTGTAGCTCACATAGAGTTTTTTTTACAGGGCCCACACCCAATAAAATATTCCAGATGAAAGCGTTCCATAATTGCGTTCCCACACTGGAATACTGTGTAAAGAATAATAAAATGTAAAAAAAATTCATGGAATGAAAACATTCTACTTAGAACCAAAAATATAAAATTCCTGAAATTTTAAAGGCACGGAACCTATCATGTGGGTGATAGTTGATACTGGATTTTCACACAACACTGCGCGGTTTGACATAGCCATCGTTCGCAAAAGTGAGTCCCATTATGCAATGGGCCACTGTGCGTCACCATTGGGTTTCACTGTTGTAATGATTTCACCTAATTAGTTATCGCTGTTGTAAGAAGTATTGTTGTATGAATTGCAGCTTTTCTAATTGTTTGATTCTAATATTGTAAATTTCAAATTGAAACTTAGGATAGGGGCCGTTCTTGGCAAAAATGTCAAACCCCCTAAAACAATATAGTTGGCTTAGATTTCATGTTGTCAGGTCATTACTGTTATGCCTATTTTGTACAAGAATGGTTTTAATCCCTCACAAAAGGAATGGTTTTCATCAAATGAAGTGCTACTGTCAAAGCTTTTGAATGATCTGCTTATAAAAATGGTAGCAATTTGATATTAGATGTGAAATACACATATGTAGCGAAATAACAACCTATACACATAATGTTATCGACATGACCTTATTAGCATAGTTTAGGTTACCGTTATTTATATATACAGAATTAGGCAAGAGAACTAGTGGGCTACTGTACGGCGTCACAGTATTTGTCGATGGAGCCAACACGGACACTAATGCATCCTTATCATGTTTAAAGCGATTACATATACTTATAAATGGCTGGAAGTTTGTTTTGGTGATGTTTTGCTCTTTTTAGGTTTGAGAAGAAAAGTGGTTAAAATCTTTAGAAAATTTTGGAAAATGTTCGATAATTATTCTCATCCGTGATTGACCCATGATTCCTGTTAATTATTCAAATGTTTTCGACATTATTGGAATTTGTATAGCAACAGGCGATATTTGTCACCTTAACCGTTGAGTAAGTCGACGAATATAACCAAAGGGGGTCTACGGGCAATATACTGGGCGCATTAGGTCATAACTTTGCGTATTAGTATTATAAACACTGCACCAATGGAACACCAATAGTTGTTAGACATTGTGATGTAAATAATAGTACTATATTTTGTGGGGAAGGGGGGTTGGTCTCACTTAATTAAACGAGGACTGCGCGGTTGTCATACCACAATGTCTTCTGACAATATGATTACAGAAAATACTTTTCATCATTGATTCACTGCATGCACCCCAGACGTTCGCCCAAAGACGAAATTGTTATAGTGTACCTCGTAAAAGTAATCGTGCAATAATACAAGAGATGAGAACAACCCGAGAAGAGTACAAACTATTAGACACCAGAGGATTTAGGGAAACAGGAAACAGAACATTATATTTAATTCATCATGCAACTATCTTAACAGAAATAGAGAAATCAAACTTCACAATAACACTTACAGCGAAATAGAACTACTGAGGTGCTTAACTAAGACCTACCCATTTTTGCCTACGGGCGTAGTTTTTGTCCAAACCCTAGAGATACAAAATTCATAGGTTTAGGAAAGCTTCCCATAAAGGACATACAGGTTTATCCAGAGCACAAACGTTTTGATTAGAATGAAGTATATTTTCATACCAATAAAGACACAGTCAGGGGAAGATACAGGGTTTCAGAAGTTAGGTCCGCATATAATAATGCTAAGTACTAAAACTTGCACATTTGTGTATACACATGCAACATTTAATTTCTTCTCTTTGCCGAGTTTAAATACTTACCAAAGGGGCTGGGAAAGACCCCCCCTGTCCCCCCTGGATCTGTCCCTTAGCTGGACACCTTTTACGCCTGTACACAGGGTTTATTTAGCACTGATGAGGCAGCGTTGATAATAGCAGGAACGATACTTGGAGAGAGACATTTAAACTTTTTTTTTATCTCTTTTTTAAAACCTTCATGGAAAATGCCCCCACCCACTACCCTGTAAAAGGGCCTGTCAAAACATGCTCTACTCTACAGGCTCTAGGTGATCTAGGTATAACCATGTGGCTCCTGTCAATGCATCCGCCGCAGGCCTTTTTCAAAAATCGAGGTGAACTGCCCCGCCACCTGGAGTTTGGTGTCGACCTACATTACACAGAAAGGCCAGGGACTACTTGGTGGGAAATTGCATCAACACGCCATCTACCGTATGGTACGTAAACTGCACTAGCAGGGGCGGATGTAGACAGGTGGGGGGGGGGGGGGGGGCATACTGTAAAAGTTTCTGCCGGAGAACTTTGTATTTAAAAGTAAATCTTTTACCAAGAATAGATGGATGGGGTGCCCCCCTTAAAAGAAGATAAGAAAAACAATACAAAACAGATTCATAGACTTGGACATCTTAGACTTGGTATAAAGGCAAGGACCCTTGTATATCAGTTTATCCCCCCAAAAACACTGTACATCCGGACATGCTTGAAATTTCTTTTTGTCCAACAAAATGTCAATACTTTATTATTATGAAATGACACAGATTTTCACCATTATTTTAATTCTATAATATTTATTTGATTATGACATGCATGTCCAGTATGGCAAGGAAATGTCGGATGTAATCCCTTGTCAGCTCAAACAATTTGTCAGCTGTTACAGATTCTTTTTGGGGCCTGGGATACACTGCATACATTTATTATACCTTAGGGTGATACAAGTTTAGTAGTTAAGAGTTTAACACAGGGTGATACAAACCTGGGTGATAACCAGCCTTGTATCGCCCTGCAGGGTGATACAGAAACTTTTTCCTCTCCGGGACCCCAATATCAGCCCTCGACCGGCCCTTTGGGCCCTGGCCTCAGGCTGATATCGGGGTCCCGGCTCGGGGTGATAGCCACCCTCGTACGTACTCCCTTCGAGGTTGGTTATATGTATTTATCACTCTATATTTAGTGCCATTTCTCAGTAGGATCATCCAGTCAGTGAGAACTACTGAGGTAACCTCATGCAGTACAGTGTTGAGTGTGTCTCTTCATTGGGGAGCCTCACAGTAAGCCCCATACCCACTAGGACATTTTAATACAGTCAGCCAACAGATCGGTCCTAAAATTGGCTGATTTTAGGGGTAGAATCAGCCAATTTTAGTGGCGATTCAAATCAAGCATGCACATTCCATTATACTATACTAACTGGCGACCTTAAGAATTGGCTGATTTTAGCACTGATGAGTTTGCCGACTGTGAAAAATCAATGGGTATACGACATACAGACAAGACCCACTCGTTTTTCTCCAAAAATGTCTCAGAAATCCCCAAAATACAGCAGTGGAGGATCCTCCTGTGCAGGGCCAGGATGTACCAACACATTTTATTTCCAAGTCTCAAAGATCCGAGAAGGTAGGTTCTGGTAAAGATATTAACAATGATTCCCTGCCTGTATGGCCGTTGTTATTGGCCACATTTTCAATTGCCCAAGTATAGTGAAACCCGTCTATTTGAAAGCAAACTCTATATTTGGATTATTATGAAATCTTTTTAATTTGAAGAAGTTGTATATGTCACTTTGCCATTTAAAATGCAATGTTTTGATTTATTCTCTGTTAAAAATGCCGTTTTAAGAATACTTTCATCAGTTATGATAAAATTCAGACATCTTTGCACGGGTGCATACTTCCTGTTAGGCCAATGTTTTATAATACCAATTTGGAACTTCAAGCGCCATACCCACTGAGCGATTTAGCGTCGGCCGACGCCCACAGGCGTCGGCGGTGGCCGTCGGCGTCGACGTCGGCGTAAAATTATCAAACATGCTTAATAGCAATCGGCGTACGCGTCGGCGTACTCGTCGGCGCCGACGGCCGTCGAGTACGCCGACACGTACGCCGATTGTGTGTGAGTATATATTCGAGTTGGCGTACTCGTCGGCCGACGAGTACACCAACTAGTACGCCGACGCCGACGCCGATTCAGAAAAATGTCGCGTAGTGGGTATGGGGCTTCAGAATTCTGGTGGCCAAATGAGCGATATGATTTATGTTTGACCAATTATAACTTTGTATGATTGTTATGAGGTGAAATTTGTTTTACAAGTGATGTGATATTTCGTATGTTTTTCCCACGTTTATCATAATCTTTATAAACTAATTATAGTCTGTTTATAGAGGTTGAATAGAAAGCCTACGTTTGTAGTAAGTCTTTTGTGAAAAGACTTCTGCAACGATTTATCTATAAATCTTCAAATTTTCCAACAATATTATGGTCAATACTATGATATAAATACTTTGAACAATTTTCAAAGCATACTTCTATATTTTTGTAAAACATTATCCTGACTGAACCTACAAATATAAAATCCAAGAGTCGCTGCTTACCTTTTATTTTGTTTTTAATCTTGGAAAATTGATACAACAGTTATTCAACTCTAATATAGGGTCTCTGATAAATCCCAGAATTTGGAAGTTGAAGGGGATGGGGTGAAATATTCAGGGGCGGATCCAGGATTTTGAAAAAGGGGTGTGTGCTTTATCAAAATTTTCGGCCGCGCCCTCTGCGCGCAGGATTTTACATAAAAAAAAATCAAATTTGGCCAAAAATGGGAGGGGGGGGGGGGGGGGTTACACGCCTGCCACGCCCCGCCCCCCTTAAATCCGCGCCTGATATTTGTTAGATGTGCGTACCTACTCAAAGGAAAAACAGTTCGCTCCCAAACTTCTAATTCCTTTTTTAAAAAATAAACTCTTTTGTTTATAGTTCTGTTTCCCAACGTTTTTCTCTGTACATATACACGGTGATACAACTGGAAGAACATGTATATTCTAAGTCTGGTTTTGAAAATATAAAGACCCACACACACATAAATACCCCATAAAAATTATGAACATAACATTAACCGAGCCCTCACACTTAAGCTATAGACGTTGTGCAAATGACGTCACCATACCTAGAAATGGGCTGGGCGCCATATTGGTGATCAATTAAGAATAACCATTATTAATTTTATATTCCACAAGCATCTACATTCCATATTTAGGCTTAGTTTATCTAAAATGATTTTAAGATTTAATAATAATAATATTATTAGCATACACTCTGAAAGACACACACACACACACAAACACACACACACACACACACACACACACACACACACACACACACACACACACACACACACACACACACACACACACACACAAAACAAAAACATAAAAACATAATGAACATTGCATATAACGGAGCCCTTACAATAAGCTATGTAATAGACGTGTAAAACAGAGAACAAACTACCCACCAGTCTGCGGGCCTCGGCCCGCCTCGCCACCCGCTCGGCCAAGGTCAGCTTGTTGACCTTGACCTCGGGTTCAGGGGCGGCCTCCTGGACGCTGGGGAACTGCATGACGTTCCGGATGAGCATGGCCAGCTTGACCAGGGCGTCTAGCAGGTACCCACACATCCTGTCCTTCCCCTGCTGCTGCGGCGTCTCCATCTCCTGGCCCACACAGAGAAAAATATATTTCTCGATTTTTATTTTCGATTTTGAAAATCGCCAGTACAAATATGGGCTAATTATATACACATGCTATAATATATCGTTAGGAATAATTTTGAATTCCCTTTCAAACGGTATATCATATGCATGGGTTTCTGTAATGTTTCTAATGAAAATTTTGAAATCACCAAATTATCAGTAGTCAGAATCGCAGAGTGGAATACAGGCTTTAACTGTATACAGTCCACGAGGCGATTCAAACTGCCGCCCAACCGCTAATGTACTAATCATACTAATACATGTTATGTATTATAACAAATGACCATGCATGTTACATATCATTTGAAATAGAATTTCAAATCCTTTCTAACAATATGTAGCATGTCTATCTATGTAAGCTCTATTCCCGCTTTGATTCATGAAGTCGGCAGTAAAGGGGTCTCGTGGAATTCAGCGTATAGGACACTAATTACCAGTCCCCGCATACTTTCGGCATAGTTAGACACTTTATCTGTGTACTTAGTGCTTGACTGAGGCCTTTGATGCCCTGTAGTTATAGCTATTACCATACAGTCACACACGTCTCTCATATTAAAAAAACTGCTAATTGTGATCATTACATCGGATACGGTCGGTGCATATTCATTTTTGGCGAGTGTCCTCATATAGGCCTAATAAATGTATATTATTATACTGGTAATAGTCGTATCGTATCTCTATAAAGTAATTGATGCAACTATGTTCCTAGCATCTGCACGTGTAGGTCTAAGACATTGATATGTATGAAGCTCTGACAAAGAATATTAAAGCAATGATATAGGTTGACGTGAAAATGTTATAAACGAAGAGTGTAAATTCATTTTTTGTAGATTTGAGAATAGAAGGACCAGTTTGCGTCTAAGTTTAGGTAAACGAATTATTCATGATATAGCGAAAGATATATTTTAGCTCTGTATACAACATTTCTCCTTACATTCGTATACTATTCTCACATTTAATAATGGAAAATATGTGTTTAGTGTAGATAATCTAAGTATTTTTAAGTTATCAAAAAAGGCAGAAAGAAGGGATTTGAACCTGTAGACCTGAGGTTGATGGTCTAATGATTTTGCTTTTTTTTCGATTCTAGGTGTGCGTCCTACTCACAGGTCCCAGAAGCCTTGACATAACTCCCTTGTTCTCGACAAACTAAATTATTTTACCGAGGTATCCCCTTGTGGTGAACAAGTAGCAGCAAGAAAACAAGGTTGAGCGAAATTACTGGAAAATTGATGTTATTTCTCACTTCTATTTATGATTACGTATACTTGTCTCGATCAGCTGGCTAATCCCCTCTACCAACATTAGACCGGGAAAGAAATTCCACCAAGGCAAGAATAAATTTTATCCAGGACATTTTTTCAACTATGAATTGTTTCGATATGATACCATGCCAATCGAAAAAAGGTACATGACCTGGAATTTGTACTGTTGATTTATAATTCTATTCAAGGACTGCAATAAGCCCACTCCACACTGGGTATATCCCAGGGTTGGACAAGGGTTGGACAAAATAGACATAGAGGTCATCCTTGTCACCTAGAATTGGAATTACTGGAATAACTAAAAATTATGTATTTCTATATCCCTAAGTACTGATAGAATGTTATGATTTCTTAAATTTTACCATTCGACAGATTTGCAGGTTTGCCAGCCAATAAAAATGTTGTATTTTAGGGAAAAAAAGGGTTGGACATTATAAGTTGGGCTGACACGCTTAAACATTGGTTCCTATGAGAAAAAGGCCAATATTTGGGGTCTGGATGGGGGGGTCCCATGTCGCCTGTCGATCTTAATAATTGGCTATGTCGCAGTGTCGAATTTAAGAAAAGCCAATGTCGAATGTCCCTATTGGCTATGTCGCCTGTTGAATTTAAGAATTAGCTCTGTCGCAGTGTTGAATTTAAGAATAGCCCCTGTCGCATGTCATTAAGCAAAAAATTGGCCATGTCGCCGTGTCAATTTTAGGGGTCTAGACCCATAATATTATGTAAAGCTGCATTTTACAAATTGTAGGATCAATTTGTCAACTAAACCACAATGGTTCATTTTGTTTTACACTTCTACCTTTGGGGATTAAATTAGAAAGAAGTTGCTATGTAATTTCATGGTAAAATAAGATGTTGATGTTTCCTGGGATGGGCTTATTTGACAACCTTTTACAGCATATTAATTTCATTTTCAGACTTTTTATCAAATTGGCCAACTCTCCCTATGCCAGACGGTGACCTCCGTACACATCCCAGACGTCCCTTATAAGTAATATCAGTGCAGCTATACAGAGCGTAGCGACCATCCAATGGTAAAGTTGACTGACATAATTATTATCTTGAGGTAAGAGTCCTCCGCAATTGTTCATAAATTTGATTCAAGACCTAGAACTTAATACAGCAAATTGTTGCTTAAAAGGCTCCATAACGCCTTAGATTCTTACCTTATTTGTTCAGAGTCGGCGCCACATTTTTGTACATTCCTAGGATTTTATGACCGTATCCAATCTCCCTGATGCCCTCAGACGCATCACTCCAACCAGTTATTTCTGTCCTGTACTGCTGTCCACAGTGATACGCGCCGGTCACTCAATGTGTGTGCTTGAAGTGGAGGCCGTGGGTTGCTGGTAACGTTGGTGACGACTCCCCGAGTGGTGCCGGAGCTCTAGGCCTATGGTTGTAACGTCCCAATCGTCACATGGATGTAATACGGGGTTTAGTGGAACAAATCCGGCTTTGGTTGATGGTCGTTTATGAGTGGTGCAGTTAGACGCGTGGCAGTGGAGGGGGCTGGACTAGTTTACACCCTTTACCCCGGGGTCCATCACACTACAGTGAGCACACCGGGATGACCTCTAGATTTAAAAGGACCCTAGTTGGTTTGTATCTTTCCCAAGGGTCATTATGTCCACCTCTCAACGCCACCAGTCTATTTGTAGCTATAGGTCATAAACAGATTCTGATAACTATCGTCTTCGTCCAGTACTACTTTAAGTTATTCTAACTTTGTGCGTCCTTAATTATGTACTCAGTTGAAAATAAAAGTTGGCCAAGGCGTCACTGTGATTCCATGCTCTATTTCAGATCTCGGTATAATAGAATCAACACACTTCAAGTCTTCATGTACAAGTTTGGGACACCTATATCTGGGTAACAAATTTGACGAGTGATCTAGATAATTTTACCACATCCTTAGCACTGACCATCGCTTGTTTTTATTTTCCTTTGAAGCACACATACACTATATACATAAATATGTATAATGATGACGGATATAGGTTCCCCAATATTAGGAAGTTATTCACTAACAACATTTGCCGAACTACACAATAACCTCCATCAATTTATTGTATAACTACCGGGCTGTACTTTATTCAACGTTATAGCAATTTGAATAACCATGCGAATGTTGCAACAAAACGTTGAACGGAGCGTCCATGAACCTACCATGTTTTATTGGCCCGTTGCTAATTGTCAACAACTATAAGTTAATTATTTGAATGCTATGGGTGTAGACCCTTAAAATCGATTTCTTAATATCGACATACGACATGGAACCCAGTGATTTGAAGAGAAATTAACGACATGACAAAGGTCTTTTCTTACATTCGATGTGTAACGTGAAGGGTTTTTAAAATCGACAAGAATATCAAAATCATAAGGATATGCGACATAGACATTTCTTAAATTCGACATGCTACATGGGGAACCCCCATCTACACCCCTAATGATATCCAATAAAGGCCAAGGTTAACGTTTTTTGTTAAAATCTAGATATAAAGGACAATACACACATCCAAACATCCAAACATATTATACAGATATGGGTTTACGTGCGTACATGTGGGGAATGTATTTGTGCGCATGCCTGGCCATGTGTGTATGTCCAAGCAACGAGACTATATAATATATACTGTAGACTCTTTGGCGTATCAAAACACTTGATGGCAGATGATACAATTAAATATATATATGTACATATCTCTCATCATCTTCATTGTATACAATTAACCTACATACTTGGCAGAACGCTATGATCGTCTAATCACACATGTACTGATCAACACACGCGAGGTCAGTGGCAACTGCTTATGTGATTAGGGTCATGAGAAGGGGAGGGGGGACGGCCCGCATACCCAGCAGTCTCTTGTTTATATTTTACAGCGGACTGCCATGTTGATCTTTAGGATTAGCTCAGAACTGAACAATTTTAAAACAGTCAAATGACCAAGTAGATCAACCGTATTTGATAGTTTGACAACACAGGCAGCGTCTTCTATTTTCTAGGTCTATGACTGATGTTATTTGATAATTGATCTGTCCATTTTGTATACTCTAATTAGGGGTAATCTTGAAAGAGTGAAATACAGAATTCTGCCTATGGATTTGTTTACAATTTTAAACATCGAATTCCTAGTATATGAATCCATCTACAATTAAGTATTTTATGCGACAGAATAGGCTTTTGATAAGTGCAGTTAATCACCAGGCTAGGCGACTAAAGCCCGGCAGTTTTCAAGATGACAAGAGTGTCCCAACTTGGGGATTATCTTTCTTTTCACGGGCGACTAACTAGTCGCCCAATGACATAGGCCTGCTATTTCTTAATTGCCAGGTGACTTAAGTAAGTTGCCGGCCTTAGTCGCCCAAGTGGGGACTTGGCTTAATTAAAGTTGCCCTGCTCAATTCAAGGGCCGTTTCTTTTTCGATAGATAAAAGAAGGGGACAAATATGTGGCAGAGCAGCCGTGTGAAACATAAATACATGTAATTGTGAGCGAAATGTATTGAGACAGAGGGGGTGAAGCAGGGTAGACATAAGACTTTTGGACACGCGAGCTTGATAGTCAGGAGGGGGTTTTAACATAACTTTTAAATCTATATAGAAATCTTTGATTGCAACTTATGCTTAGGTTATCCCTTAAGGGCCATACCCACTAGGCGATTATCCCTAACTCGATCGATAGATCGCCGCTAAAATCTGCTGATTCTGCCCTTAGAATCGGCTGATTTTACCAGCGATTTAGATCAAACATGCACATTTCAATATACAGTACTGACAGACAATCATAAGAATCGACCGATTCTCCAAGTCGCCCGTCGCCCGTCAGTGGTAAAATCACCTTGTGGGTATGGGGCTTAAGAGTTAGATACAAAGAGTAAATTTGGTACTGGGGCGTCTATCTACTAATCTTCTAATACCCTGGTTCAGTCCCCGACCCTTGTGATCCATCTGTTCTTATTTCTAGGTTCTATTTCGTCAAGACCCTTCGCTAAACCCTTTCATAAGGAAAATACTTTAACTTTTCTAATAATCTTCTTTCTTATTTTTATTTGCAATTTAATTCAATTTGATAAAAAATAATGGTTGCGTTCGTGGTGATTCTCTGTCGAGAAAGGGGTTGGGGAAGACTTTCCCGTGGGGCCAACACCCCTTTCCATTAAAGGTCTAGGGTGTTTGTCAAAACGGAGCTATGCAGACAAGATGAAGTCACCTGAATAAAAGGCTGGGATTCAGCTACCGTGACCACTGCCATCTGTCGAGAAAGTCCATCAACACATAGAAAACGGCACTATGGCGCCACCTGCCTGACAGTCGGACATGCTGGGGCTATTTACCATAGCAATGTATGGAGGAAAACCAGATATTTTACTCTAGATTTTTTAATATCTATCCCATCTTCTTACTAGTGTCAACGAGAAAATGTTTGCTATTGACCCATCACATGCTCTAGTGGGCCTGGAATTTGGATGAAATCTCTGGATTTACCAGAATTTCTGAAGATTCCCTTACTCTCCATTGCCTCCAATGTTTAAGGACCCCAGCATTTCCCATTGTTATTTCACGGCGTGATGTGAAAAAATAATGTTCGGGCATTCCCTCTAAACACCTAGACTATCTTTCTCCATATACTTGCTGCCCCAAAATAATTGTAATAATCAAATTATTATCAGATATATTGATATTTTTTAACTGTGACACGAAGTTGTAGAAGACACATATGGCAAGCCAAATGGGTAAAATTGGGAAAACCCTGTTTTCCAACCAGAAAACATTGTTTTCTGGGAAAACAGGGTTTTCCAATGGGATCAAAGATATTTTGGGAAAACAGGGTTTTCTCCCAGAAAACAATGTTTTCCAGTCGGAAAACAGTGTTTTCCCAAAATAACTTTGATTCCCATGGGAAGTCAAAGTTATGGTTGGAAAAACAGTGTTTTCTTAGTATAGTACCCTTGTGATCCACTAGATGGCAAAATTAATGATAAAGTGACCAACCACTACTAAATGAGGCATAACCCAGCCAGCTTGCGACATAACATAAATTTTCTGCAAACATACTTTTTTAAGTCAGTTTATTACTTACTAAGATGGCATGTAAAAATTACATTATTGACGGTGAGGTTCAAACCTCACCGAATTAGAATGATATTATAATATTATTTTTTGGTTAGTTTAGGACGAAACCAAAACAGAACGTCATAAGAACATTCTGTTTCCTCCTCTAGGACACCAAATGAAACGAAATGAAACAAAATGGGTACGAAAGTGGACCAAAATCTGTGATTGGGTTTGAAAGCCTGAAAAATTGTAGTGACCGGAAATGACATCACGGGGGGTCACGTGATTAAAGTGACCAATCAGAGTTGACCTGTAACCTATAAAAGGGGGCGTTATGGCTCGGAATAAACAGTTCCTTCTTGGTAGTGGTAGCCCGAGATCAAGACCTCCACAAGTAGAAGCTAATAGTCCAGTAAAGTCTAATTAGGGATGTCAAATAAATAAGAAGTTAGGTGTCTAGTCCGAATGCCCGAACATGTCCTTCTCTGCACTTTCCACTGTATAGGATGGAACCCCCCGCTTCACAAGAGCTTCACCGAACAGCCCGTCCATTCCCCCTCACGCGCGAGGCACGACTCTCGGTCTTACAAAACTGGACTCCCACCCGAACTCACAATCAGCCCGAGACCGAGAAGCCCTGACATTTCCTTCACCGCGGAGCCCAGAAACCCAGACTCCCCGAAGAATATCACACCTTCATGTTAAATTTACACAACTTTTTTTCTAATAAGAATATTTACATAACTCTTTCAGTATTGGAATCCCCAAGACATTTTCCTTATTCAATATTATAGGCCATAAGACTGCTTTTTGCAGAGGATGTCACGACTTGAAATAATGATTTGAGTTACCACTCCACTTCTCCACCAGAGGGCTCATCATATGCACAGAAATATTTGGGAAAACAATGTTTCCTGACCGGAAAACACGGTTTCCCCACTGGAAAACACTGTTTCCCCACTGTTTTTGGGAAAACACTGTTTTCCCATGGGAATCAGAGTTATTTTGGGAAAACAGGGTTTTCTGATCTGAAAACCCTGTTTTCCCCAAATAACTCTGATACCGGGGGAAAACACTGTTTTCCGGTGGCAAAACACTGTTTTCCGGTCAGGAAACATTGTTTTCCCAATTTTACCCATTTGGCTTGCCCTAGACACACAAGCATTTGGTACTCAAGATATAATTCGAAGTCATAGATGACAAGAAATTAGGAAAAACTCAAAATATTACTCGAAAGTGTGCAACTTTGAGCACCCAAAGTTGTTAGTTGCTGCTCCAGTGAGGTTTGTATGCCGACCGACCAGATACTCGACCACCATCACAAGTATATATATATGTAACTTTAAGTTATAAATCAAATAGCACCACTTTTCCTGAGTCCAAACAAATGACAATGTTGTATCTTATCTAAGCTTGACTATTACCTGCCAAAATCGGTTTCAATTTATTCATAGAGCAATCAAGATTTAATGTTTATGAAACAATTTCAAACACTATGGAATTGCACATCATTCTTTACCTGAACTGTGTTTGATCGTCCTATTGTTGATTTCGTATTTGACGGAAATTCCGGACTATTAAGTCAAAAAAGGCAACCTAAAATAAATGTTATGTCCCCACTTTGGCTAGAAAGATCACGATGAATACAAATACTTTGCATCGAGATTCAATTTAGAGATTATGGGATCTCATAACCTTCACCATTCTAGTCTCTACTTCAATACTAACAAATCCAAAACGTTAGTATGATAATTTTTGTTGGGAGTCCCTAGTTATATCTAATATATAGTATTTTAGCTATTGGTGGGGACTCCCTCGATCAGTCATGTCTTTAGTCATTCAATTCTCTTTGTTCTTAATGAACGGTTACACAATTTCATGCTCAGCTGTTGAAGAGCAGCGTCCTACAAAGGTTTTTAGAGTCAGGCAGTGTGAGAAGCCAGAAGTGGGTTACATAATCACTACCTGAGCTAATCAACCCTCACCCCTCCACATTAGGACCTCCACTGTCACCTGCAGGTGGGCAGATCAAGGTGGGTGAGTGATAGGTCACTCAGTACTGGGTGCAGGGACCTGGTACTAGTAGTGGCCCTCTTCTTAACCCCTCCCTGAGTTGTGTGTGACAGCAGGAGTGGTGTGGTGGTCAGTACTCACAGTCCATAGTCTATAGACTTCTGGTTGTAGGAAGGCCTTCAGTTTATTGAGGGACGACCATCGCTCATGTATGAGCAAAACTTTGTAGCTCTTTTGCTTCTTGTTCGTATTTGTATATATTTTTTTTTTTAAACGTGTTTATTTAGCTGGATGGGTTTCAGTTTAAGCAACTGGTTTCCGGCCCCGCCCAGCCAGTTGGTTTTTACATTACGGCGGTATACAGGAAAACAATGGAGATATATACATATATGAGTTGATACACAGTATCTTAGAAAATTATAGTGTTAACATAAATGTCTAAGATGAATAATGAAATGAGATGACGATTTAAATTGCTATTACACAAGGATTTTAGATAAAGTCACTATATTCATGGACTTACAAACCAGTCTGTCAGATTTACAAACCAACCTGCCAGACTCAAATGATGACTGTTACACGACACAACATGGTATAGACTCTGGTATCTGGTATGTGGTACAAGATGAGTATAATTAGGCAATTCCAAACTCAGTCTGTAATGTCCCATTTGTCAGCATTTGTCCTATGTGTGTTTTGAACAGTTCTTTTGAATCTATTTCTCTAATATTTAAGGGAAGGCTATTCCATATTTGTGATCCTACGAAAAAGGGAGCTAGTTGTACGGTACGTGATTTAGGGACAGGCAGCTTTATTCGTAAACCATCGTTGTGGCGTGTAACCCTGCCATGATCAACAAGATCCACTTTATTACTATATACACTTTTCCAAACTTGAACCATTAGCGTCTTATAACGTTTGTGATGAAGTTTGCGAATATTCACAGCCGCATGTAAGTCATCCACATGCTCATCTCTCGGATCTTTCACCTCCAAGCAAAGTCTAATAGCATTATTCTGTAATTTTTGCAGTTGGTCATGGCAGTTTACGGGTAAAGGCGTTAGAAAGATAGAACCATAATCAATCACTCCCGTGAACATAGTTTTGAGAATGCTAGTTGCAGCATAAGTAGTAATTTGAGGTCTTAGTAATTTCAGCAAAGAATATTTATGATTTCCTAATTTCCAAACATTATTAAAGTGTGCTTTCATATTCAAAGCATTATCCAGTTCCACCCCAAGGTACTTAAAGGTATTTTCGAACAGTAGTGGCATGCCTTTAATAAACAATCTCACATCTTCTAACCAAGTTAGTATAATTCTGAATGTGAATAAAGTTGAATATCATGGCTCTAGAGCTACTTATATGCTCGTGTTGATTAGGCTGGAAATTCCAGATGCTGCTACATGACCATCTGACTCACACCATAATCCCATAAAAAACTGTAAGCCTGTCATAGCGCTCTCTCGCCCTATACTTGACCAGTTGACAACTAGACCTGGGGACCTTTGGCCTATTCAGTGTGAAGCCTGCGAGGCCTTAGGCTAAGATGTCAGGTCCTGTCTGTCCTGAGGACCCCTCTGAGACAGACCCTTCTAACTGTATTATCCCGTTCACTGGGGGCCACCCAGGCCCTAACCCCATTCGCTGGGCGCCACCCAGACCTCGGCCTGCCCACCCATTCAGACAGCCTTAGTGGCCCTAATACCTGCCTCCAGCTGCCAACCTGAACGGAAGATCCCCCAAAGCCTCCTACCCACTGGGCGATTTTTACACTGTCGGCCGACTCATTGGTGAGAAATTCGGCTGATTTTAAGGGTAGAGTCAGCTGACTCCAGCGCCGATTCATATCAAACACTACAATTTCAATAATTATGGGATGCTTACAGGCGATCACATGAATTGGCCAATTTTACCGCCGACTCATTGGCCGATAGTGTAAAAGTGTCCTAGTTGGTATGGAGCTTAAGGATAGACACCAGTGGTGGGCGACCTTTTTAGGAAACTATCCATGGATCTCTAAGTAGTGCTCCTATCCTAACATACTATACATCGTTTGAAAGTAATATTTTTCTCTATCTATTGATATAAGTAAAAGTTTAAAGAAGTTCAGAATTAAGAGTTATGAATTTTTATTTGATTTTTTCACTTTTATTTTTTGAACATCGATATAATTATTGGTTAATTTTTAATTTACATGAACAAGATTTTAAACACACCTTTATAACATTCTCATGTAGGGAAGTATGTCTCAGATTTTTCATTTATGTCTTAGTTTTAATTTTATTGCTAAAAATGTGAAAAAAACGCAAAATATTTTTGGATTTTTCTGAAACATCATTTTCTTGATTTCATAAAACAGAAACCAGGACCTATATCAAGATTCTGAGACACGCTTCCCTCTATATGTATATAAAGAAGATGTACCCAAGATTTCAAAACGATTGGTTAAAATATTAAATGAGCTATTGATGTTCAAAAAATAAATGTAAAAATTAAAATTTTTCAGTTTCTGATAGACACACACACCATTAATTCTGGAAATATATACATGACTTTCATCAAGCATTTTAAACTGGCTATTTAATGATGTTTGATATATGAAAATGCTATAAAGAACAAATGTGCTGGCTTTCATCAAAGGGAGTCTTGCCATTGACCCCCTCACCACTGGTGTCTATCCTTAAGTCTTTATTCCACTTTCCGATTTTGATGCTACTGGTTCAGTATGTGTTTGAATTTTGCCTATATAACATTCAAAAGAGAACTTAAGCCCCATACCCACTAGGCGATTTGGTCTTTGTCGCCCGTCAGTATGCTGCATTGAAATGCACAGGTTTAATAAAAGTGCTGGGTGAATCGCCCAGCGATTTTTCCGGCGATTCAGATCAAACATGTATATTTTAATACACCATACTGATGGGCAACGAGGCCTAAATTGCCTAGTGGGTATTGGGCTTTAGTCAAGTTTGACTTGTCTCCACAGCCAGTCCTCCCCAACCTGAAATAACAAGATTGGCCATACTAGCAGTAGCTCTGAGGTCGGGGCCATGGAGAGGGGTGACACTGTGACCTTGCAGTGGCAAGGTGGTGACCTCTGGGGCCTTACACCTGGCGGCGGGCCGCTCCCAAGGTCATCATGCCCTTCACCGACCTGTCACCGAGCTGCCTCCTATCCCCCAGTAGGGACTGGCCCCTTCTTCTTGGGGTAAGGTCCTCTGTCGTCTTCGATTGTACTGAAAGGGCTCTTCTTATGCGGGATCCCTGGATCAACTAGCAATGTTTTACTACTGAAACTTGCCAGGTAATTTATGTTGCTATGAAAGCAGATACTGAACACTGAAGAGCTATTGTTTACCATTAAATTTTCTGAAGAAAGTTATCACACCCAATTAAAAAAGAGGCTAATTTTGTTTATATAATGCTTGATTACCTGATTCAAGATTGAATCAGGGAAAATCATTATAAAAAAAGTATGACCTTCATACCAAGATACTTCTAAGAAATATGAATCAGCAGAAATAAATAATATATTTCTTTCTAGTTTATAATTCATCCAAGTGATGCCCTGAACAGTTGTGTATACCTATAAGGAGGAGCCAGGCTGATCCCAGGCTGTGCAGGCTTGGTGGGGTCTTAACCTTTAATCAGGTCTGATGTGGCCAGTTCCATCCGACCCCAGCTGTCACACTGTCACCAGGAACTTTCATACTCTCACAGTATCAACAGAAGCTGTCAGATTGTCACCATGAGCTGTCATGCTGTCACCATGAGCTGTCACAGTCACCAGGAGGTGTCACACTGTCACCAGGAGGTGTCACACTGTCACCAGGAGCTGCCAAATGGTCACCAGGAGCTGTCACACTGTCACCAGGAGCTGTCACATGGTCAACAGGAACTGTCAACAGGAGCTGTCACATGGTCAACAGGAACTGTAATTCTATCACCAGCTGTCACTCTGCTCCCAGGAACTGTCACACTGTCAAAATGAACTATTACAATCTGCCCATGAACCCTTTCCCTAGCCTCTCCTCTCTGCCTGGATGACTGACCAAAAGGATTCACGAAATTTCATGAGGAAAATTGTGTCCCAAAGACAGCCCAAAGAAATTTGTGGCATAAAAGTTCATTGAAAGATCATATGTACTAAAACCGTAGGTAAATTTACACATAAGACTAAGTATATAAGTTAAAAAAAAACTTAAAAACAATCAAATTTGAACGAAATTTCTTGATTTTCTCAATTGTGTTATCTAGGGTATTATGATTGTTCATGGGTCTGGCCTTTTCGTGGATGTTTTTGGGCAGAAGCCCTGATGTGACAAGTGACCCCCCCCCCACCCCACCAACCACGCACACTCCCCCCTTGTCTGGTGTCGGTCCACAGTCAGGTAGGACCCCGAGGAAGCAATCACGTGACCCATACTTCACACGGTTGTCAAGCGGTTAAGCTCCTCCATCATAGTGGTCTGTCCTTGAGGGGGTTATAATCTGAGGGGGCAGTAGAGAGGTGATAATCTAAGGGGGCTGGAGGAAGCTGATCTTCTTGGGGAGCTTTGGGAGGGTGAGAATATAAGGAGGCAATGGAAGGTTATAATCTAAGGAAGATGTTTCAGGGTGATTGTCTGAGGGGGGGAGTGGTGATAATCTAAGGGAACAATAGCAAGTGGTAATCTAAGGTAGACAATAGGGGGAGGTTAATCTAAGGGAGAACTAGGGGTGATAATCTAAAGGAGCCAATAGGGGATGATTATCTAAGGGAGAAATAGGTGCTGATAATCTTATGAAGCAATAGGAGGGTGATAATCTAAAGAAGCAGTAGAGGGGTGATAGTTTAATGGAGAATTAAGGGGTGATAACTTAAGGGAGCAGTAGAGGGGCTATAACAACCATTTAACATGTACACTGGGTATGTTTTTATTTCTCTGAGGCCAGCAGCCTGTGACGAAGTACATCACTGGGTCTGTTCGGTTCTCTGCTGAACCCAAGATCAAAAGCAGAGGGAGGATCTAATCATGGCCAGGCCCTTTAGCCCCGTACCCACTAGGTGATTTTCACCAAGTTGGTTGGTTTATCAGTGCTCTAATTAGCCAAATGTACTAAAATGATCAGTTTATTTTAGCATTGATTCAGATCAAGCTTGGACATTTCAATACAGTATACAGACAGGCAATCATAAGAATCAGCTGGTTTGAATGCTGATCCATTGATTGACTGTGTAAAAGTTGTCTTGCAGCCTTGTAAAAGTTGTCTTGTTTGTATGGGGCTTTGCCCAGGCAAGGAGCTAGGTAACAGGCATGTTCTGCGACCATATTTTTGGGTAAGTCTGTAACTGATTAAACTTGTTAAATTTTCATGTACCAGTTATGTAAGGTTAGGTTAAGAACTATTAAAGGAGAGTGTCATAATAGCATCACATTTAAGTGAAGTTGAGACTTTACAAATTCAGAATGTTGTAATACTATTATTTTTACATGAAAGAATGAAAGTATAATGTCATAATAACTACAATTCAATGTCGCGATATTAGGTTCTAACTATATTCTTGGGTGCCATCAAAGTAACGTAACAAGAACCGGAGCAGAACTAAACCGAACATTGCTGCAACATTATAATAATGTCGCATTCTTGCTTTCCATTAAATTTAAAAAGTTACCTTTTAGTCAAAGAACATAACCAGAATGTTACAATATCAGTACGGTGCAACTTTGTGATGCTTTCCTGGGGATCATCAATGAAATACTCTCATAACCTGACATGCTTGATAAAGTGAAAACAACCATTCAACATGTACACTGGGCATGTTTCTATCTCTACATGACTTGCATACATATATACAAACGAGGCCAGTGCACCTGTGTTCAGGTTAAGTACTTCACTGGGTCTGTTCACCTCTCTGTAGAGCCAAAGATCAAAAGCAGAGGGAGGATCTAATCATGGCCAGGCCCTTAAGCCCCATACCCACTAGGTGATTTTCACCAAGTTGGTTGGCTGATCAGTGCTCTAATCAGCCAAATATTCTAGAATGATCAGTTGATTTTAGTACTGATTCAGATCAAGCTTGGACATTTCAATACAGTATACAGATGGGCAATCATAAGAATCAGCTGGTTTGAATGCTGATTAATTCATGACTGTGTAAAAATTGTCTTGCAGCCGTGTAAAAGTTGTCTTGTGTGCATGGGGCTTTGCCCAGGCATCGAGCTAGGTAATGGGCATGTTCTGCGACCATATTTTTGGGTAAATCTGTAACTTGTTAAATTTTCATGTACCAGTTATGTAAGGTTAGATTGAGAATTATTAAAAGAGAGTGTCATAATAACATCACATCTAAGTGAAGTTGAGACCTTACAAATAGAGAATGTTATGATAACGTTATTTCTAAATGAAAGAAAAAAGAACAATATCATGATAGCTTTAAAGTGTCGTCGCAATGTTAGGTTCTAAAGTCATTTTTAGGTGCCATCAAAATAATAATAACAAGAGCGAAAGCAGAACTAGACAGAACATTGCTGCAACATAATAATGTTGATTTATTGCTTACCAATAAAGAATGTTATAACAAAGTTAACTTTTTAATCAAAGAACACAACCAGAATGTTACAATAACAGCACAGCGCAACATTGTGATGCTTTCCTGAGGATCATCAAGGAAATACTCTAATAACCTCACATGCTTGGCTAGATAGAGCTAAAACAACCATTCAACATGTACACTGGGCATGTTTTTATTTCTATGAGGCCAGCGCACCTGTGCTCAGTTGAAGTACTTCACTGAGTCTGTTTGGCTCTCTGCTGTGCCCAAGATCAAAAGCAGAGGGAGGATCTAATCATAGCCAGGCCCTTTAGCCCCGTACCCACTAGGCAATTTTCAGCAAGTCGGCTGTCTGATCAGTGCTGTAATCGGCCACATGTACTCAACCAATCAGTCGATTTTAGCACTGATTCAGATCAAGGATGCACTTTTCAATACAGTATACTGACAGGCAATAAGAATCAGGTGGTTTGTGTGTCGATGCATTGCACGACTGTGCAGAATTTGTCTTGTGGGTATGGGCCTCACCCAGGCAAGCAGCTACCTAATTCGCATGTTCTGCAACCGCATCTTTTTGGTCAGTCTGTAACTTAGCTTGTTAAATTGTCATGTACCAGTTAGGTTATTTTATGTTAGGTTGAGACTTAATCAAGAGTGTTATAATGACATCACATTTTAGTGAAGTTGGGACCTTACACATACAGAATATTATAATAACATTATTTTTACATGAAAGAACATAAGAGTAGTATTAAAGAGCTATCCCTATACTACTCATAAGAATAATGTGATAACAATTTTATGGTGCGACATCGTAATGTTAGGTTCTAAAGACATTTTTGGATGCCATCAAAATAACGCAACATGAACCAAAACAGAACTAAACAGAACATTACTGCAACATTATAATAGTAATTTAATATTGCATTCTTGCTTGGATACCCAGCATTTGGCGACAGTGATAAATCGCCTCGTGGTTACGCCTTACCTCCTGTCCCCGGTACCCTCAGATGTCAGAGGTGGTCGATGTGCTCAATAGGCCCTGTGTAGGCCGCCACTCCCCCAGAGGACCATCACTTAGGCCTTAATAGGTTCAATAGGCAGTGCACTCAGGCCTAGGCCTGCGGTGAGTGGCCTTACAAGCTGGGCACCTTGTGTTTACCCGCCAAGAGCCCTCCATCACCACTGACCAATCAATCCAAGGGGGATGGTGCACTAACATTGTGGTTCCATTAATCTATACACAATAAGAAACATGGTAAGAAAACTTCCCAGGCAAGCAGCGACTTAACAGGCATGTTCCGTGACCTTACTTTTTTGGTCAGTCTGATACTTGTTGAATTTTCATGTACCAGTTATGTTATTTTAGGTTAGGTTGAGACTTAGTAAAAAGGAATATTATAATTACATCACATTAAGTATAGTGGGGTTGAGACATTTTTAATAGCCAATGCTATAATAATGTCCCTTGTATGTGAAAGAATGTAAGAAGAATGTCACAATAACATTTCAGTGCAACGCATGATGTTAGGTTCTAGAGACGTTTTTGGGTGCCATCAAAATAATGTAACAAGAACCAAATCAGAACTAAACAACATGTTGATGCAACATTATAATAACATCACATTCCTGCTTCGGAATCATCAACTTGTCAAAACACAGTTGGATAGCAGAACTAAGTTAACATTTGTAAGCATATCAGGGGCGGATTTAGGGGAGGAGCCTGAAGCACGTGTCCCACACCCCCAATATTTACCAAATTTAAATTTTTACATACGTGCCTCCCCCCCTTCTCCTTTTTTAAATCTCTGGATACGTCCCTGAATATTCTGCAGAATGGAGAAAGGTTATGTTAGTAATTGAATCATTATGCACTGTTACTGCTTTGACAAGTGAAAAGTCTATTGGTCTAGTTCCTTAAAGTTGCATTTCTTAAAATTGACATGCGGAGTCGGCCCATAACGACATGACGGCAAGGAATAAAATCAGAGTGACGTGCGTCAGAGGCCATTCTTTAATTCGACATGCGATATTTGCATAAATATGCCACAGGGACATTTATCAAATTCGACATGCGACACGGTACTCCCTCCCTCCTCCCCCGCCTACCTAGGGCCAAGCCTTGTGATGGCTAGCACTGCGCTAGACAATAATCTCAGGCTTGTATACAAAGAGGGTGGAGGGAGTGGAATGAATTCGTTTAAAAAAAGTTCCATTTCTCCTTCCGATATTCACTGTGAAAAACGTGTGAAATTATTAAGAAATCATTTAAAGCTTCCACCTTTGACTACTTGCCCCCCTATTTTTTCTAAGTTTATAAATTAAATGGAGAGGAAAACAAATTTCCTCGACCACTGGGTATCAGCTATTGGTTCACCCCACCAGGAGCCAGTGGAAAGGAAAGTTCCCGGTGTGATGCACTTATGAATATAACATATTGCTAGTACTCAAAGGCCCCTCAAACTTATTTCTCATCCTCAGTGTTGAAATCTAAAGGACAAGTTCACTTATAGGGAACCTTCTCCTCTCCCCCCCCCCCCCCACCTCCAAACACGCGTACACATTTAGCAGAACCTTGTACAGGCCTGAATATATCCATGTCATTCCCACATCCAGATGCCGACAGTACATAACAAACAGAAGTGCCCTCAGCCTGCCAATATTGTCAAGTTTCTAGCAGAGAGACGTAGCCTGTACGTGACCCTCCTTTTGGGTCCTGAGGGATGTCCGACGTGGTCGTCACGTGGGGAGGCCAATAACTCATCTATTATCGCCCAGAGCCCCCTCCCAGTCAACAGGGGGCGCCTCCACAGTCAGGGGCAGATCCAGGGGGGAGGGTGTCGGGATCTATCAAAGTATTACCCTAGACTCTAGACCCATAACAGGAATATTCTGACATTTTCAAAAGCGGGGTCGCCCGGTTGAAAAGAAAATTCCAATGACCCTCTAGATTTTAGAAGTCTACGTTCAAAAAGTATTGGCAAAAAGAAACAACAAACAAACAAACAAAGATAGGGATGTGTGCCCCCGCGCCTCCGCTCCCCTAAATCTACCGTTGCCTAAGTTCGACACGGCAACATGAGCGTGTTTTGAAATAGACATATGACATTGTAAAGTCTTACAATTTACATGCGACATTGGGGAAAATGCCCCCCCCCCCTGCCATTCCAAATAAGGGCCCCAATGTCGTCTCTTTCGGTATCAATAATTTTCAACAAAAAGTGATACGGAAATAAGCCAGAAGTAGACAACCTGCCACCCCCCTTTGATACATCTTCCCTAAAAATGCGCCCTCGAAAGGCCCCATGTATCAGTGTTGTGAATGTGGTGTTCGTGGTCCCTGTTTTCTGCAGGTACATGATCCAATTGGCCGGCCCTGTGAGTCTGAGCACTATCAGAGGGTCACCCGCCCCGGGGGTAACGTAACACTGGAGACACGCCCAGCTACTGATACGGCCACGTCTCCGGCTTGTCAGGAGCTACGTGAATAGTACAGTTTCACGGAAATAGTTTTATAACTCCTATCTTATTCTTATGTTTAAATATAAGTTTTGTAATGTTTCAGGGAGTGGCTATGCAAACATCAGTTGTGATCTAGCATAAAACTAGCTGGCTATATATTCTGCGAAAAAATGGTCTCTGTACAGGGAAAATTACAGTATATTTCAAAGTAATCTTTGATCTTGATGTAAAACGGGATAGTCTTACTAAGATATTGATCAATGATTACTTTTTCCTTCTATAGTTAAGTTGCAATTTGGAATTGTATTGTATATGCAATGAGCCATGCAGGGCAGATCGGGAGGGGGGCGTCCAGGGGGTCCTGACACCTGCCCCCCTCTTATGTCGACAAGTCACAAGGCTTAAGTATAGTAAATCTCATCAATCATGCAATTATTTGTGAAGAGCAAGATGCAAAATTAACATTCAATATTTTTCGGCTTGTATCCATATCGATCTTATGTTTTCTCAGTTGGGTTGAACATATTTTCATTGCAGATGGATTCAGAGCAAATATTTCTATATTTGCTATTGTTTTCCCAATCAGTTTTTCGACAAAATCCGTGAAAACTAGCCTGCAGGTGCAGAAAATGTTATAATTTAGCTATCCATGGTAGGGTGAATTGAGAAGAAAGGACAACGCCACACACATCCACTCAAATGCATGCTGTATCAATACTTATCCTATAACATGACTGTGAACCTCGCCCTTTAAGAAAATCCGGCCCTGCCCTGCCATGACATGTGCAATTTTACCTTTTCGAACCAAGATTGGCCACCCACTTTGGGTTGTAAATTGGAATTATCCGGCTGTTTGTGCTCCAATCGAAACGCTAATCCCCATTACCATGGAGAACGGCAATGTCAAATTATCATAAATTGTGGAGACAAATGCCCCAGGTGATTGCTGAAAACAGTCTGCTCCGACCCTCATTTCTTATCATTGACTCGCGATGAGTTATGCAGTAATTGAAATTCAGACAAACTGGAAAAAAGCTTCAGATGTGTAGAAGTTGTGACCGGTATCTGGATAGCTATTGATTTTTAACAATTGAGAAAATGAACCTCCACTTGTGGCAGCAAAAGGGTGGCAACTAGGGGAAATTGCTTCCAACAGCATTTTTCGAAAATAAAAAATAAAATGAAGGAAAGAAATGCAAGGTCAACAAATATTGAGCTATGCACTGCGGAAGGTGTGTTTGCCATAAACCACAAGCCTCAGAATGTCAGGCGGCCAAATACTGGTCACTAAATATCTGTGAGTGCCTCTAATCATATAAAAGCGGCTACTTTTCGAAGAGCAGCCTCTAGTTTGCTGAAAGTCAAAAGGGGCGAGTGGGAGCCGTCAACCTTTGGATGGAGCAGCACTCCCCTTAGGACAGCGGCCAGGAGTTGTCAGTCAGGGCCAGCCCCTGCAGAGAAGGTACATGTATAGCCAAAAACACCGCGTCCGGAGTAAAGCCTCCAGAGTATAGATGGTCTTTTTTCTCCTACTCCCGGAGACGAAAAAGCAGGCAAGAGTATTTCAGAACCACTCCCTGTAGGGGAAGTACCTGTATAGCCAAAAAGACCGCGTCTGGAGCAATGCTTCCTGAGTAAATGGTCTTTTTCCTCCCACTCCTGGAGACATAAAAATAGGCCAAGAGTTGTCATTCAGGGCCAGCCCCTGCAAGAAATTTACATGTATTCCCAAAAACACCGCGTCCGGAGTAAAGCCTCCAGACTAGATGGTCTTTTTTCTCCCACTCCCGGAGACGAAAAAGTGGGCAAGAGTTGTATTTCAGAACCACTCCCTGCATGGGAGAACCTGTATAGCCAAAAACACTGCGTCACAAGTAACGCTCCCGGAGTAGATGTTCTTTTTCCTCCCACTCTCGGTGATGAAAAAGCGGGCAAGAGTTGTCATTCTCATATTCTCGGCTGTGGCCTTCCACTAACTGTGTACACATCAAGGGAGGGAGGGGGGTGTCTGGGATTTTTTGGAAATGTGTGTACATTTAGATACACATCCAATGCGTATTTTTGCCCAAGGGTGATGGGGGTGGGGGGGAGGGAGGTCTGAGATTTTTAGAATGTGTGCACGTACTAAACGGAAGGCCCTGAGCTGCCAAGCCTTCTCTAGAGGACCATTTTTAAACAACAAAGGTCACTAACCTGTTTAGTGGACAGCGCCTTATTCCCAGTCAGCTCAGGTCTGAGTTGAGCCACCCAAAAGGAGCCTGCTTCTTGGAAGGAGTCCTTACGCCTATTGTCCTCCATTAACGTCTATTTCACATTCAGAGTAAATCCAAACAAGTTTTACTTTGGCATTTCTTGGTATACCTTTCTTGTATTTTGTTGAGAGAAACATGCGGCACAGTTCTATCTGAAACACCATGAACATCGGTTACTGACTCTTGCTTAAATCGACAATATTTTAATGATAAACTATACTTATGCTTTCATTCCCAGGTGCGTGATTAGAAAAACTGTGAAAACAGGATGTTTTCTTTAATCATTCATAAAAACTTTAAAAAAGAATCTATGCAATTCAGCATCTTACGTGACTCACTTTTCTTCAGCTTATATCTGAAATCATTTGCAAATTGATATATTACTATATGAGCTTTTATACACGGCATGATGAAAGATTTATACTTACTTTATTTTTCTCTTAATTAGCTAATACGTTGAATTCTGCCACCTATATTAGATTACTGCTCCTTTCATGTCGCCGACTCAACAATTGTGACGCGGGGTTTGATTAGGATGGTTACTTTCTGTGGATGGACGGTAAGACATCCAGCAACCATCTGCGGAGGAAAAATACTATAGGAAAAAGTCTATTGAGCTGTTCAACGACCTCCCTGTACCACCTCTGTCTATAATTAGTTAAAACTTCAACCACCAGACTTCCGCAAGTCCCTTTGCAAACAGACCTGAGATTATTTTCTGGAAGATCTTAAAAAAATTTAACAGACCGCTTGTCATCAAGCAGCATAGACTTTGTGCAGATGCTGTAATATTTATCATCAATAACATACAACAAAATCGGCTTTAAAGCCGCTGTCTCTTCCGTGTGTTGTTAGGCTAACATACGCCAACATTAACCTCATGACGCTGCAGCCGGCGATGTGTTTTGCGACGTTAGAACATAATCTGGCAACGTTATTTGTCAAGTGGCGAATTTGGCGCAGCCATCAGAGAGTTACAACACAACAAATTACGTCCATCTCATGGAAGAGACGGCAGCTTTAAGGATACTAGTCTGTCAATACTAGATTTTCAAGTTTACAGATAATAAATTTTGTGAAAACGAAACATACATATACCAATATAAGATTGATATATTGGAGAGGGGATGATATATATGTGCATTCAAGCTCTGTTAGGATTTTATTTCTTGTTCCCTAAGGAACGGTATATGTGTGTAAGATCTGTTAAGACTTTATTTCTTGTTCCCTTAGGGATATATGCGTAAGCACTGTTAAGACTTTATTTCTTATTCCCTGCGGGACGGTATATGTGTGTAGGCTCTATTAGGACTTTATTTCTTGTTCCCTTAGGGATATATGCGTAAGCACTGTTAAGACTTTATTTCTTATTCCCTGCGGGACGGTATATGTGTGTAGGCTCTATTAGGACTTTATTTCTTATTCCTTTAGGGATGGTATATGTGCATAAGCACTGTTAAGACTTTATTTCTTGTTCCCTGAGGAACGGTATATGTGCGTAAGCACTGTTAGGACTTTATTTCTTGTTCCCTAAGGGACGGTATATGTATATTTGAGTAAGCTCTCTCTGATAGCCCCCCCCCCCAACCTCCCGGACCAGACTATACGCGGGGTGATGTATCAAGTGGTCCACACACCAGGGGGCACTCCTATCGCTGCTCGGACCGTATCAGGCCAATCACGTGACCCATTATATCCCATAATGCCCGGCCCCAGGGCGCATGCGCTTCTATCTCTGTCTGAGCTCCTATTGTACCAGAATCCATCAGTTGGCCTGACCCGGCCTTTGTGACCTCACATCGTCCCCTACCACAAACCAATCCGAGCTCACGCATTTGGTTCTGTTATAGGCCTAGCCACTCGCGCCCGGGGAAGGTGCTGAACCCTTGTTATTCAACCTAAGGATAGATGATATATACATATATATTCATACATACATTCATGTCAATGTCAGGCCTATAACCTTTTGCATGAGGCTTTTCCAATTCAATTCCTTGATGTTATGACTTCAATTAACCTTTTGTCTATCAATGTCAGTTTAATGTATGTAAATAATCATAGGCCTTCATGCTTCATGTTGCATTGTGATGTTTTCTTTGCGAAATATTGAATTTTTGTAGATATTGTTGTTTCATAATATAATGTAATCATTCTGAAAACTAAGGGCAACTTTGATGACTAGTACTGATAAAAGCCTCTAAAAAATATCACCCTGATGATTTAAAGGTTCTACCTCCAAACCTAACATTTCCTTCAGGCAAATCCCTATTCCGTCTCCCTTCACCCTAGATAACCCCGTGACCTCCCATCTAACAATATACCGTCCGTCCCGCGCCCAAACCACTTCCGCCATAGAAGTGCGTGCGCAGGTCGTTCGGCCGACGGACGAGATCGCGGATAATCTCACGAGATTGGACCTCTGTCTGTCACTATTACAAAAAGCAGACTAGTCACGAGGTGGGCGGAACCGGAAGTACCGGGATTTATTAGGTCTCACTACGACGATTCTACAACATCTCCTCCTTTAGGATAATCACACACAATATATAGATCTTTCACAAAGATGTTCCTTGTACATGAACAATAAAATAGTCATGACATAGTGAGTGATATGGTTGAACCAATACAATTTTGGTTGTTACATCAGGATAAACCATTTTTATATTTATCTTTTCAGACCTGACAATATGATAATAGAACAAGTTATACATAGCTTTTTAAAGCACAAGACCCTTAGTACAGATCAAAGGTTATACATGCAAATAATAAACTTGCAGATCATGATAACATGATTACTTATATTTAGAGGGAATCTTTACTTCTCTACCACTCCTTGTATAAACCTTTACAGGGCTTTTCACTGTTGCAGGGCTTTTCACCTGCCTACCCGTATCAACTGGAGTTTGGATTTCAACAGTTTTGTTTTCAACACTGGGTTTTGGGATAGGGGTTTTTGGTACACAAGTGGTTGTTGGGGGTACAATCGGGCTTGCTGCAGGCTTTTCAATAACCTTCTTGGCAGCTACAGGACGTTCTTTGGGTATACCGTTATTCTGCGTTTCAACGTCAGACGACTGCATAATATCGCGTCTGTTGCGACGATACACTCTCGTTCCCCTTTGTACAAAATATGAGCGAGGCTCAGTACATTTCTCGGTGACTTTTGCGGGTAACCAACCTGATTGTGTACGCATACGAACCTTTTCACCCTGTTCCAGCTCTGGTCGCTCCTGAGATAGAGCACCTTTATCGTAATAAAATTTGGCTTTATCGGCCTTACATTCAAGCGCAGTTGATATGTTCACAGTAATAGGTTTTGGACGGAGCTGGTTTAATGTAGCTGGTACGGTAGAACGCAGTCTACGCCCTTGCGACAACTGGGCTGGAGAACCTAGATCTTTAACAGGAGTGTTTCTCCATTCTAGAATAGCCAGATTGATATCACACTTAGAATGTTTTACCTTTTTAAGGATATTTTTCACAATCTTGACCTGGCTCTCAGCAAAACCATTACTCTGCGGGTATTCTGGAGAACTCTTAATATGTACAAAACCGTACTCTTTTGCGAAAGCGCTGAACTCTTTACAGTCATACTGGGGACCACCGTCCGAGATAAACTGCTCTGGGATACCATGCCTAGCAAACTGTTCCTTTAGAAAAGAAATTACAGATAGACTCGTTGTATCACGCTCTAGTTTTGTGAATTCGACAAACTTCGAAAAATAATCGGCAACTAGAACATACGCGTTACCGTCAAAAGAGAACAAGTCACTGGCGACCTTTTGCCATGGATACTCAGGAATTTGAGATACAATCATAGGCTCTTTTTGCTGCTTAGAGCGGTACTCAGCACACGCGCTACACTGTTCACACATTTGCGTGACCTCGGCCGACATGCCTGGCCAAAAGAATACATCTTTTGCTCGCGCCGTACATTTGTCAATACCTAGATGACTTTGATGGATTTTTGTTAACATGGACTGGCGGAGCGAAGTAGGGACAATTAACTTTTCCCGTCTAAGAACAAGACCTTCGGAGATATACAACTCGTCACGAACAGACCAATATGGACGGACCTCTAGCGGGACTAGATTTTTACTATCAGGCCAACCTTGGTTAACATATTTTTGTACCATTTGTAGGATAAGGTCTTTGTTCGTCTCTTCACGAAATTCAGCTAACCTCACATCGCTGATCGGCAAATTGCGTACGGAATGGACCTCGTACCCTTCGACCTTACTAGTTTCTGTGTATGGTTGTGGCGCCCTACTAAGGGTGTCTGCGATAACTAAGTCTTTACCTTTTCGCCACACAACAAGGAAGGAATACTTTTGTATCCTCAGCATCATGCGCTGGATGCGAGGAGGGGCAGAACCAAGTGGCTTTTTGTAAAGCGCTTCTAATGGTTTGTGATCGGTCTCGATCGTCACGTCTGACCTACCATATATATAATCATGAAATTTCTCACAACCCCATGTGATAGCAAGCATTTCTTTTTCAATTTGACCATAGTTTTTCTCACTCTTGTTTAGACAGCGTGACGCGAACGCGACAGGTTTGTCACCCTGGAGCAGACATGCTCCTAACCCATAGGACGATGAGTCTACGCTAACAGTTATGGGCTCGTCTAGAGAATAATATCGTAAAACTGGTGTTGACGCGACACACTCTTTCAATAACTCAAAAGCGTCTTGCTGTGCTTTGTCCCAGTGCCACTGGATGTCTGCGTTTTGCAGAAGCCGTAACGGTGCGCACTTTTCGGACAGATTAGGTACGAACTTACCA
The DNA here is from genome assembly GCA_936440205.1 of Lepidonotus clava. Lineage (NCBI taxonomy): Eukaryota > Metazoa > Annelida > Polychaeta > Phyllodocida > Polynoidae > Lepidonotus > Lepidonotus clava. The sequence continues at coordinate 8,914,846 of OW387145.1, read as the reverse complement.
ACATACGTCACCATACCCAACCATCGGGTAACGTCTTCTACACTCTCTGGGGTTGGAAAATCTGTAATGGCACTAACTTTGGTAGGATCAACTTTTACACCTTCGTTAGAGAAAACATGGCCTTGGTACGTTACAGATTCTACTGCGATACTACATTTTTCAGAATTCAAACCTAGACCTTTCTCTAGTGCCCTGTCTAACACCTTTCTCAAAACAGCGTCATGCTCTTCTACATCTTTTCCTGCGATAAGTATGTCGTCCCTTATGACCTCTACACCTGGGATGTCATCGAACATACTGGTGATGGTACGCTCCCATACCTCTGAAGCTGACGAAATACCGAAAGGCATACGCAAAAACTTATATCGCCCAAATGGCGAGTTGAACGTTAGGAGCCTTGACGTGGCCTCCGTAACCTCGATCTGATAAAAAGCTTGACCTGCGTCTAATACAGAAAATACCTTTTTACCTGCTAAACAAGCGGCAACCTCCTCAACTGTACGCATAGGATAATGCTCGCGCTGGATACCCTCGTTCAGAGACCTAGGGTCGATACAAAGTCGCAGCGCGCCAGACTTTTTCTCAACAATTACTAGAGAATTTACCCAGTCTGTAGGTTCTGTCACAGGCTCTATAATATCTTGCTCACACATTTTGTCGAGCGCGTCCTTTAACCTTTTTTGAAGTGGGTGAGGCACCTTACGTGGAGGGTTTACAACAGGTTTCGTATCGGACTTCATCTTCATATCATACACTACACCTTTGATATGACCCAGACCTTTAAAGACAGACTTGTACTTTGGGTCTTTTAGGATTTGCTTTGATGAACCGGACTGCTTGACATCGTCAACAAACTTTACGAGACCGAGCTCTTGGCAAGTGGAAAGACCTACAATAGGATTTTTGCTAGCGACTACCATAAACTCAACAGGGTAAAACTTGCCCTTGTGCTCTACTTGCAGGAGCACTCTGCCATACGGCTTACTAGACTTACCAAAATAACCGACAAGCGTTGCCTTCGTAGATAAAAGCTTTACATGACTGTAACAACTTTGGTACATGTGATAAGGTAGAATATTGACTTCACTACCAGTATCTAGCTTGAACGAAACTTTCTTGCCTTCTACATTCAGCGGCACCCTTTTCTCTGTTTGTTTTTCAACTGACTGAACGTTACAAACATGTACATCATTTGACGCTTTGGTACGAATACTAACAACTTCGGGTGTGCTAACAGTTATGGTCTCTACAAAGAAGTTATCTGAATCATACTCTTCTTCGGCTTCGACTTCGTGTACATTGCGTGATCTACATTTTCGGGCGAAATGACCTTTCTTTTTACAATGGTAACAGGTTACATCGGCTGCGGGACAACTACCAAAACTATGAGTAACATGACCACAATTACCACACGGCTGGTTGTTTTCTGTCTTCGGACCGGGGCCTTCGCCATACCCACGGCCTCGTCCTCGCGAACCACCACGTCCGCGCCCACGGCTCGATCCACGACCACGACCTGAGCCACGACCACGGCTCGCCCCACGACCACGACTCGACCCACGACCTTGGGTTTGCTTGTGCACGGCATCCACGCTCGCCGCATTGGTCATCATAGTGCGAATTTCGTAGGTGGAAATAATATTCAACGCTTTGTTTAAGGTTAGATCATCTTCGTCGTACAACTTATCTTTAAGCTTTTCGTCGGGCAACATGCCTCTCACGAGCTGATCACGAATAATTTTGTCCTCCTGTACATCGAAATTGCATGTCTCTGCTAACTTTCGGAGCGCACTTACAAACTGTACACCGGACTCACCGGGCTGCTGCTTCCTCATGAAAAACCTGTCTCTTTCAAGGAGCTCGTTTTGTTTTGGGATACAATGGGCTTCGAACTTTGCTCTAACTACATCCATTTTGAACTTATCCCCTTCTTCGTCGAAGTTAAAAGTGTCATACACGGCCTGACCCCTTGGCCCTAGGGTGTTTAACAAACAACAAACTTGCCTCTTCTGAGATTTTTCATCTAGCCCTGTGGCGCACAAAAAAATGTCAAACTCGGAGATAAACTTTCTCCACGCCTGGGCAACATTGCCCTGAAAATCTAGCTCTTTTGGGGCCTTGAAAATACTGGTTGACATGGTTGACTGTATACATTAGCCACCAAAAAAAATTTTGACAACTGACAATTCTGTCACAAATGCAATGACTACACACACTGTGTCTCAAAAGGGGTATACAAAAAATTTGCACGCGTTACAACATGCTGTACCAACACCTAAGAGTGTACTGACACTACTACCTATGTCAAAACATACTGACACTAACACTTGTATCAATAAAACTATGTTGACACTACACAATGACACTTTACTGAATGTCAGAATAGGTAAACTTACAGCTTAGGGTGGATTAGGAGTTACAGTGGACATGGTCTTCACTTTACAGACTCATGTGGTGGTTGAAAATACAGTTGACAGTGAGTTGACAATGCTAAACATAGGTTGACACCTAGTTGACACCATGTGCTCTGACTACTGAACACCAAAAATACAAGATACATGCAATGTCAATACAAATCTTTCGGTCAGATTACAAGTCAACAACTTACTTTACCACCTTACATCAAAATGACTTCGGTTGCCCACCTTTAACATCATGAAAAGGTGAATTAAATCCCACACTGACACCATATTACAAAAAGCAGACTAGTCACGAGGTGGGCGGAACCGGAAGTACCGGGATTTATTAGGTCTCACTACGACGATTCTACAACAGTCACCACCAGACGGCGCCACCCCCGCGCCCCCTGGTGGAAGCTGCCCACACCAAGCCCTTAATGCCCTCCGGCGTCCTACTCCTTTCATCTTGGGTCTTTTTTCAAACCGGTCCAGCTTTTACGTCCTGTTTTCAGGGCTTTTACCTCCTGTCCAAACTATCGGTCTTCTACGGCCAGGGGAAAAACGCAAATTTTACTCTTTCTCGTTTCCAATTTCTTCTGCAGGTTCAGCATTTTTACCCCGCTAGATTTCAATCTTCGGTGTAGTTCTGCTCAAATAAGTCCTCGTTTTTGATCGTTTAGACATTGAATCGGCTGATTATAGGGAGATTCGCTTAACATGATTGCCTCATAATACGCAAAAACATATTAATTATAGAGTAGGCCTACATTGCACTGTATTGAAGGTTATGTATTACTAGCACTGTGTGTAAGTTGTGTGTTGAGAAATTCCTCAGACGGCAACCGTGAAGTGAATTAATTTATCCGTGTGTGTGTTGCCAGTTTAATTATTGCATGATGAAATACCAGAGTAGTATATGGAAATGACCATTTCACCATGGCACCGTTTCATTTTACACCTCTTCTGAATGTAAACTAGGTTATATATAATTAGGTCTATGTATAGGTACATAGCCCTCTAATTATCTATCTTCTTAGATTTATATATATAAACAAATGCATTAATGTATGTATGTGTACGCAATATATACGAATTTAATTATATAATGCGGCTGTATGCATGCTGTATGTAAAAAGTGCTTAGTTAAATTAAGGTCCAGAAGCATCAGGATAGAGGTCCATGCTCCGACCATTCCGGGCGTCCATGGCCTACTCCCGATCTGCCACTCCCTGTTAGCCGACCTCCCCCCCCCCCTCCCCCATGGAGTGGGCTTACGTGACCCACGTGCACGTAAGGCCCTCACCCCAAGGTTAACCAAGGTCAAGTGAACGCCGCCCCACTCTAGGCAGCGCCGGAGCGAGGCTCGGGTGGCGGCGGCCATCTTGACGGGCGTCTGCTCCGGGGGACGCGGCCCTCGGGGTCACAGGGGTCACAGGGGTCACAGGGGTCACAGGGGTCACAGGGGTCACAGGGGTCACTGACACTATTGATGGTCTTCACGAGGTGGTGGCCTGGGGCTGGGGGGAGGGGGCGGGAATTGAGTAAACGTGTCTTCATACCACTTTCAATATTCCACGCGTTACCTGGCTAGCTGTCAGAGTATCCCTTTTCATCAGTTGGGGGCCGTCCATCAATAACGTCCGTATTTTGACATGCTTTCCGAACACCCCGCCTCCCTTTAGCACGTAATACGCATGTAATAAGACATACATGTTCTACAGCCTCTGACCTTCTTCCTGTGTGCATACGCAATTAATTGATCATTGAATGTATGTGTTCTTCATTTCAGCTGATAGTTATCATGGGAATATGAGATAATTGGCTGGATACATCGATACCCATAAATGGTTTAATCATAACGTAATGGTTAAAAAATATAAAAGGTCAACACTTTGCAAGCTTCAATAAGTATCAATCTTACCTTGTTTAAGAGGGTTTTAAAGAATACCCTCTGCAATTCACTCACCAGGCTGCCCATCAATGACTTCGATTCTCTACTCGTTGAATCATACATCATTGGACGCCAACTCCTTGGGTCTTGTCTTTCTTTATAAATGAGAGTGATATTCCCTTTCACCTCTATACTTCCTTTGATTTTGCGTAAGAATTCTGGGCATAATTATATAGCTTGGAATTAATGAAAAGTATTGTGAAAGAATCAATTTTCAAAATGAAATCGTCATGAGGGCTCCAAACGTTTCTGCCTTTCTTGGCATACCAATAGCTCATCACAACTGCCCTTTGAATACTCTTGACAGCTAGCATTATCTTCTCTCACGTCTCTCACGGTTTTTTCTGTACCAAAGAGATGTATGACGACTTTTAGAAACAATACAAATAATGATGAATAAATACAAATAAATATTTAACGAACGCCAAAAGGGCTGTAACATTTTAGCCCCACTTGAAATCTGACAGCAGGAATAGACCCCCCAAGAAGACTGTTCATGATCTATATCATACCGTCTTCTGTTCCTCAGCTTCCAACGTTATTGAATTTAAGATTTTCTTCCGTTTCTCTCCGGCGAGGTTAGACAGAGGAAGAATCCTTTATCTTACTGGCAGGCCTTTTAGCCGCATACCTACTAGGAGGATTTGACCAAGTTGGCTCACAGATTTGCACTAAAATTGGCATAATTATTATTATGCTGCCAGAATAATCGGGCGACTATTGCACCGTTTCAGATCCCTAATCAGTATGCAATATCAAAATGTACATGTTTGATATGAATCGATCAGCTGATCATTCTAGTAGAATTGGCCGATCTTAAACCAAATACCCACTAGGCAAAAGCAGCACACAAATTGGCTGGTTAAGGGATAACCCACTGTTAAACCAAAGTTCTAAATCCATTTTAAGGTCCCAAAACGAGCACTTTTACTTCCACCCATACTACTTAAAAGAGAATTAAAAACCCTTTCTTCTGGTATTTATCCATATTCCCACTGCCGATTTTTGAAATTGGTTGTAAGACCGGCTAGTGAAAACAGGGCTTAAATCTTGTATTCCGCTAGGCGATTCTAACTATGAGGAACTTTCTAATATTTTATTTTCAACATAGACATTACAAAATCCCCTGCATGTAACTTATCATTTGAAAGGGAATTCAAAATCCTTTCAAATGATATTCATCATGGAAATGAAAAAAGCTTATTCCGGGAGTAACATCAGTTAGTGGAATACAGCCCTAACAGTATAGGGACCTCCGAGCAGCACCGACGGGATATGAGAGATGATTAATGGCCTTAGGCTAAGTCTTTTGAGAGCCGTCTGTATCTAATTACACCCCTTCAGCATTGTTTTAGGCGGCCACATTCAGACCCCTGCATTATTGATGGACCGATTGGTTTGAAGCGGTATAGGTTCTAGACGCCCAGTCTCTGGGAGACTCTGGCGGTTTAGACTTGAAGGTGAAGCGGTATAGTTCTAGATGCCCAGTTCTGGGAGACTCTGATGGTTTAGACTTGAAGGTGAAGAGGTATAGGTACTAGATGCCCGGTCTCTGGGAGACTCTGGTGGTTTAGACTTGAAGGTGAAGAGGTATAGGTTCTAGACGCCCGGTCTCTGGGAGACTCTGATGGTTTAGACTTGAAGGTGAAGAGGTATAGGTTCTAGACGCCCGGTCTCGGAGAGACTCTGGTGGTTTAGACTTGAAGGTGAAGCAGTATAGGTTCTAGAGGCCCGACCTCTGACAGACTCTGGTGGTTTAGACTTGAAGGTGAAGAGGTATAGGTTCTAGATGCCCGGTCTCTGAGAGACTCAGATGATTTAGACTTGAAGGTGGGGGTGAAAGAACAGTCTGGGACTAGATCCAGGTCTGGTAGTGAATATAGATCTGGTCAGCAAACATGGCTCATTTACGCTTCTTACCTTCTGGCATGGGAATATATTTAAGGGTTGGCTCGGTATCATTATAATTGTTAGATTTGATATAAATTGCCGTACATCAACAGGAAACTTATATATATATATATATATATAGTATTGTGCATGTCCCATGAGGAGGAAAACAACTTTCTGGGCCATTGGGTATCAGCCATAGGTTTTCAGTGATTCTCTCCAGCAACCGGTGGTAAAGAATGTTGCTGGAAGCCAAAGGCCCAGAAAAGCAGTTCTGCTCCTCCTTAGAGTTGCAGTCTATTGAATACAGGAAAAGACAGACCGCCAGGAGGTGACATTATATACATGTATTAAAGGTTTAGAGTTGTGTCTTGTGTGTCCGATCTATAGAAGGTCGAGAGAAATAACAGTCCGGGCCAGCTGTAGTACCGCTTTTTGTTTGCCCCGGTCCGGGCCTTTCTGAAGGAGCACCTCCTAGTGGGAAAGGCTGAAACCACGGCGGGACGCTGGGGGACGCTGGGGGACGCTGGGGGGGACGCTGGGGGGACGCTGGGGTGCGCTGGGGGGACGCTGGGGGGACGCTGGGGGGACGCTGGGGGGGACGCTGGGGGGACGCTGGGGGGACGCTGGGGGGACGCTGGGGGGACGCTGGGGGGACGCTGGGGGGGACGCTGGGGGACGCTGGGGGGACGCTGGGGGGATCAGGACACAGGTGGTCTGGGCAGCGTCTGTTCTCCTGTAGGACGCTGAATTGGGTGCGTCTTAACGGCGTTCCTCTTGGTGGGAGGCCCCAGATATAGTTGCATACAGTAATATATTTTCAAATTTTGTCCTTGGATTTACTTGTCGTATTTCTTTTTATTGTAATTTCCCCAGACGTGTCATTGTATACATACAAAAATATATTTAGAAGTAGAATGCTATTATATCCCTGGATTTTCTTATTGCATTTTTTTTAAATTGAGATTTCCAGAGTAAGTCAGAGACATCTACTCTTCTCTTTGTAAAAAATATCTTACATATATTCAATATCATCAGAAAAAGCATAACCTAGTAATTAAATTATATGTATATTACATCTAGCAAACTTGAGGGAAAAACGTCACAGAATTATGGACCAGAAATCACGCCTTAACCACTTGTGTCACTTCTTAAGATACTTTTCATCACTTTAAATCTATGAGTAGTATTGTGAAAAGAGTACTTTGATTCTTATTCTCTACACAGCTCATTTACAAAGGCGACGTACCATGTAGCCAGTTCGCAGTTGGCGGTGGAAGACAGAAATTAATCAGGGCAATAGCAAGTTGTGGCACAGGTGCGATAGACGTTTGTGAGATTTTTGCTGCGATGCATTCTGTCTCATAGATAAGATAAGCATCTCTTTGCTGGGATAAAATCGTCACATTGGGTGAATGTTATTTTTTAATTTCCTTAAAGTTGTAACAATAATCTCTGAGATTAGATCTGTGACCTACCCAGCCAAGGATATGATGTTCTAATAACGTTCTAGCAACGTTCTGGATTGGTTCTTGTTACGTTATACTGTTAGGCTACAGCGACGTTCTTTTGATGACTCCCAATTACGTCGCTACAACCAACTGTTGCGATGTAACATTGTGACGTTCTAATAACATTCTTGTTACGTTATTTATGAGGCTGAGACTTTATAAGAATGTCACAATAACATTCTGTTTAGGTGTGGTTGAGACCTCACTTGATGAGGATGTCACTATAGCGTTCTGTTTCAGTTGTGTTGACATCTAACTTAATAAGATAGTCACAGTTTATTAAATGCATTCTGTTTAGGTAAGGTTAAGACCCGATGTAATCAGAACATAACAGCAACATTCTGTTTAGGTGGAGTTGGGACCTCCTCTTATCAGGAGGTCACATCAATGTTCTGTATAAGTGAGGTCTGGACCTCACCTAATCATAATGTCACAATGATGTTCTATTTTAATTTTATCTTGACCTTACCTCACCAGAATGTTATGAGAACATACTGTTTTGGTTAGGTCTCAGCCTACCAGATAGATAATGTAACAGTTACATGACAATTTAGTAAGTAACAGACAAACCAAAAAAGTATGGTCGCATAACGTGACCATTATGTCGCAGCTTGGCTGGGCTAAAGGCGGGAATATCTATTTTCTTTTCTTTATCTATAAATGAATGTACCACTAGCTGTTATAAAGATAGAATGCCAATGATTGAACAATAATAAAAAGCCAAGATGATACGAGTGACCTTTCTCAATTTTTGATATTTGAAAATGTTTTGCTTGAAATTGAATCTCCCGCATAAGAATATTTGAATGAAAGTAAAACTTCTTACTTAGAAAAATCTATATATACTTGCGACTGAGTTACAGGATTCTTAATAAGCCCAACACATATTGGGTATATCCCAGGGTTGGACAAAGGTTGAACAAAATAACTGTATAAGCCATCCTTACCTCCTAGAGTTGGGGTAACTGAATATCAAAATTTTTCTATATCCCTAAGTACTATTATACTATTGTAATATTATTACAATTTCTTAAATTCCTTCAATTGACAGATTTTGCAGCGTTGTATTTCAGGGCAAAATATGGTTGGACATTAAAGGTTGGGTAACATTGGTTCCTATGGGAAATTAAGTCCAAATATGTAAAACACCAATTTACCTATTTCAGGAGCATTTTGTTAACCAAATTGCTTTTGTCAATTTTGTATTATGCTGATGTCATAGTTCAAAGTATTAATCGTGTAGTGCAATAGGGCCTGGGGAAGGAGTATATTTAGTGATTTACCCCAAGAGTCAGTTCTGGTTTGAGCCAATGACAGTTTAAGGTGGGATGGGGGGAACTCATCTATCTCTGGGGGGTCTAGGTTAGACTCAAAGGGGACCTGCCCAGGGCATTGACTTGCCGCCTGCAGGGGAGAGGGGGTTTCTTTTATTTCCTTTATTTCTTCTATTTCTTCTGCCGCCGACCACTCCAGCCTCGCCCGTACGCCAGCCGCTCTACGGGGCTTACCGTTCATGTCCAGGGACTGGGTGCCCTTCCCAGGCCTCCACCCAGGACCCTGGTCAAATCGTCAAATAGACGTTTGCAATTGACTTTACAAATTCTCAAAATGTTATGGACTATATATTGGCAATGTACAGGTATTATCATTACTTTTTTTCCGTCTAGAATCAAAATATGTCAAGTCAAAATAAAAAAAGAATTTGTAACATACCAGTATTATTATTAAAAATGTATCATTTTAGATTTAAAGGTAACCATGTGGTTATACCATTAACATGGCGAGACAAACGGAGTCACTTGACCATTTCTACTCGTGGCCTATACTGGTCATACTCTCCCAGGAGAGATTTGAAAAGGAAAACAATAGTGCAGATATACCAGGGTCACTATGGTAAGAACCTTAGACGTCAAAATAGCTATATAACGGAACCAGAACTATTGTCACTTTAAAGGCTATATTCCACGATGCGTTAAATCCCACTTGCGTTCCTGTAATCATCGAAGCGCAAGTAAAACATATTACACAATATATATTGAAACATACCAAATACCCGCCAGGAAATAATGTGATTTGCGTTCACATAGTCATCGATGTTCATATACTGTTCGGGTTAGGTACGTGATCGACCGTTCAGAATATTCCAAAGGGTATAGTGAGCTTGAAGGGTAGATTAAGTGAATTATCATGAGGCCTGATACGTGAAATTATGAGGATATATCTTTCATTAAAAGGGACAAGGGATGGTTCTCATTCAGATCCCTTTTAGTGGCGGATGCAGGATTTTGAAAAGGGAGGGGCCTGCTATTGTAAAAAAGAAAATCCTTAATTACTTTCTTGCCGGATTTTACATTAAAAACGCCCGCAGTTGGCCAAAAATAAAGGGGGTAAGGCCTCCCCCTCTAAATCTACCACTGCCTTTCTGATAGTAAAAAAATGAAATGAATAATACCCACCAAAAGATGGTTGAACTACTATTATTAGGGTAAGTATTTTTTAAGGTGAGCGCCAACGTCACTTACAGTTGAAATAACTGTTTCCCGAGAATCTAGAGTGCTATTTACTCCTTTCGAAAACGATTTCCCTTTTGCATTGCACGTACAAGTTATCGGCGAAATTAAATGTACCTCAGTACTATGTAGTTTGAAACTGAATAATGTTATTAAACTCGGAAATCCATAACAGCTTAATACAGACGTGAATCAAATATAATATGCTCAAACAGGGGACGAATATTGAGATGCTGCACTGAGTATCACTGCCAATTGGACCCATTATGGAGTCAGATTTCGTTTATTTAAAATCTGCTATCAATCTTTCTGCCGCATAATAGCGCTTCCCAATCTAATGAAGAGACTTTGCACATGAACGACGTGTAATAGGAATGACAGGACACATCATTATAAGTTCACTTTGTAAGCTAAGGCATATCATAGCTGAAGCTAAGGCATATCATAAAGGAAAATGTCATTTTAAAACTAGATATCAATAGCAGAGATTCAGCTTCACCTTTCTACATATGTAAGGTATTCAACAGGCGCAAAGAAAATTATATCACCGTTGCTGAAGTCAAAGTACAAGGCAGAACTAATAACAATTCTTTATGGAAGGAACAGTAGTCTTTAAAATAGAAACTGTTTTAACCTATGTCATTTCTGTATGATTTAGAAGTAGGCCAACCTTGAAGAATGCAATCTTTACATTTTGCATTTAACATAGGAAGGCCTAATTGAATACATTACAACAAAATGTGCCATTCGCGAACATCAATTCCTTATCATGCAGCTTTTTTCCATTTCAAGCATTGTCACCTCCTTTCTATGTCTATCACTAGGGGTAGCCACATGGCTCTATGAAAACCAAGATGGCGGACGAGTTTCCCCTCATCCCTTTAGCTTCAAATATCCTATTTGCCTTGTTAGAATTTCAAAATCCTTAGCGGATCCTTTACTGAGCATGTCTTTAACGTGTCTCCTATCATTGGGGAATATTGATCATTTTGGCTGTGCCTCCCCGCCTACTCCACCCACCGACCTGCAGCCGTGTAAACCTATAGCCGTCCCCTCTTAACCTCATCACCAACCCCGGCTAAGGCGGCGCCCTGGGTGACGGCAGCTTCATTTCGGTAGTTATGCAAACACAGGCGGAAGTGATATCCAGGCCCTTGAGGCGGTTAGTGTCTGGGAGAGGCGTTAAGGTGGAGGTTGACACAAGGCCTGCGGAATGGTTACACAACCCCTTAGCCACCACCACCTTCGTTATTACATCTCCCACAACCCCTCAGCCACCCCTATATTCTCAGCTTTACCTCCGCCCTCACCTATGCAGCGTTCTCGGTAATATAAGCTTGTTTCCATTCTCCAATACCCTCAGCCGTCTCCACAACTTACCTCCTCTTAAAAAGTCTCTCAGCCATCCAATCTTTCTCTTTTTACAAATCACCCCATATCCCACAACCTTTCTACCATCCTCCTCTTTCCCCATTACCCCATATCCCACAACCTCTCAGCCATTCCGTCCTTCTCTTTCCATGTTACCCCATATCCCACAACCTCTCAGCCATTCCGTCCTTCTCTTTCCATGTTACCCCATATCCCACAACCTCTCAGCCATCCTGTCCTTCTCTTTCCACATTACCCCATATCTCACAACCTCTCAGCCATCCCGTCCTTCTCTTTCCACATAACCCCATATCCTACAACCTCTCAGCCATCCCATCCTTCTCTTTCCACATTACCCCATATCCCACAACCTCTCAGCCATCCCGTCCTTCTCTTTCCACATAACCCCATATCCTACAACCTCTCAGCCATCCCGTCCTTCTCTTTCCACATAACCCCATATCCTACAACCTCTCAGCCATCCCATCCTTCTCTTTCCACATTACCCCATATCCCACAACCTCTCAGCCATCCCATCCCTCTCTTTCCACATAACCCCATATCCTACAACCTCTCAGCCATCCCGTCCTTCTCTTTCCACATAACCCCATATCCCACAACCTCTCAGCCATCCCATCCTTCTCTTTCCACATAACCCCATATCCCACAACCTCTCAGCCATCCCGTCCTTCTCTTTCCACATTACCCCATATCCTACAACCTCTCAGCCATCCCGTCCTTCTCTTTCCACATTACCCCATATCCCACAACCTCTCAGCCATCCCATCCCTCTCTTTCCACATAACCCCATATCCTACAACCTCTCAGCCATCCCGTCCTTCTCTTTCAACATTACGCCTTATCCTACAACCTCTCAGCCATCCCGTCCTTCTCTTTCCACATAACCCCATATCCTACAACCTCTCAGCCATCCCATCCTTCTCTTTCCACATTACCCCATATCCCACAACCTCTCAGCCATCCCATCCCTCTCTTTCCACATAACCCCATATCCTACAACCTCTCAGCCATCCCGTCCTTCTCTTTCCACATAACCCCATATCCTACAACCTCTCAGCCATCCCATCCTTCTCTTTCCACATAACCCCATATCCCACAACCTCTCAGCCATCCCGTCCTTCTCTTTCCACATAACCCCATATCCTACAACCTCTCAGCCATCCCATCCCTCTCTTTCCACATAACCCCATATCCCACAACCTCTCAGCCATCCCGTCCTTCTCTTTCAACATTACGCCTTATCCTACAACCTCTCAGCCATCCCGTCCTTCTCTTTGCATGTTACCCCATATCCCACAACCTCTCAGCCATCCCGTCCTTCTCTTTCCATGTTATCCCATCTCCCACAACCTCTCAGTCATCCCGTCCTTCTCTTTCCATGTTATCCCATCTCCCTCAACCCCTCATCCACCCCCACTTTCTCTGTCAACTCTACTCTGTCTCTCATAACATATGGATTACCCTTCTACACATATGCGCTTGATGGCTGTGAAGTGGAACACCGTAGAAATCTGAGCCATAACCAAAGTGCAGACCTCTTGGTAGGTCTCTGCCGACATGTTATATCAACAAGGGTGTCTTCTTTCTACATCACGATTCAAATATTGCTCATATTGCATGTTCTTATTGGTATGTTATAGGAGAAGCAAGATCCAGTTTGTATACTCAAGGATCGATATGAAGAACATCCAGGTAGGCTCCCATCATAATTTAAAGGTTAACAAAGTGCTGATACCTTGACTATCCGATCGGTTGTTACCTCACATTCCTGGAAAAACATTTTCATAGGGTTTTGAGTTTCCAATGGACTGGTCTACATATGTACAACACTTATTGGCTGAAATGCCGAGGGACTGCTATATGTGTTTTTCTTCATTGCGGTGTTGTTGAATAGTTTTGCATACAAGATTTGATATCTTTTGGGCTGAGTATTAAGTGCCAAGTACTGTTTTATATCAGCATGTTGTTTCTTGCATGCTTTTAATTAAAAACCATATAACGTAGGTCATATAAAACATGACATTACTGCACAAAACTGTATCTTATTTAAAATTTGCAAAACCATTCTGATTTAAACCTAATATAGTATATTGACAACATATTTATCTACACTTTAACATGTATTTACCACTTCTCTTATATTTCTTTATACCTACAATTAGTCTCAAAACCACTGATGGTGTAGGTCACATTTTGGGGTATTTTCATATTAAGTCAATTCTACCAGCCAGTTTCATAGTAATTATCATATGCTCACTTTGAATAGAGAAACCATCTATTTCTAACATATCTTTTTGGTAATGTTCACCTCCTAAGATAGAGCCATCAGTGACTCAAAAAATATTCAATATTGACTGTTAAAGTGTTACCTACGTTATGCCACTAGATTACATTAAGTTTCATTTTTCATATTCAAAAGTACTATAAGCCACCCCTATGTACCTTACAATTCAGATAAGATGAAAAAGATACATGTAAAATAAACTTATATAAGTTATCTGAGTATGATATTACACTGTTACGTTAGCTCCATTATCCGATAGCCTATAGGAGAAGCTCTAAAGCTCCTGGATGGTCAGGGATGGGGGGCCCATATTCATGATTTATTGAGAGGAGACATTCTTTGAGGTAAAAAGAATGCTAATTAAGCCCCATAACAGTGCTTTCTTCTTTACAAGTTAAATGGCATTGCGAATGAAACTTTGTGTAGTTTTATTTCATAACGTTTTCACAAACTTTGCATATTGTTGCCATGGTTACGGAATGTTAAGAACATCAAAACATACAATGGTGCTAAGATGAAGTGATTGGTTGCATGAAAACTAGATCATGTGAAAAAATTGTAAATTTAGGGAAACAGAGAAGAAGGATTTTCAAGCTACATTGTGCAAAAAACAGCTTAGAGATATCTTAATTAGAATTTTATTTTTTGCATTTTGTTGTAATTATGGGTCATACTACTTGCATTTTGCTCTATATTTAACCCTTTGTATCTCACTTGGTACTCATTGCTATCTATTTTTGATGAATTTACGGTGTCCGACCCTATCATATTCAGAAACCAATATCGCAGCTTCTACTTAGAATATTCAAAAACTGTTTTCATTGATATAAAGCTTGAGACTTCTTCTACATTCATCATCTTTGTCATTAAGACCCAAAATCCCATGGAATGTCAAAACATTTCTGTAGAAAATGTATGTTGAGACTGCACACAAAATATACATTATCTTCAGGGTGATGTCCATCTTGGTTAACAACATAGCAAAATGTATGTTTTTAATTTTTCCATGAGCCATGTTGCTCTTCTGTCCATATCAAGCAATAAAACGGGTATGTAATATATTTACACATGGTAAGGGATAGAATGGAACACATGTACTGGTGGATAACAGGTCAAATTGGGCCCTTGAGAGACCCAACTTTGAACAATCCCCAGGCAAAAATAAAAAAAACAGTTGAGCAGTTATTTTTCCCAGAACCACCAACACCTGTACTATGATAAACAAACATAACATAAGGTACAGCAGTAGCTTTTTCTAAATCCAGACATGCCACACCCTAACGGTGCCCATTTCATGAGCCTTGCCCATATGCAAGCTAAGAGAAAAGTGGCATACCAAGGTGACCTCACCTGATAACAACTGGAAAATGTTACTGAATCTTTTATACAAAAAATAATAAATATCATTATTTGTTTATTATATGTACATCTTATATAAATAATAAGAATCAAATACATTATCAAACATATGTATCATTATTTGCTATATAATTTCGTTGAGTCAATGGTAATTCGACAGCTTATATACCCTTTGGCCGTTAGTCAACTGACCGCCCAGCTAGTGAGCCAATCATGTAAAAGAGAATGCTTAGGCGGGGGAATGCGTCAATATTCTATTGGCGAAATATAAGCAGACCTTTGGGTCAACTCCTGAGACTGAACACTGCACAGAAATGCAAGGGGTGACGTCAAAATTCAGAGGCTGCGGCCCTGAGATGCTGCGGCAGGCTAAAGAAAGTTGTCAGTTATTATGATACCCGTGGCCCAGAAATTTGTCCCCCTGATTTAAAAAAGGTATATAAGAGATTTCCCTCACTTCATTTCAACATTTTGTTTTCTTTGATTACAGATTGAATTGAAAACAAAATACGAAAAATAACCAACAATGAGATCAAAGGGCAAATTGATTGCTTGCAGTACAGGTATAGTATTTAGTATGTATAGAATGTGAGGACGTCAAATCCTTTCTGCTTAAACTCTGCCGCTAATAACAACGGGTGTAAGTGTATCCGCCGTCAGCCATCAATAACGAAGATGAGCTGTCAATCAGAGCGAACAACAGAGGACTTTAGTGTGCGTCAGTCCTCAGCAATCAACAGCAGAGGACGTAAGTGTTTGTTAGTCCTCAGAAGCCAATAACAAAGGATGACAATATCCATTAGATTTCATCCATCAATGACAGAGGATGTCAATGTCTGTTGGACTTCAGCCATCAATAACAAATGAAGTCAGTGTCTGTCATGCCTAAACCACTAATAACCAAGGAAAGAAGATAGTGTAAGTGTCCCTTAATCATAAAGCTTTATTAATGTAAGACATCAGTGTCAATCTGTTAATAACAGAGTATTCATTCACATTCTCTCTGAGTTCTAAGACATCAGTAATGGAGGATGTTAGTGTAAATCAGTCCTTAACTTTCAATAACTGATAATGTTAGTGTCTGTCAGTCCTGAGCTGTCACTACCAGAGGATGTCAGTTTCTGTCAATCCTCAGCTGTCAAAAATCAGACAATGTCAGTCTTAAGGCAACAATACTAGCTCTAGGATGTCAATGTCAACCATTCCTTAGCCATCAATAACAGTAGAGCCCAGTATCAGCCAGACCTCAGGCACCAATATGGGAAGTTTTCACTATCTGTCAGTCTTACGGCATCAATAACGTTAATATCAGTCAATCAATAATGAAGGACATAAGTGTACGCCAGTCCTCAGCCATCAATAAAAGAGGACATCAGTTTACGTTCATCCTCAGCCATCAATAAAAGAGGATGGAAGTATCCGCCAGTCCGTATATAGGCTACGATAAAATTGAAGGCCAAGGTCCGTCAGTCCTCAGCCATCGATATGTCTGTCAGTCATCAATACTGAAGGTTGTCAGTGTCCGTCTATTGAGTTTGAAGGTCCGTGCAGCAGACTGCCGTCTTTTGGGGGAGGCCGTTAGACCCCGACCTCCCCCTCCCATAGCAGGGGCGTAGCGGGGCCTAAAATCAAAGGGGGTTCCAGGTAAATTTAAGGGCGTTCCAACCTACATTTTTGACAAGATTTCCTAAATTTTAATTATATTTTAGATAATCTAAGGGGGTTCCAGACACCCAGGAATCCCCCCCCCCCCCCCGGCTACGCAACTGCTGCTCCTGTTAACCTCTTCCTTCAGCAGCCGCTACCTCCTGCCTACCCCCCCCCCCCCTCCACACACACCCCTCCCCTCCTCCTGGAGAGGCTGGGTTTGGTGCCGGCTGAGTCTCACGGCAGCACCAGTGACGGGAGCACGGCGCGGGTACAGCGGCCAAGGCTGCTCCCTCCTCCTGCTCCTCCTCCTGCGCCTACTACTACTGCTCCCACTACTCCAGGCCGAGACGACGAGAGGAACAGGAGGCAGACCTGCCGAACGGGGCGCCCTCCGACGGGCGTGTTGGTCACCACGGAGACGTTTCTGGGTGTATCAAGTGACGGCGGGTGTTCTCCATCTACCTACCTACCCGCCTACCACCCAAACCCTTAATACGCACCCATACTGACCACTGGTCACCGCACCAGTGGAGGACTACCACTATAGGGCCGGGCGTAGCGAGGATATATTAGCGCCCGCCCCCCTCTCCTGCTAAAGCCCGGGAAGCTGCAAGCCCGTACCGCCGACTGCTGGGCCAGGCCGCCGCTACCGTCGTCGCCGTGGTGAGCGGCTCGGTCTAAGAGGGGGACCAGACCCACCAGAATCCACCAGGGCCGGTAGGAGCAGAACGAGGGGTGCCCTACACGGTGCCCTATACGTCTAACGCACACCCCTTCCCACCG
Organism: Lepidonotus clava; assembly: GCA_936440205.1. Taxonomy (NCBI): domain Eukaryota; kingdom Metazoa; phylum Annelida; class Polychaeta; order Phyllodocida; family Polynoidae; genus Lepidonotus; species Lepidonotus clava. The sequence continues at coordinate 8,897,117 of OW387145.1, read as the reverse complement.
GAGATTGGAGGAGTTTAGTGCTGTTTCTTTGCAGTTCCAACAGGATTGTTTACCTGGACTTAACAACAACGACATCAACAACAACAACAACAACAACAACAACAACAACAACAGCAACAGCAACAGCAATATCAACAACTGGCGTTTCACGGAGTGCATTACATTATAATCCACGGGCTTACAATATTCTCCTGCTGTTTGTACATACCCTGAGTTATACCCTTATCTGGATCTACTACTACCTCTACGGCGCCAAGGACCGGTAAGTGAAGCTTATCATATCGCATGAGGTTACACGTTAGGATCCTTCCAGTAGGTACTTCCGCATATGTCCAAAAGTTTCAGACCCCCACCTCCTTAATAGACTGAAGTACGCATTGGATGTTGTACAGAAACGTACGCACAATATCACAGATTTCAGACCCCCCGACCCCGCCCCATTGGTATGTACCTATTTGATGTAAGACCCCCGAACAGCATGGTCTGGCCGTCGTTATGCCATTGCTGGGGAGACGTAGGCGACGCCAGGCCAAACTATTTTTATTTGGACACTCCCTGGTAGTATTGCATGTAAATGAACCAGTGACGTATCCCGTCGAAACATGTCACAAGTGAGACCAATACGTTGTTACACTCTACCCACGGTGTATGTGATCAGGGAGACTCCAGATGTTACACAATTCAGTTTTGAGTTGAACATGCTGGCTTAAAACGCTATTTTGGGGTTTTACAACTATGTGAAGTGGGTTTCGGTGGTAGAGGAAACAAGTCATGGGTTAACGGCCGGGAAGTGCTATTTTTACGATTTAACGATCGGCGTTCTGTGCTCCCGGTGGGTGGCATACCGTCACGTCCGTCTCCCCAAAGGGGGGAGGGGGAACCCCGGGGGGGGACCCATTGAGCGATTCAACTGAAAGCCTGGCCGCATCTCGTAGTTGAAGCAATTAAGAAAAGTTAAACATTATCAAAAATAGTGAAAAGGAGGTGTGGCCATAAGTGGTGAGATCAGAAATGTACACAAAATACATTAATTCTTTGAAAAGTATCTAAAGATGTTAGATATTGGTTTGGAAGCGAGCCCTTATAATTATTACGACCAGAATCTTAAAATCGCTCAATGGATTCCCCCACAAGAGTGGCCTTACCTGCCCCCTCCCCCTCCCCCCACACCATCACCACCCAAAGCTTCCCCATTCATAAAGCGGATGGCGGCGGGAGGTTGCAGTCCCCTCTCTAGATCTCCTCCTGCCCCCCCCCCCACCCTCCCCCACCAGCGCCACCTACCAGCGCCTTCTCCGCGCGGCCCGGGCACATGGATTATTCAGCAGCTAGTACTTCCGGTTCATCTGGGTCGATCAATGGAGACTGCTGGGCTTTTTGCTGAGTGATCAATCCTTACCGGACAGATGGGAGGCCGGTGTGTCGTGAGGGGTGGGGGGAGCTGCTCCCCAAGCCCTGAGCTGCTCGTCAGACCACGTCCCCGACGCACACGTCACTCAGACCACTAAAGGCCTTATTCTACTACACGGTATCAGCTGCCTACGACATGAGGACCATATCACATGATGCTACTTGGCAGCAGCCTGTCTAACCTTGAATATGTAGATCGCAACAATTTCGTAGTACTATCGCACCCTTCACCTTTCCTCCACGACATAAGTCAACATATATAATTATATGCATGTTGAATACATGTCGTAGCCTATGATACAGCCTACAACATTTCCCCCATGACTTAAATGTGATAAAAATCAAATCGCAATACTTTAATGTAGTAGCAGATGGCCATATACTACTCTGGTATTGATGATATGAAAGGGGGTCTGCGACATTGCTGTGATATTGTCAACATCGCAGCCACATCGTAGCTCATGTTGTGTAGTGGTGGAATACCCCCTTAACGTTATAGGGAGAGGAGGTGGGGGGAGGGTATTTCTGGGAGGACCGGGAAAGCAGAATATGGGCAGTCGTGTTCCACTAAGGCCACGTTCTTGTCCTGTCGCAGCTAGGCTTACGTCCGCCGACGTTATCCTGACAAAGTCACAGCCGGCGACGTGTTTTGCGACGTTAGAAGCTAATCCATTGATGTTATTGGTCACGTCACCAATTATACGCGAGTTACAACGTAGCAAATAACGACGTCCCCGCGGATGACAGCGCGGCTTTAAGGGTCATTCCATCTTATTTCAACCAGCATTGAAGCTTTTGTGACCAAAGGTTGGACCACATTTTTCGGTAAAAGAGGAGCTCTTAAATCAAATGCCGGCTCCCGTCTCGGCTGTATGCGCCACTCAGACCAGTGCTGGGGAAGGGGGTGGGAGAGGGGGGGGGGGAGGAGGGGGGAGGGGGGGGGGAAAAGGGGCAGGGGTCTATTTCTGGGAGGACCGGGGCATGTGGACGGGCAGTCGGGTTCAGCTAAGGCCTTGTGACATGCGATTTATCGCTGCTACGGTCGTGCCATGCATAAACCATAAATCCAACTACTGTCGACTTGACGTCGCTCTCTACTCGGTCCGAAAGGAGCATGCCCTAGCGCACTGGTTGCGCAGAAATGGCCCGCACCTACGGCCATTTATCCTATACTGCTAGGCACTTACAGAACAAGTCTTGGTGGTGAATTCCGCTTTACTATTTTTCTCGCAATCAGGGGCGTAACCAGGGGTTCCGACTTACTTGTTTGAGGGGCAAGATTTCTTATATTTTACTCATATTTTGGGATATCTAAGGAGTTCCATACACCAATGAGCCCCCTTGGCTACGCCACTGGCAATAAATCCACAATACAGTGTACTTTACGCAGCTTTAGGTTCGGTTGGTAAGGAACATACCCTGGTGCACTGATATCTCTGTACGGTCACCGGTGACCCTCACCAACGGCCAACTCTCCTTTATGGCTAGACATTTACATAACAATCCCTTGGGCTGAATTCTAATATTCGATTTTACTTATTCGGAAAACGCCAGTGGGAATACTTGTTATTCATAGACGTGTTATACATCAATAGAAAGGATTTTGAATTCTCTTTTAAGTGGTATATAGAAGGATTTTCCGACATAGTTTAGAAATTACAAAATTCCCAGCAGTCAAAATGACTAATTGGAATAAAGGGTTTATAATGCTGCATACAGTTTACCCACTAACATATGGTCATTATTGTGCATGTACATACGGCGAGGCACTGTCTGTCTGTACTTAGACAAACATTCATACATGTAATTGTATAATGGTCATTATTTTATCCATCCGTAATAAAGCAATCACCTCATATCGTAAGTATAATTAGGATATTTCTCGATATTTGATGATCGGCTGTGACTATAATCATCTATAAAGAAATATAACGCTGCCTCCTGTCTTTATAATCAACTATAAGGAAATAGATTGCTGCCTCCTGTGTCTATAATCACCCATAAAGAAATACATTGCTGCCTCTTACAGGTTTTTAATTGAATCGATTGTAGTAGCTGTGGTAGACCAAGTGTTTGGGGGTTGTTCGGCGTGCGCCGTGTGAATGGCACATGGCCAGTGTTTTTTGGATTTTGGATTTCTCTTTGTTTTCTTTCTTTCTTTTTTTTCAGAAGCAGCGTTTTTGTCAGACCAGCAAGGCAGGCGGCCCGGAGTATAAAGGGTGCATTCCATTAGACGATTTTACTTGAGATTTTATATATCGTCACTGAGAATGAAAGTTGTTTATAAATAGTCATGTTATATGTCCTTAGAAATGGGATGTTTCTAATGATATATATATATATATATATATATATATATATTATGGTCCCTGAGTTGCTGGTGGTTACAATCGCCTTACAGATTTTGCACCATATATATATATATATATATATTATGGTCCCTGAGTTGCTGGTAGTTACAATCGCCTTACAGATTTTGCACCCATTCAGCCTAGTAGTCACGTCGTAGGGACGACGTGCGCCATCTAAAACCCTCATTTTCCCATCACGGCTACACGTGCTTCAGAAACAGATGGTTATGGGAAAGCAGGGACACTTTCATCGGCGTCTGCAATATGCTTTATTGGAACTGTAAATTTGCCGATTTGCACACAACGACTTTGAGACGTGCTTGTAGGCCGCTGGATCACTTTCCGTATTTCCGCGAGCCCAAAGAACTGGCGGGGACACCAAGTCAGGGGATTCAGATCCACAGATCGAATTTCCTTTAGAGCGCACAGACGTCAGATTAGCTTTGATATTCTGGCATGAAACATCTCTGGTATTTCTAACTGGTCGTTTGATGTCGGCAAGGCGATGATATGGGTCTAGATACTTCAGATCGACATGACAGAGGCGTTTCTTAAACTCGAAATCGATTCAGGGCCTCATAATGCTACAAAGCGTTTGTAGGAGTGAGAGGGTTAAAGATGGTCTTTGGCATAGTCAGGGGGTTTCCTAGGTGCCCGAAACCCCATTTGATTTCCCAAAACACGCGTAAAAAGAAAGAGAGATAGATTATTATGGAACATCACTAGTAGTGGTAGAACCCCCTTTAATATACCTGGAAACCCCTCAGTTTTACTTGAAACCGCCCTGGATTTCAGGACTGGCTGCCCGCCCGTGATGGTCTATTGACTCTATGGTAAGCAGACTTTATTTCTCAAAATATGAGTAAAAAGAGAGATAATAGGGAAAATCACTGGCAGTGACAGAACCTCCTTAAATATACCGGAAAACCCCTCAGTATTACTTGGAACCGCCTTAGATTTCAGGGCTGTCTGTACGCCCATGATGATATATTGACTCTATGGTTAGCAGACTTTATTTCTCAAAATATGAGTAAAAAGAGAGATAATAGGGAAAATCACTGGCAGTGACAGAACCTCCTTAAATATACCGGAAAACCCCTCAGTATTACTTGGAACCGCCTCAGATTTCAGGGCTCTCTGTAGGCCCGTGATGGTCTATTGACTCTACGGTTAGCAGACTATACGGTAAGTGGGTACGAGATGCGGGGCGGCGAGACAGGGTGCTCGGCCCGATGCATAGACAATCAGACCCGCTCACTACCAGACACGTCCCGCCTAATGCAATGTGCTCCTTGCGGCTATCAGGGCCCGCGGCACTAAACCTCCTCCGACACCCCCCAAGGCTGTATTCCACCTACCGATTTGGTTCCCGATTTCAAACATGGCAGTGGGAATTCCAATCAAACATAGGCCTATACATGTTACATATCGTTGGAAACGGCTTTTAATTCTCTTTAAAATGACACGTAACATGCCTTTGTCATATCACTGGATAAAACGTAGTAGGTTAGTAAATTACCAACAGTCAGAATCGCCTCCCTGCAATGTGCTCTTTGCAACCACCCGGCCTGGCGTCACTAAACCTCCTCCGACGGCTGCCTAAACACATAGAGGGCGCTCTGAAAACCCTAGACCCACGTGGTGGGGGTGGGGGTGCAAGAGAGGGGGGGGGGCTGATAGGCCTCGGGGTGAATTGGTAGTGACTGAAGATCCTATTACACTATAAGACATTTTTTTATTTAACCACATTCATACAATAATGTTCTTCCATGTAGATGTGATAAATAATATAGATTATCCCTGAATTCCTAAAGTAAAAATGCGAGTCTGTAAAGGGCAAAATCATGTAAAAATGGAGATGCAAGTCTGCAAACTGGATTTCGGTTCCTAAAAAAGGTTCAGAAATGTACTTCCTTCAGAGTTACAAGAATGTGATGTACTCAATCTGGAAATAAGCTAGAAACGGTAAACTTACAAGGAAAAACCTATGTAAGTTCAGAAAGTGTTCCTAGAACCAGTTTGTACTTGTAAATACCCTCAAAATTGGCAAAAGTTACAAGAAATATTTGCAGTACCTCCAGAGGTACTGTAAGTAACTGTTGATTATATTAATTTATTGAAATTTAGCATTTTTCTTGATTTACAAAGAGCCAAAATGATCAAAACAGTTTTCTTGAGATTAAATGATAAGAACAATTTAAAAGAAAGGTTAGTAGACAAATTTTTTTTAAATATAGATATTTCTAAAAACTGTCAAAAGTGCCACAGGGAAATGGGATCAAAATAATATCACTCTTTTATTGGGTTGGTGTAATTGGAATGAGCACTATTTCATAAAATTTCTGCACGGATAGGAATGGGAGCATCAGGATACAGAGAGGCACTGATCTACATTTAGGAATCTGTAACTCATTTCCTAGCTGACAACTTTGTTTACTTGCTATTCCAAGTGTTTCACATCTTTTATCACTTACACCTTTATATTATCCTTTTCTACAACACACATAAATAGTGTATGAGCAGTACTGATGTTTAAAATACATGTAATTTCCATTATATTGAGCCATGTACACTATTATCAATGACATAAGCAAGAGTGGTAACTGCTTACAAGGTTGTAAGACACTTACTGGAGACGTGCTCCTGATCTGTAAAACCTACCCTACTATTTGGGAACAGGAGTCAGAAGATACAGACCGGGAGCACCACCCCAGTAACTTTTACAGACTATAGTTACAGACTTGCAATTTTGAGTTAGGAATTCGGGGTATGTCAATGCGATATAGTGACCGTCTAAATTAAGATTCGGTCATAGTTAGCATTGGACATGAAATAGACAATTTAATATGTTTATGCATATATGAGTGATATAACGATGTCGCAGAGAAACGGCATATATAAGAAATACAATTCTTTGTTACACTTGTGTAAAATACTCCAAACTGCCAATTTCACTCAATTAATATGTCCGTGCGGATTTTCTGTAGAATCATCACATCGCGCCAATCAAATTGTGTAGTGTAATAGGGCCTTGAGGGACGAGAACGGGACAGACGGGGTAGGAGCAGAGAGGGTAAGGGGTGTACTATAATAGAGGGCAAATAGAAACAAAGTAAATGAGGTGGTCCTAGAGAGGTTGCAGTAGGGTGGGATTACGTGTTAGGACTGTAGACCAACAAAATTAAGGGGAGAATGACCTAAGAACAAGGCACCATTATGGCTACAATGGCTGGAGTTTAATGTCCGCTCAGCAATTTTTCAGCTATACCAGGACCACTCACTTTTTTTGGACTTCAACGATTTCAACGATTGTATCTATGGTCGTTTATAAATAATATACATCTATATAATATGATATATTATGTTAAATACAGGCCATCTAAGTGTCCAAATATCACAATCCGAAATTTATTAGAAATCAGGATATCGCCGTATTTATGTAAATCTAGGAAATTGTCCTCCCCCATGTCATTATCTTTAAATTCCCAAGTCGCATATCAGTAACTCAGAAATCCCCATGTCGCCCTGTGTTCTTATAGTCTAGGACCATTACAGCCACAGAAAGAATTTGAAGTACAACGTGTTACATGCTATTGTGAAAAAGACCATGACCAAGACGACCCGACTGTCTGCGGAGACCGGTCAAGGTCACCCGGGGCCAAGGTCACCGGGGTCTAACGACGACCAGGGCCGTAATGACGACGTCACGTGACCGGAAGTGTGGGGTAATGACGACGTCACGTGACCGGAAGTGTGGGGTCAGACAGGGACCTTGTGACCGGATGTGTGGAGTCAGACAGGGACCTTGTCATAATTGCCCTGCCCGTGCCGGCCTCTGTCAAGGTCACCTTAAGGTCACGGTTCCCTCTCCATACCTGTCGGCGTCCCTTTCTAATTGAGCGTCCCCTGAGGGAGGGGGGCATCTATAAGGCGGCTATGATGTAATACGGTGGTATTACCCCCATCACCAACTCATCTGATCGGATTGTCTCAGGTACTCCACATAGCAGAGGGCAGGTTATTAGTCCCTGAAGAGCAGTGGAGATTACATCCTGGAGCAGATTCCGAGCAGTATGGTGTAGTTAAAAACATACCTCCCCAAGCAAAATCATGATGTTATTATGACATTATATTATAACGTTCTGTTAAGTTCTGCTTTCGCTCTTGTTACATTATTGTGATGGCACCCAAAACATCTTTAGAACCTAACATTGTGACGTTGCACTGTGATGTTATTGTTCTTGTAATGTTCTTTCACATGTTAATGTTATTCTAACATTCCTTTTTAGTAAGTCTCAACTTTACCTAAAATAACATAATTGTTACGTGAAATTTGGGCAGGTTACAGACTAACCAAAAAGTATGGTCTCAGAATGTGCTTGTTACATAATTGCTTGCCTGGGTTGGAAATATAATTACCTTACTAAGCGTCAAGGTATATCTACACAACAACATTAACAGGAGTTTCATCATGTTTCATAGATTTGTCCAAAAGAATTATTAATGTCACCAACCATATCTTGCCGTCATCAGAAGTTATGATGCCAACCGTTTTGGCTTCAGGATGTAATGTAGATCAAAATGAGGTTTCCCAGAAAATAGCAATCAGTTTCTCCCGCTGGCAGTTTTAATAAGACAAACATGTTCTTAAGAACAGATCACATTGGAAAAGCAATATTTTTTAATAATATAGAGATATGCTAAATAATTTTGCAACCATAGCTCTTCAGGTTTTACCATCAAAGTTTAAGTTTAACTAAATGATATTCCTCTCATTCATTCGCCTTTAGGTATCCCCTACTGTGACATCCAAAAAATCACACAGGTTTCTCATTAATCTTTAAGGGTTTCAAAGTAGGATTGAGATTGGTTTAACGAGTATGCCCAGTGAAGGGCTTTTTCCTTAAGCACTCCAAATCACTCCAATAATTAGCGGGCACTAAATATTCCGTCAAAAGTGGAGAACATTGAGCAAACACCACTTAGGCTTCGCTACAGATTCTCTGAAACAACTGGAACACAACATGAACGAATGTCAATTGAGCGGCTTCCTTTTGTCAACAAAATACCACAAAGCCCCAAGACTTTGCTAAAACAAAATTAATGGGCCCTATGAATAGGCACTTAATTCGACCCTTTGTTGAACCGGTGTTAGGTTTCAAATGTACCACTCTGTACACATTTAATGGGGGAAGAGGGTTAAGATGTGTAGCCAGTCTGAAATCCAGGATGGTTCCTAATTGAAATGAAGTTTATTTAAGGTAAATCAAAGTCGGTTATGACCTAGTTCTTTTAACCCAATTTCTTATTCTTATTGCCCCTAACGTAGGCAAAACACAGACGATACCCTGGCTTTAAACTTTATATCGAGAAAAAGGATTATGAGTGTGCCACATTACAATACTTTAGCCTATAATTATGTGGACCCCCCTTTTTTTCCAAACGCTGTATCTGCCCTTGGGATGGCGTAAGATCCAGGAGTTAACCCTGACATAGGCAGCGGAGGTTGAGGACATACCCAGCCAAGGATGTGACATTATTACAACGTTGCAGCAACGTTCTGGTTGGTTCTGTATTTGGCTCTTGTTATGTTCTTCTGATGACTCCCATTTACATTGCTGCAGCATATTGCTGTGATGATGCACTGTGACGTTATTACAACATTCTGGTTACGTCCTGCAACCCAAACAGAATGTTCTAATAACATTCTGTTTTGGTTTTGTCCTAGCCTCACCAAAAATAATGTTATAATAACATTCTGAGGTTTCAACTTCATCATCAATAAAGTAATTGTTACGTAAGTAACAAACTGATCATGACTAAAAAGAATTGGTCACAGAATGTTTCTGTTACATCACAAGCTGGCTGGGTAGGTGTCATCGTTACCTGCACCTGACAAGCCCGTCAACATGTACGGCGGAGTTCACGACCCGGGTCTACGGCTTCAGATGTAATTACGACGGGCCCAATCCGTTAATCCTACGGTGAGCAGCTCCTGAGAGGGGCGAGCAGCTCGGAGCAGCTCAGTACAGACTCACTGGGGCTTCTCAATGGGTTGGGCGGGGAGAGGGTGGGGGGGGGATGTAGGTCGTATGTGGGGTCTCCCAAGGTGAGAGCCGCCCTTGCACCTGGCGAAAAAACCCCCACAACAAACAGGGGAACATACAGGGTTTCTAAAGGGGGAGGGCAGATAAGTAATAGGGAGGTTAAGCAACTCCAACGCATCACCTGACGTAAACTTAACGTATCTCTTATCTTCATTATCTTCACATAATTATGGAATGCTTCATCGTGAATTTATTAACTTGACTAGAAATTATGAGACATCAATTTAAATTTCATAAACCATATAGATATACCTCTACTGAAAGCCTCAAAGTTTAGAGATACGTTGACGTATCGAGATGTGTTGGTGTTGCTTAGACTCCTTAATAAAACGGTGCGCATTCGCATGCACACTTGTGACATAATTTTCTGTTTGGCAATTTTAATTCCCCACTAAAAGGGGGGTCGGGGGTCAATAAAGATGATTTTCTCAAAAGAGAAAAAAGAATACTTTTAATGGCATTATTGACAAGATATCCTTTGAGATTGAACGAGACTGGGACCTTGTCACATAACAATTACATTATTCTATATTTGGTTGAGACTCATTGAAAATAATGTTGTAATAACAATATAGTTAGTGATGTGAGACCTTACTCATGCAGAATGTTATAATAGTCCTAGTGTTTTCTTTACATGAAAAAACATAACAAGAATGTCACAATAACGACACAGTGCAATGTCACAATGTTGGGTTCTAAAGACATATTTGGGAGCCATCAGTTCAGAACTAAACAGAACATTCCTGCAATTCCATTCTAGTGACGTTGCATCCCGACTTGGGATTAGCTCATAATTATAATGAAGCATCCTGCTACCCCCATCAATCACCCACCCACACTCCCACAGCGATAAAAGGCGTTTATTAAATCTCAAATCTCCACATGGTTGGAGTCAGTTCTAAGTGGTGTTCTATACAAAAGGGGTTGTAAATATGAGTCTTTGTCCAAACGTTTTTCGCCTCACTAGATTTAGAACTAAAGTGAGCTGTTCATAAATCAGGGTCTGATACAGGATTTATAAAAGTGATGGGAGTTAAGTTTAAGCTAAGTAGTAAAAAGAGCCCTAGACATGTGATTGGGATTTTCCTTCTTTCTTTTGTAATTTAAGGTCCCACCAAAAGATGAGGTTGTTGGAGGGGTCAGGAACCCCTGGACTGAACACCATGGGTCGGCCCTTATTAGTTACCTACCTTTTTTAGATACAATTCAGAGCCCCCAACACATGTTGGCTGAGGTAGGCATTTAAGTTAATATAAGGGACTTGTGCAGGGTGTTGCTGTTTCCTTTTCCTCCCGCTTGCCCTTGATTAGTAGGCCTACGTTATCCCAGCGCCCATTCACACGGGGATAATGTAGTATGGACAGACTTGCAGTGAAGCCGACAACCTTGTCCTGACGTGACCCTATCTGTTATACAGAGTGAAGCCCCAGAGGTGAACGTCTATGTGATGTGAATCAAATGTCCACGTCCACGCCCACATCTCAACCACAGTCATCATCTGTTGTTGCAGACAATTGACATATGATCCTCTGCTATAGCACAGACACAGACACACACATACACACACACAGACACACACATACACAAACACACACTCACACACACACACACACATATATATATATATATATATGTGTGTGTGTGTGTGTGTGTGTGCTAAGGGACTAACTAAGCTAAGACTAACAGACCAAAGGGACACAAAGCAATTATTATTGCCCTGGTTTACACATACCAATGAGGGCTTTAGCCTGAGCCCTAGGTGTGTGTAAACTGGGCTGATAACAATTGCTCAACGCGCATGTGATCTGCACAAAAATTTGCATTGGCATTCAGTGACCGGCATTATTGTCCTCCTGGCCATAACATAAGATTTATTCGCTGGTTTCTTAGAGGGCAAGACAATGGCGAAGGGATAGGGATGGAATCCTGATATAGGATAGGTATATAAACAGACCAATCCTCCATCAATACATTCCATGTGGTAGCTGACTGGCCAGGTTGACCTGTTACCTGTAATAACCTCACCTGCCGGGCAACAATAAGCCATTACAAGGGACGCTTTGACGTCACAGTGGGGGACGCACCCCACAGCTCCCGGAAGCCCAAGTGATGACCTTGACATGTGATACATGTATATGTCAACCATGGAGGACAACAGCTTACATCATGTGGTTGATAGTGGGAGCAGGGAGAGTGAGTATGGCACATTGCCCCAGCCCATCATGAGGTTGATAGGGACAGGGTGTGTGGAGAGCGGATGTGGCCCATTGCCTCAGCTCGTCACAGGGTTGATAGGGACAGGAGGTGTAGGGAGAGTGGGTATGGCGCATTGCCTCAGATCGTCATGTGGTTGATAGGGACAGGGGGTGGAGGGAGAGTGGGTATGGCGCATTGCCTCAGCTCGTCACAGGGTTGATAGGGACAGGGGGTGTAGGGAGAGTGGGTATGGCACATTGTCTCAGCTCGGATCATGGTTGATAGGGACACAGGGTGTAGGGAGAGTGGGTATGGCGCATTGTGTCTCAGCTCGTCGCATGGTTGATAGGGACAGGGGGTGGGAGGAGAGTGGGTATGGCGCATTGTGTCTCAGCTCGTCGCATGGTTGATATTGACAGGGGGTGTAGGGAGAGTGGGTATGCTATATTGTCTCAGCTCTGCCGGGCCTTATCTGAACCCCAGAGGTTCAACTCCATTTAAAAGTTTATACCATGAACTGTAACCTTCTAAAAATATAGATAAGTCTTGATCAGTACTTTACCGACGCTTCAACCATGCATTCACGTAGGGGCTATATCTAAGATATTTGTGGCTAGCTCATATTGTAAGTTAAATAAGTAAATACGGAATATATAATGTATATTACATACATTATCATCAATGTGTTACATATTTCAGCGTGCGACAGAAGACGCTGATTTCTGTTTACATCTACGACCTATGTTTTGTATATGGGGAGGGGGAGACCATCACATAATAGCGTACGGTGGGTAATTGGTACATTAGCCGAGGTAACCAAACCGCTGGCGTAACGATGGCCTCAGTGCTTGATGTCAAGCTTTATTGTGCTGCTGGCGGAAGGAGGGAAACGGGAGCCGCGAGTCGGAGGCCATCCGTCTAGAGGCCGCATTCCACTAGCCGATTTGACGCCCGATGTGAAAAATCGGCAGTGGGAATATTGGTTAAACCTATACATGTTACATATCACAGCTTGAATTTCACCTTATCTGATTGTATGATAATACAAAATTAGCCCATTATTTTGCGTCAGTGTTAAAGGCCAGGCGGGACTTAATGATGGGCTGCCACCTAAATAGTTAAGGCGCGCACCATGTCACAGCGTTTCCTTAAGTGTCAAAGTGTCAACGTAGCCTGACGCAACACAGCGCTCATGTCCAGGTCGCACTCTCACGCCGTTTACCATGGTCGCACAGGCGATGGTCATATGGGCTTGGCCTAAACACACTTTGTAGCAGAAGGAGCGTAGCATAAAAAACGCTCCGTAAGCGTCTACGATGCCGTACTTTAGAACTCAGTAAGAAGCGTTAATGTTGCCCATGTAGGAACGTGACCCACCGTCTGGATAAGAAATCCGATAGTTAAAAGTGGTTTCACTCCCCGGCTACCGCTTTCAGAAGTAGTTTCTGGATAAGCGTTAATGTTGCCCATGTAGGAACGTGACCCACCGTCTGGATAAGAAATCCGATAGTTAAAAGTAGTTTCACTCCCCGGCTACCGCTTTCAGAAGTGAAAATTGATGAAGAAAAGTTGGGGTTATAATAAACCTCAATCAGGACATGGTTGGATGGACAGAAAGCAAATTTTAAGTCCTTTCCTGTTGTCTTTCACAAAATTATTTTGAATGTATTTGTAAAAAAGAAAAAGGACAGAAATAACTAGACACGTTTTGGTGTATGTCAAAATTGAAACAATGTTACATGCCCTTCCATGTTTTTCAAATAGGTTAAGAAATGCAGATCCATTATAGGCTTACAAGTTTTGGCTGGCATAACGCTAACAAGTGTGCTTAACCCTGGTAATATATAGGCAAAATAGTGTCTAAATGTAAAGTTTTGTTGTGAAATGCCTTTTTTATTATTATTAATATTATCATGATTATTGTTGTTCTTATTGGTATTGTTGACCCGCTCATGCCGACGTCTGGTTATCCTTTGTGTGTATTTTTTAGTTCCTTTTTTTTTTTTTTAATCTTTTACTGTATCTTTCATTACTTCTTTAGAACAAAAGTGTTGTTATCTTATGTAATATACTTGTATTAATCCATCTCTGTTGTTTCTTTTTCGAGTGGCATTCAAACACAAACAAGGGTGATTAAAGTGCGAGTTGTTTTTTATTCACGTCAGCTTAAGATGCTCAGTCACATGCTGTGTTTTACAGGTGGCAGCATTGCTTTTCTACATGCTAGCGTGTCAACATGCTCATTGACATTAAGTGTTTTACAGGTGACAACTTTGTTTTCCATGCTAGCTCGCTTGTACAAAAGTATAAGTAGAATGCAGGAAGTATACAGTGTTGCATTTTCTCAAGTGTCAAAAGGGTGTACTGAAAACTGTGAACTCTGCAACAACTCGCCGTGCCATAGATGGCAAGGCCAGCATTCCCCTCCAACGCGAACCTGCAGCTGATTTGGCACCACTGTTTACATATAAATAAGGGCAGTGACTTTTTCATTTCATACTCATTCACGCAGACTGACCATGGAGTCTTATATGTGGATAGTGTTCTCAATATTAGTTACATGCAACCTTGCATTGCCCGATGCAAAAATGCTTCTGAATTACGGTGTAACATTTAAGCCCATAAAATCTGTGTTCATTCGGAACAGCTACGTCATTGTGCCTGTGGATGTTACCTTGCCAACATTACTCAAGCCCATCATTGTTTCCGACGTCAACTCATGTCGCCAACATTTGCAGAACAAAAACACACGGCGACCTGACCTATGTAGGGAGTTCATTACCGATTTCCAGAATATCGTGGCCTTGCAGAAAAAAGCCAATGACAAGATCACGGATACCCTGTTACACATTGGATTAATTTTGGATGTAAATTCACATGTAACCAGTCGGACCAGACGCTCGTCGGACGGTCTTTTACCAGTCGTGGGTGAGGTCTCTGAATTCATGTTTGGCACAGCAACAGTCGGTGAACTAAAGGGAGTGAAATCCCTTGTAAACAGTGTCGCACTGGCAGATGAGACTAATGTCCATCAAATTCTATACCTAGGAAATGCCCTGAAAGCCGTGGTAAATATCACACAAAATAATTTGAAGTTGCAAATGCAGTCGGTATTGGAAAATACCGAATTCCTCCTTAATTTATCTAGGCAGTTAGATATTTACAAACGCCGCAAACATGTAGCCGACATGTTAAGACAGGACACTCTACGAATGGAAATGGAAAATGAAGCTCTATATTCTCAACTAACTAGGCTAACTTCTGACATTCGTGCTCTTGGAAAGAAGATCATAAAGCCAAGTTTCATAAATTTAGAAGAGATGAAAAGAGTTTTACAAGCAGCTGCTACCATCGTGCCTCACCAACGCCTAAGGGAACTTGGGATACGCCTGCCTACAGTGAGTGAAATGTATGATGAGATATCATTGTTGACTGAACCCCGATTAACGGAAAACGGTACAATTATACAACTGAGTTTAAAAGTCCCACTGATCGTTGACGGAGAAAGTTTTTATTTGTATCAGGTGAACAAGTTCCGACTCCCCTTCCATGGTCATTACACACAACTTTTTCATATACCTGAATATTTGATAATATCGGAGTCTCAGAAATATATGGCTACACCGGACACATCACAAGTAGCAGCATGTACAGGCTCTAGGTGTTACATGGATATTTTGACACGTGACTTGCAAAATGATACGTGTCTCACTGCGTTATTTAATGTTAATCGAACTGCTGTCAAGTCTCTGTGTGACTTTCGCTTAGTAACGGGACATAGCAGTGGGTCGATTCATGTGATTGACAGTATACATTTCCTACTAGCCAACATTAAAACTGTCAAAGTCACATGTAATTCTTCGACCGTACAACAAAAGGGATGTTCATCTTGTGTACGCACTTTTCCCTGTGGCTGCTTGATCACAGCAGATACATGGTATGTGAGGACACCTGCCGATGGCTGTGTTCACGAAAATCATGGACCCATAATTCTGTATCCAGTCAACATGGCCAGTCTGCAACACCTGAATATGACACTAACAAACATTTTAGATCCGGCTCGACTGTACTCTGAACCTATACCGATCTCTTCCCTGAATGAAGAAATACAGACTCGTCAGAAAATTTTACTTGCCAAGGAACATTCCAATTACATCAGCCTTGGGAAGTATGTAAAGGCAATAACGCAACATCAGAAAGAATTCAACCGAGAACATCTGGACCATTTACAAGTGGACTTCGGTCACAATATATACGCTTATTGGGCAAATCGATTATTGACCTTTGTGGTTTCACCTTTATCATTGTTGTTGATTATAATCTTATGTGCACGTGCTAAAAAACACAACCGTGAGCATTTTGGTTCTCATTCCTCCATATGAATACCTGACAGCAACCTTTTAATAACCAATATTAAAACTTGAGCAGGCCCTTTGAAGCACGTATTTTTTGACATTTATATATTACCGATTTGTAACTTGTTAAATCAAAGTAAATTTTGTGCATTTGTTGGGAAACAGTAAAGGTCCTATTTAAGGAAATTGAAACATAAGTTGCACCATGCATGGAAGATCAATCTACTATTGAATGTGGTTTAAGTACAACAACAACAACAACAAAAATCTTTTTCCAGTAATGTAAATTCTGACAACATTCCCTCACACAGAAAACAGTCCCTATTGCAGTCAATTAAAGAAATCACATGTTCCATCTAAAGAAAAGTAAAAAAATAATAATAATAATAATGCCAAACTATTCTACAGAGGACAGAATTGCTTGCTGTTTAAAAACGGTCTACCATTTTCTGGTACCAAAGAGAAAATAAACATACGGTGAAAGATTCAGTTTTAGTGTTTTTATTTTTTGTTTTTCACTCAATTATTTTTAAACACTTTGTAATACATGTCTGCAAAGGGAAAAGAAAATTAATCAAGGTTTAATTTAATATACATACATATATCGCAATGGCCTAGATACATTACTTTGTGTAAACATAAAAGAAAATCCTAAAGAGGTGACTCTGCGGTACCTAAAACAATTTATGCGAACTATTACATGTTGAGGCTGCACTAAACCCAAGTGTTACTTTTGTACACAATCACCGCTGGACACAGCTGTCTACAGGTGCTGTCGTTTGTTGACTTGAGGCAGATGGTCATCATGCAGTCTCGGCGTCGGAGGAACGTGTTGAGTTGTAGTCGTTCTTTGCGGGGGATGTTGACCTTGGTCGGGAGATCCAATGTCAATGGTAGTTCGGGGCCCCAAAGTACCAGCGGACCGGACCACGACATACGGAGACTGGAGGCGATGACAGATGGTCGCGATGCACTCATCTTGGGACAATCGGCTGAGAGGATGAAGTTGGCTTCGCAGTGGACGGGGCTGAGAGGCAGCATCAAGGTCTCGTCCTGGTTGTAGACGACCAGGACACACCGTACCCTCACTTCTGGGCGCCGTCTGGCGAGGTTCACCCGTCTGCACAACGATAAACTGAAATCCAAAAAAAATAATGTCTCATTATTTTCAATGTTATACAGTGAAGTTAATTTGCGTAGGCCTTGAGGTGACGTTAACCAGGAACAAGTTATCCAGTACAATTATAATTTTAACTCCTTGAAGCCACCTACAGATAATGTTGTACATAGAATTTCTGTTGAATAGGCCTTTTGGTGACGTTAAGTAGGAATAGGTTTAATAAAAAGTTCGCTTTATTTTTAATCCTTGCAACAAGATACAGAGAATCAGATAATTTTATGTGGCATGGATATATAGGTGGAAATAGGTGGGAATAGGTGGAAAACGTGATTAATCTTAAAATGCTCTACAATGTCCGTTAAATAATTGACTTGGAAACTTTTTCCAGGTGAGAATGTGGACAATTCTGAAATCTGATTAATATCTGAAAATGTACGTCTCTGTTATGGAAATAAGTCAGACATATTCGTTTATAGGGAAACCATTACAAACATTAATGATTTTGATTCAGTTTGAAATTATATAAAGCAGAGAAACCAGTGCGTCTCAAGAGCATGATCACATTAAAAACAGTTCTAATCGAATTGTTAAGTGTGAATGTTATTTAAGTATATCCTCACCATAGATTCAACAGATGGAGGGCAGCAAGGAAGATGACCGCTGTAACAACCAGGCCGCTTCCTATTGACTTGGATGAGGCAGGGATGTCAGCTCTGGGAATCGGCCTTGACGATTCGTTGAGGAATCTGTCGATGTCCATAAGTAGGTCCATGTTTCTTGAAGTCCTGGACAAGTAAATAGTTGTCTGTTTTGTGTGTGAGTGTGGGTGGCTGCAAGGAGCACATGTCGAGATGGGAGAGGCACTGCAGTATTTATGGTCAGGGTCAAGCCCAGCCAGCACAGGTTACGTGGGGTCTGGGCAGGGCCAGCTGCCCGAGCACAAACTACCTCATGAGCGGCAGGGCTTCTCTAAGTCTTGAGCGGCATGGGTTACACTCAGTGGCGATAGATCTTCAAAGACTCCAAGCAGTCCCTTTGGACCCCTGTCGGCTGAACCCTTTGCCCAGCCCACAGGTCATGTGTAGTTGGGGTAGGATCGCGTGTGGCGCACTGTTAGGGGGCGTCAGATCTTCAAAGGCTTCAAGCAGCCGTTTCACACCCGTGTCGGCAAGTTCACTGTTGCGCCAAAGGCGACACCTAATCTGTGTACAGGGCTTCATGGAGAAGACTAAGTATCAGTCCTGCCCTTGTGCGACACCCGGCCCCCTGGACGCAGCAGTCAGCCCAGCCCAAGCTACCTCAGGAGCGAAGGGGCTTCTCTACATCTTGGGCGACGTGTGGCGCACTGTTAGGGGGCGACAGATCTTCAAAGGCTTCAAGCCGCCGTTTCACACCCGTGGCGGCAAGTCCACTTTGTTGCGCTACCGGCGACACCTAATCTGTGTACAGGGCTTCATGGAGATGACTAAGTATCAGTCCAGCCTTTGCGCGACACCCGGCCCAGCCAGAGCTACCTTAGGAGCCGAAAGGACTTCTTTCCAACTGGGCGGCTGGCTACTTAAACCCCGAGCCTCGACGTAGTT
The DNA here is from genome assembly GCA_936440205.1 of Lepidonotus clava. Lineage (NCBI taxonomy): Eukaryota > Metazoa > Annelida > Polychaeta > Phyllodocida > Polynoidae > Lepidonotus > Lepidonotus clava. The sequence goes on along the minus strand of OW387145.1, from coordinate 8,877,995 downwards.
AGTCACTTCTCTTCTTTCTCCCAACTTGCCACATCATCAACTACCATGGACAATTCTCAGACCAGCATCCTAGACATGGACACCGGCCACACCTTCACCTCCGAGTCGGGTTCTTCTGGCTCATCCTCCATGACGTCGACTCCGGCCAGCCGCCCACGTGTCTTTCCGCGTACAAGTCTTTTTGACTCGCCAGCCACCCCTGTACGTGAGAATTCTTATTGCCTAGTGTTGGAGGATTCGGACGCCGGCGACGACCAACAGAGCGGGCTGCTGCAGACCCTCATGCAGGAGATGACAGTGCTGCGTGACCAAGGGACGAAGCAGCAACAAGAGGTGGCCAGCCTACGCCTGAAGCAGGCAGAGCTCGAGGGGCAGTTGGCTCAGCAGCGGCAAGCACAGCCGGCGGCAAAGGCAGCCTATCGGAAAGCAAATCCAGAAATAAGTGTAAGTTTAAAAATTATTTTTGACTTTGCAAGAGTAATGTACTCGACAAATAAATAATTAAGTTATTTCCTGAGTAAGCATGCTCATTTTTGTTCCTAGGATTTTTTTTAAAAAACATCAACCTTTCTCTGATATTTCTTTGGATATTGAAAATGTGTACGGGTTTCTGGAAGATGCTCTTAAGGCAAGCTTGTACTTTCTTTTGTCACAGGCGATGGTACGTGAAGCGTACAGACAGCTGATCAGGGTGGAAGAGATACGTCCATACAAGGCCGACCTAGGGTAAGATGACCAGACATATGAAGTTGTCGCTCACTTGTTCAGAACATCGCTGACTAATTGAGAATAAAAATGTGTCTGTGATAGGAGGCACTTAGTGCTACATTTGTAAATCACAGTTTCGTTTCCTGAATCTAGTAAATATATGTTGCAACTGTTCTTAGATGATTCATGTATCTTGACTGTGAGAACGGAAATCTGCAAACTGTTTGATTATTTTTTTGTTTTGCTGAAATGAATGCCTTCTTCTACTCACAGTGACAAGTTCGTGGATGCCCAGAACAGAGTCATCACGGCCCACCTCCTTGAGAACGTCCGGTCGTTGTCCCCTCGCCTGGATGTTTCTGACATAGAAGGTAATTCAGTTAAACAGTAGTGGAAAATAATACACTTGTACTTTTAAGTCTTAAGTCTTTTAAGTTTGTTACTGTAGCAAATATGCTTATACCCTGTCGACCTCTAACACACTAGTTCTACATTGGCGGGTTGGGACTACGCCTTTGACTGGGGCAGTACCCTATTTAGGGTTTTCAGTTTTGTTGGCTGGGACAATTTGTTTTTCGGTCTATCTAGAGGTCGTACTTGATATCCCTAATTAACTACTTTTCATGAACATTAAATTACATTGTGGTCTGTCATGAAAATGGTTTTCATAAATGCTAAAACCGTTGCCTTTGTATTTCATGCAGTCTGCTGCAGGGCCTATTGGAAAACCATACAGGCCAGAGCGCGTGTGGCCAGGCTAGGCACCAAGGAGAAGGTTAAGGACCAGACAATCGGACGCTACTATCGGTCACAGGTAACAAGTTGTTTAATTTCTGTTCTGAATTTAGGCTCTTATTTTTCATCCTGGGTGAACCATGTAGATCTTTCTGTATAACATTCGCCATAAAGCAATTGTTTTATCTTACACATTGCTTAGAATCGTCTGCTGGATACTTACATGGTTTTTGTTTTTCCTTTGTTCAGAAGATCAAGCGGCGAGTGGCTGGTCTGTCCCTGATGGACTGGTCCGAAGAGAAGAAGGAGCGGGTACGCGCGGTCCTCACGGCGGACTTCACATCTGACGACGAGCGTGGGGAGAACGACGACGAGCCCGCCTTCCGACTGGGACGTCGACTTCCGTGGGAGAGCGTTGAGCTGCGGGACATTAAACGGGAGCTACAGGTTGTCGAACGGCGTCAAAGCCGGGCTCGGCGGGGGGGGACAAGGATGGCCCTGCGTTACAAAGACGAGGTCGACAACAGCCGACCTGTTCCCCCGCCGGGTGCACCCGCCTGGACAGTAGCATAATCAGTTAATTGGGGTGTATGTACAGATATTTATGTTCAATGTTAATTTCTCTTTATGTTATACTTTATGTGAAATAGGAAACTTTAAAAATGAACTTGTTGATAAATAATAAAAGCAATTATATTATATTACCGTGTTCGGTTCATCTATGACACAGAGAATTAGTGTATCATCAGTTTAATTACAAGCACATAGTTAATATAATCAAAGCGCAAATAATTTCATAACAATAGACCTACACACCCAGAAAGGGTGACAAAAAAAGTCACGGAAAATTTTTTTTTTCTCGAACATCGCTAACTTTGTAGATAAATGAGATATTTACGATTCCTATGGTGTTATTTACATGTTTCATATATGTGTGTAAGAGGAAGAAAAAGTCAACCTTTCTTAGAGCAGTGGTCTATAGTCCAATGGTTATTCTAGTACTGAAATTAGGAAAACTATGCGTGGGCTGACGCTGCAATGCTATATCAACAGATTTTGATGATTAAATTTTGCATTGAGTGCTAGTCCAAAAATTCATTTGAGAACATAATATGGCGGAATCGATTATCATAGGGACTTCAAATAGTGCTATTTCCAACAAACACAACAAGTGATATAATAACATAGCTTACAAATAATAAAAGGATCTTGTTTTTTCGGTCATGAATAATGATTTTAAAAAATCCATTCTTTGAGAAAGAATGAAATAAATCCTAGATTGAATGAGCGCCTTTCTGGCATTGACATGTGTACACTCTCCAAGCCTGTAAGGCTTGTTTCATTCTCCTGCAAACACCACATATGGCACAGTGTCAGAGAGAGGACAGAGAGAGGACATATGGCACAGTGTCAGAGAGAGAACAGAACAAACATTTGTGCTGTAGGAGGAAAAAGACAACATAATTTTATTCAATATCCAGATGTAATGATAGGCAGACCGACAATTTACCCAATGAACTTCAGGTTTCCAGATGTAAACACAGGTGTTGGCCTAAAATGCGATCAAACCTTATCGCCGATTGTCATAAAGTAACCCGGCTCTCCGGCAGCAACACTTACAATATTAAAACGGACGATATCACTTGTTAGGAGTGAGCGAAGAAACACTGCCTGGACTGGCCCGACTTTCAGTACACTGTTCATTTTCTTAGTATTATCGGTTGTACAGTCGGTGGCATAAAGCGGTGCACTTAGAACAACGGTATGGAAGAAATGTCCTTTAAGATCTGTCAGATGTAGATTTGCAGCTTCGTGTGCTTCAAATACATAGTCCGAAATGTCGCCTTGGAGGGTGCCTATTTTAAGGCATAGTGTATATCTCCCGGACACACGCATATAAAGATCAAATGTCCTGTTGGTGCTGCAACCAATAGCCCGAATGAATACACATTTAGAGATCGTCCAAATTACCGATAGCATGGTTACCGTGGTCACGATGGCCATCAAATACATAACTGTTTCCCTGTGATGACTACCACTGGTACATCCGGATGACCCTTCCTTTGAGGAATGCCTTCCACTGGAATTGCGACTCGATATAGTTGTTGCATTTGACGAATATGCCAGTTTTGCTTTGCGTAGAAAAGTGCGGTGGTGGCGTATCCTTGATGAACCTAAGCGTGCACTTGTCAGACGATGGTTAACCAGTCGTGGCAGTGTGTTGTTTTGGGTTGACAGACTGCGGCTGGTTTGAGTAATGCTGAGCGTAGTACATGTACTTTGGGCGGTGAATGCAAAAACGAAGAGCAACAGCACAACTGAAAAATAAAGTGTATGTGTCTTTAGGCCAATGGGGACTGGTAGGAATATTTAACGTAAAATAAGGGCCATCGTTGGTCGCTTGTACGAAGTAGGAACGACTCAGGCTTTGATCTGAGGGTTTGAACACATTCACATCCAGTAGGCTAGTGGAATATGAGTTAGGTTAAAAGAGAAAAAATAGAGTAAATTAAAAAGAAAAAATTAAAAAGAAAAAAACTGGCCAGCCAGGGGCCGGGTCACATATGACTGGAGGAGGGTGGACGACGACAGACAAACTGCAGTCGCCGAACAGAGGTGCTGAGTCTCGGCCACGAGATTAGCTGAGATGGTGAGGTTCCACCTACTTTTTTTCTATCATTGCAGTCATTTTCAAAGACCAATAACAAAATTATCAGGCTGAATTTTGCACTAAAGATTTCTACGTGACCAACTAGACCCACCCTATTTTCTGCTGTAATAATATATTGAATATATTGAATAAGAAACAAGGATTTCTTGCAGAACAAAACACTTCTCTTACATAAGATTATACAGACAGAAGCCAGATCCACCACTTGCCAAAGAGGAAGAAATTGAGAAGGGATTTTTTCAGGAATTTCATATTTGCCATATAAAAAGAAGAGGTGTTTGCCTTCATATTTGTATTTTTGCAAATTGTTCCTAAGATCAGAAATATGTTTTCTAGGCCCTTAAAGTTCCATTGCCGGAACGAAACCTCTGTTAGGCAAATACAGTTTTTTTAACCTACTGCCAGCATGTTTCTCCCCAGGACAAATGTAAGGCCGGCTAAAATTATACAAGAGTACTTTTCACTCTTCATACTTCGATACAGGTTTCAACACATTCATGTTACGAAATGTGATCGACGATAATTCAACCCTGCTAGGCACAGTCGACTAAAATGGTCGGGGGAAAACACTGCTAGTATAGATTGTTAAAGAAAAAAAAAAATAAAGAAATAAATATAAATAATTGCTCACATTTCGTGTCCATCTTGTACTCTGCACTTCGGTTCGAGTACCTGGCTTGACCTTGTGTACTAGAATGGCTGTGCATTGTACTCAACCACTATATATATGGTAGACTACATGCCAAACGCATTGACACGTGATACGACATGTATAGCATTGACATGTCAAACCAATGACACTTCTCTTAACAGCTAGTTAAGGATAGACACCAGTGGTTGGGGCGTGAAAAGGGCTGCTCGCTCTCAATACAAACATAAGATTTGTTTTCTATCTTATTAGTTCACTGACACTGCTGTGATGCGTTGTTTGTGGGCGCTATAAGCCAGTTAACAAAGAACATGTCAGCTAACTAGATGCTTACCTGGACTCAGTAGCACAGTGTGTCGGTGAGTAGCGGTTACTAAGTGTTGTGGCACTTGTAAGTTGCGCACACCTTTGAAGGCACATGGTGTCAGTGCTCGGCGTTAGTGACAGTGTATCTGGGCGCTATAGGCTGACACCAACCCTTCACCATGTGAGCCAGGCAGTATAAAGACGGCACACCTCCGTTTACATGTCAATGTTGTATTTATTTACATCATGGCCGCGTTCAAAGGTTTATCCGAGGCTGGTAAAAGAGCACGTCTCTCCATGAACCATAAAACGCATCAATTCTGTTTTGTCTGTGAAGTAGCAGCGCCACGAAGAAAATTTAAACAACTTCATACTCACGACCTAGCTCAGAAGACAGTAGGGCCTCAGGACAACTGTGACGGTGGACTTAACAATCGCCCATTGTCTGTAGAACTGGGTGCCGCTCGACCAAATGAGGTACAGCAAGCGAATTCTGTGGTGGGGAGCTCAGTGGTACACCAAGCCCCTTCTGTGGTGGGGAGCTCTGTGGTACATGAAGCGAATTCTGTGAGCTCAGGAAGATCAGCTGCGTCTAGGAAAAGGACATACAACGAATGTAACCAGGTGAGGAATCCTTCCCATTACAATCTGCGTGTTTCAGGTGGCATTAAATCCAAATAGGCGGCACTTGACAGCCGTACATCAGAAGCCTGCCGATACTCCGACTCCCTTCTAGGTTGTGGTTTTTCAGCTGGCAACAGTGACATGAAGCAGCGGCAGAGTACTGGCTCCATGCATCCATCACTTTCCCAGAATCTTACTTTTATTTTCCTGTGCATTTAAACCGATATTTTTCACATTTTCTGTAACAGGTCAGTTCTTTATTAGATGTTTGTATTATTAAATATTAACTAAAACTCAGACATTTTGCCTGACTTCAATAATGCCCATAAATAGTTCTTATAGGATTTATGTAAATTTGCTGAGTGATAAGTTTAGAGTCCACTCTATCGGGTGTTGGTGATGAATACTTTTATCTATATTCCCTACTTGAAAAAGGTGTATTTCTCCCTCTTGTACCTATACAAAATTGACATGTATGTCATCTATTTCAGGTCACTCTGGACACAGACGATGCAACCGATGGGAACCCGGACGAAATGCTTGGAGACATATTAACAGGTTCACAAGACATTTGTCCTCGTATAAGAGTGGTCAGTGGTGATCGTGCTAAAAAATTGCAGAGTGTGGTGACCTGGATTCTATTTGTTATTTTGCAGTGGCAGTTGTCAAACTGCGTCTCTGACACGGCAGTGACTACACTACTGAAGTTTGTCTGCGAAATTCTAGTTGTGGCTGGGATCCCACAGTATTCGACCATGATAAAAAGGGTCCTTCCAGGAAGCATGTACATGTTATACAAATGGCTTGGCGTTGACCGAAATGATTTCCAAAAATTTATATGCTGTGGCCAATGCTACAGTATTTATGATTCAATAGACGGACTCAAATACACTGACAACCGCGGTAGGGTCCGCGTTAGAAACTGCCTTCACGAATCGCGTAATGGCAAAATTTGCAATACGAGATTGTTCACAGAAGTGGCCGTGGCCAATGGCGAAAAACAATTCATCCCGATCTACACGTATTGCTATAAACCACTATCAGAAAGTTTGGAAAGCCTCTTGTTGAAGCCAAATTTCGAGAACCAATGTAGGAAATGGAAAGACCGCCGCATTCCCTCAAACATTTTGGCAGACATCTATGATGGACGGTTGTGGAAAGAGCACGCGGGCCCAAACGGTTTCCTTCAGAACGACAATAACTTGGCTTTACAAATCAACGTTGATTGGTTCCAACCTTGGACTAGGCGGAGTCATATTTCTATAGGAGCCATTTACCTTGTGGTTTTGAATCTGCCGCGGACCGAGCGATATAAAGTGGCTAACGTTATTCTACTTGGCATCATTCCAAATCTCCCGAAAGAACCTCACACATTAAAAAGCTTTATAAACCCACTTGTCGACGAATTGCTGGCATTTTGGAGACAAGGAATTGTCCTTAAAACTCATAACTTTCCAGAAGGGAAAAGAGTCCGAGCAGCTCTTCTCAGTGTTGCTGCAGACCTACCTGCCGCTCGTAAGTTGGTTGGTTTTTTTTCACACTCTGCTAATCGGGGATGTTCAAAGTGTCTCAAGGAATTTGGCGGTGGACTTATGAGAAATCTGGGTGGCTTTAACAGATCGACATGGGAAGCACGGACCCACCGGAAACACATGGAATGGATCGATGAGATAAACGGTGCTCGCAACGAAGCAGCGAAACAAAACCTCGAAAGCAAGTATGGTATTCGCTACAGCCCATTGCTGAAATTGGAATACTTCAGACCAATAGATCACCTTGGAATCGACATCATGCACAATCTGTATATGGGCACAGCGAAAAAAATGTGGAAGTACTATTGCGACGAAGACAACAAGCTTCTGACAAAAACAGATATTTCTATCGTGGACGAGCGCTTGCTACAATTCCAGGTGGGAACAGACGACGAACGTGCTGCGACGTACATAGGTTCAAACTATGGATTTTGGACAGCTCAGCAATGGTTAAGTTTTGTGACTGTGAGTTCTGGATATTGCCTCCAAGGACTGCTACCATCTAAAGATCTGAAGGTGTGGGAATGCTTCGTTTTGGCCTGTCAAGCAGTAACGTCGGCATGCGTTACTCGGGAAAAACTTGACTTTGCAGACAAACAGTTTAATCGGTTTAGTCGGCTAGCACAACGACTATATGGCTTTGAAATAATAACGCCAAACATTCACTTGCATAACCATATAAAGGAGTCAGTCATTGATATGGGACCGCCTCCAAGCCACTGGCTTTTCGCGTTCGAAAGAATGAATCTGAAGATTTCGGATAAACCGACCAACAAGCGACAAGTGGAACAACAGTTCATGAGGAAGTTTCTGATACAGAAAAGCGTCGAAAACTTGAAGCATCACTTGCCACAGGAGTTTTCCCAAAATTTTGCCCCAATTCTTCAAAAAAGTGACGAAACCTTGATCCTTGATCCAGATGTGGCACTTGTTCCCGAAATGGATCTGCACGACTGTGAACCACACTGGAAAACAACGAGTGGCGTCAAACTGGGAGGCGTTGCCGTTGTTGGGGCCATGGATATCGACGAGCGTGAATTACTGTTGGGGACGTATAAAAAGATGTATCCATCCTGTGCTGCAGAACTTGATATGAGCAACGTCCCTAGCGTCTACTTGAAGCACGGAGTGGTGCAAGTTGGTCCCATGCTATACGCCAGCGCTACTTCTAACCGCAAGTATAGGTTGAGTTGGATTATGGCAATTTGGCATGGAATGACAGCTGACAATCGCGAGTTGCGGCCAGGCCTGATCCAATATTTCCTGAAACACACTCTGAAAATCCCGGAGACTGGCGAAATGAGAGAACATGTGTTTGCAGTAGTCAAGTGGTACAAGCCCTACGAAGACAGGGTAAATTACATTCGACCCATCACAATGTGGAAATGCAAACAGTTTGAGACGCCAACATGGGCAACCTACCTGCCAGTCGTCCGAATCAACGGACGATTTGGTGGCTGCACCTCGACAGATGGCCGAAATCTAATCATTGCAAGCGTTCCGCGACCAGTGTACTTGTGAAAAGTCCAGATGTTTAAAGAAGCCCGCCCACAAGTGTATGTAATGTTGCTAACAGAAGTTACTGGAACTGCCTCTCTATGTCATAGTCAAGGTAATGTCATCTAACCGATACTAATTATGGCCTACTCACCATCTTCGACAAGTAGCCCGAACCGGACGGCATATGAAGCAGGCTGGCTCGCGTCACGAAGGACTTGTGAAGATTGCTCGCTAAATCGCATCTCCTGCACACAGACCAACTGCTCGAGTACCTGAATGAAGAATGACAATGTTAGCCAAAGCACATGTTTTAGTAGAATAACCAAACGTCATACTGCCGGAATTGGACAATTGGTAATATATAAAATCTGATTAAATGTCTAGCAGAGGCCCCGATACTTAGAGTACCGACATGTAAAAAATACCAATAAAGCTGCGAATATGAATGTTAAGGGAATTTATCTTTTACTTACCCCCTATGAGTTCTCATTCACGAACATCAGACGGCACTGCAAAATATCAACAAATTGGCAGTAAGAAAAAGAGTAAACAATGTGGTCTTAGGGGTTCAGTCAGGGTATAAAAAACAGTAATTGTTATTTGTTTTTATTTAACCTAGTTACCACCACCATAAGGTTTAAATATTAGAATGGCACTAAGAGGTGAAAGTGAAAATTCGGTTGTCGGAAGAGGTTAAATTAAAATATTAGGTTTTTAATCTAACTTTAATCTACCACTACTGCCATGATTAGAAAATTAACAAAACTAGTCTACGCCTTAACTGGTACTTTCAAAATGTGACACAAAACACAAAGATAACCAAACCGGCCAACCCTAACGCTTTAGGGAAAGACAACTAAATTTTAAAGTGCAAGACAAATATGACTAAACTAGCCGACCGTAAAATTGCAATACCACAACACTGTTTCCAGTTTATAACAAATAAATTTGATCCAAGTAAATTGGTCTGAATAAAGACAGAAACAGTTGTATCTCATAAGTATTCAATAGTCTTTGGACATAAACATTCAGCTTGTGGTTTTGCTACCTTGAAGGGTCCCTTGCACATAAATTAAGAGATAAATAATTTTTACGTCAATTTATTGTTTTGGGTACCGTAAAATTATGTCAAAAGAAATAATGGGCAAATATTGCAGTGTAGGTAAGTCATTAAGGAATGAAATAGCACACAGCACTCATACAAATGAAAAATTGTTATAATTCATTTATGTGCAAGGATTACTTTAATGATCTTAAAACTATACAGTGTTCGAGACTAACGCCGGCCCGTCGGCCAATGGCCGCCAATTTAAGGCCAATGGCCGAATTTTTTCACCAAAAATGGTATGAAATCGGCCCGGATGGCCCACAGAAATTTCTGCTTATTTTCCTAATTTCAAGACCAAATTTTGCACATATTCATTATATCGAAGTTTAGCAAAGTATTTAGATATTCAAAAGGTCAAATGAGGGCCAAAAGAAATCTGTCAGGGCCGACAATACCTTGGTAAAGTTGGTCCCGATGGCTGACAGTCCAAAAAGTTATGTTCGAACACTGCTATGAACTTTGCACAAGGGAAATTGGAGGGTGAGAGGAGGGAAGGCAGGGAGGGACGGACTACTACTACTTAAAGAGATAGTTTTCTACTGAAACAAGTGTCAACTAGAATAAGATGACAGGGGTCCTTGGGTAGCGCCATGGCAGTGTGTGTATAGGGGTGGAGGTGGGCAACATGATTTTGCATGCAACGAACAACATGAAACCATAGCGAGTGTCCGAAATGGTACTTGGCACCAGGTGCAAACTATAATTGCTACAACACACAATCGTGATGTATTGTTAGGCAGTAACAAAACATGTTTGTAAGTTGTGAACCATTGCAACATTTCCCACTACCTGAGACGACACCATAAACGACAGGACACGGCAACACAGTTTTCAATAGCAAGAAACTTGATTTTCTCCAAAAATTCACCAGGCCAAACGAAGAGGACGGTCCGACTGCAATAAACGCAAAATGTCACTTTTCAAGTTAAGTTTGGTTTTAAACGGTTTTCCAGGAGTCACGCAAATGCACTGAACTTGGGGACCAGCATCTGTGATCTGAAAGGGATATAATGATTTATTTTTTAACCGTCCGTGCTCCAACGGGGCGCACCTAACATCTAGGTACATTACCAGCTATAGGTAGTAGATCCTGCTTCGCTGTTTTGCTGTCTCGTTGCCAGAGTCAACATGCCGCACACAGACATCATGAAGAACCCAACCACCTCCTTAAAGCCACACAGCCCCAGCCTCATTCCAGTCCTACAGGCTGCATTGATCCATTTTCCACATCGGCCAGGCCCCCTTGTAGTTCAATCGTTCCATTTGGCAAGTCAGGCTCCATTGTAGTTCACATCGACCGCGCCCCACTTTAGTTCAATCGTTCCATTTGGCATGTCTCCATTGTCCTCACTGATTTCCTTTTCGCCTTTCGTTATCCTCCTTGGACAAAGTTCACAACTGTGTATTTTCTCACAGTACTTCACTATTTACTCCAAAGAGTTACATGTTCATATGTTACACGTTCAAAAGTTCACAACTAATCGACCATAAAAAGTTCACAAGGTCACAACTGTCTGACTATTGTGATCAAAGTGTACATGTTCACCTGTTCCGAAGAACTTTTAATATACTAATCTACCTAATATACCACACCAATCGGAGGATACTGGGAACCTATTCTTGCCCAGATGTACACAGATCTAGACCAGAGGGGACACGACAGATGAGATTAAGACCCTTTTAAGTGGGCTAGGGAAGCCAGCGACAATATGTATGTGTCCAAGATGGGCCAGGGTTTTCCCCAGGACAAATTTAAAGCCGGCTATTTATGATAGAAACACATCGGTGTGTACACTTATTGTTCATGGATGACTGTCCTGGCGATATGACAACAGCAGTTCCGTTTTGGATTCCAGGTATACAGTGGATGTCCTCAGAGTTCTTGGTGATCTTGTGTTATCTCCTTGAAGCGCCAAGTTCAGAACTGCCTGACTAACTACTCCTAGGCTAAGTTTACATTTGCATGTGAAAAATACCAAAAATAATTTGGTTTACAATCAGTCCAATATTTGTCGGCTGAAAAGGCAAAAAATTTGTTAAATCTCTTGTGTGATTCGTGATTTCCCCGCGGTAAATTAATTTTAGACTCAGCTTTATAAAGCACTATAGGCTAGTTGTCACATTAGTATTACCATGAAACAAAACTACGGGGCTTAATGTATTTTTCTTTAGCCAGAATCCACTGCATGCATGGCTTGCATTCTAGCATTTGAAGGATGTGAATTTACTTTTTGAACATGTAAGCCGGTGATAATGTTTGCCACATAGCTAGAGAGTTACCGTTACTTGGGGAAAAACTGAGTATCTAGTAGTAGGGGAAAAACACGAACCACTACAAGGGATAGACCTTAAAATGTGCCAAATTGGGAATATTTTGCAGGTTAATCCCCTATTTCCAAGTTGTGCATGATGAGTGCAAATAATTATGGAAGGAAACGGTAGCAAATTTGGCTCGTACCATATCATGGCAGAGCTGGAAATCAACATGCCGTCAGCCAATGGGGCAGCAAACAAAATAACAACACCCGCCTCATTTTGATATATCTCATCCCCTTGGCAGGAAACATACATATTATATCATTTCGCCTTCTTCTATCTGGAGGCTCATTTAAGTCGGTTCGCCATATTGAGTGTGTCGGCACCTAAGATTTCCAACTCTGAATGATACTAGCGCTTTTTTTTTTCCTAGTCGACCGTCTGAGTGAGTGTAAAACACACTACTAAACAGGGTTCGAAATTACAGTCTGCCCATCGGCCAATGGCCGGAAATTTCAGAGGAGGGCCAAACATTTTTGAAGAAAAGTAAGGTATTTTCTGCCCTGGTGGCCAAAAGATTTCAGCAATATTCTATCCTTTTCTTAGGCAGATGAAAAAGGCTTAATAGGGGCTCCCTATAGGTAAAGTCAGGGCCGACAAAAAGTCAAGCAGAGCCAACCATTTTTTTAACAGTCGGCCTTGATGGCCGAGGGCAAAAAAGTTAAGTTCGAACACTGCTATTCTTTTTTTTTCTTTCTTTTTTCTTTCTTCATTTTTTTTGTTCGTTTCATGTTGTCATTTTTTTTTTCGTTTTCTTTTTCTATTACAATGATGAAAGTGTTCAGTGAACATATATGAAAGTGTTCAGTGAAAAATATTCCTGAAATAGGATGGGCAAGTAGCAATCTCTATTTGGAAATAGGTGGGTTAGGATTAATAACTAAGGAGGATTTAAATTCAAAATTTCAAAAGTGATTTAATGAAAAATATTCAAAGAATTGTTTGTTCGAAGGCGTGTTTTTTTTGACACGTCACTCCTTTTTAAATTTACTGAAATCAGTATATTTACTGAGGACTTTCATCACCATTTTTAGTACTTCCCTTAAAAAAAAAGTTCAAGAACAAAAAAAACAAAAATAAAATATATACCCACCCTTAGCGCGATCCCAAGGGCTCCCTGAAGCAGGGTTTTCCCCAGGACAAAATTAGAGCCGGCCATTTGTGATCCAACGATCGAAACGCCGATCATGATTCCATTTTTTTAAGAGTACTTGCAATACTTCAATATTTTTAACCCACCTTTGGCCACCTACAGACGGTCGATCCCAGACACTAGTTAAAGCTGGTCAAGAGAGCCGGCTCTAAGTGCCTAAGGAAAACCCTTGCCGGGCAGACACCTTTTTTCAATTTCTATTCAAATCAGGCCTCAAAGCACATCGGACACAAGAGAAATGTCTGTTGAAAAATTATCTTTTTGGAGCAATGAATAGGATGTAAAATATTCCAACAGTAAAGGGTCAGACAGGTATTCTCATCCTGATTTAGGCAGTATTATATAGTTTGTGTAGGCGGTACGGTTTCTGTCTCCCACCTTGGAAAAGACTGGAATTTAGCGCTCTTGTGAACACAAGCCTAAAGGTTTCAACAACTTGATTGTATTCCATGTTTTGAGGCCTGTAGAAACCACCAAGAGGATTCCCCATAATGTAATAAAAACCAAAAAGAATACGATTGCTTCAGATGACTAGAATAAATGGTTAACCCAAATTATGTCTGAGACATCAATAATTAATTTCTGATTGTCATGACTCAGGGCTAGACGAATCTGTTGTCTGTGCGTCAAGTAAACTGAACGTACATCTCTTTCAATCTGTGTATAAACAGTCAGTCAGGCACGGGCGCATTTGGGTGTGTGTGTGTGTGGGGGGGGGGGGGGGTGGTTTCTGCAAACCCCACCCTAACCCAGACAAACACGCGCACATCAAATTCGAAAGCAATTCCTCTACGATGAAGGCACTTCCATGTTGAGAAATAGACAGCACAAGTCATTTCAATGTATTATGTGATTTGTCGAGCCCTGAGACGGATAACTAAAAGTTACTAGTGCCGCTAAGAAGTACGATGAGACACATAAATGCTTTAAAAGATTATTTATTGATATGTGATAATGATTATACAAACAAATTAAAATTACCATTTGAATTACTAGGCCAAGGAAAAGAAATAGTTGCGTTCCGGTAACATCAGCCAAAAAAGTTATGGTAAGTAGTTTTGGAATTTTTTTTATTTTGGAAAATATTTCTAATGGCCTAAAGTGATAAAGATTCTGAAATTTTGGGATATTGTACACAATTTAAATTTTTTTCACTAAAAACTCTTCAAAAACGGGTCGGAAAATTAGGGTAGGTAGGGTTACCGGAATGCTACTATTTCTTTTCCTTGACAAAAATCTGGGATACACTAACTAACATAAACTAAACTAAAAAAAAACAAACTAACGACAACCGACGCATCCCCCCTCCCGGTATCTGCCGGGGGGGACGCGTCGCCGGCGGGGCCGGCCGGCCCCTTGTGGCGGTGGGGGCGGTGGCTGAGGTAGGGGGGCCGGCGGTTGGGGAGGGCCTGGTGGTGGCGGGCCCGCTGGCGGTTGGGGTGGCGGTTGGGGTGGCGCACGGGGTGGCGGGGGGAAGACCGCCACCTCCACCGTCAGGCGCACATTGATTAGAACTCTGCACGTCAAATGAAAGCACATGGATGTTAAGAAATGATGACTTGTCGAAATGTCGGAAATGGATCTTTCAATTTCAGAATCCTTTAACTGAATGACTTCAATCTCTCCCAAAATTGTGGGCTGGGTGGCCTTGAATCGGTCTTTATAAGTGGCCTGTAGAAACCACCAAGAGGGTTCCCCATAATGTAATAGAAACCAAAATGAATACAATTGCTTCAGATGACTAGAATAAATGGTTAACTCAAATTTACAACTATCTCTGAGACATCGATTAATTTCCGATTGTCAGGACTCAGGGCTAGACGAATCTGTTGTCTGTGCGTCAAGTAAACTGAACGCACATCTCTATCATCTGTGTATAAACAATCAGTCAGGCACGGGCGCATGTGGGTGTGTTTGTGGGGGGGGGGGGGCTAGAAACCCCACCCTAACCCAGACAAACACGCGCACATCCATTTCGAAAGCAATTCCTGTAACATGAAAGCACTTCCATGTTGAGAAATAGACAGCACAAGTCATTTCAATGTATTATGTGATTTGTCGAGCCCTGAGACGGTTAACTAAAAGTTAACGTTCCTAGTGCCGCTAAGAAGTACGATGAGACAGATAAATGTTGTAAAATAATATGAGATTTATTTAAAATTGATTTACATATATATATATAGAATTACACGCAATTACACGAGGTCAAAAGACAATCACTGTATATTACTTATTAGGCCAAGGAAAAAAAATAGTAGCATTCCGGTAACCCGACCTACCCTTTTTTTTTACCCCGACCCTAATGTTTTGAAAGAATTTTTAGTTAAAATATGTTAAATTTTGTCAAATATCATAAAAATTGCGATTTTTTTCACTTAAAAATATTTTCCAAAATAAAAAAAAATCCAAAATTTTCCAAAATAAAAAAAAATCTACCTTTTTACCGGAACGCAACTTTTTATTTTCCTTGGCCTTAAATAAACGAAATAAAACAAACCTAAATAAAACTAAAAACTAAACTAAACTAAAAAAAACTGAACTAAATGAAAAAAAAAACTAAAAAAAAACAAAACTAATGCTGACATCCAATGCATCCCCCCTCCCTGTACCGGGCAGGGGGGACACGCCGCCGCCGTGGCCGGCCGTCGTTCCCGGGCGGTGGGGGCGGTGGGGGCGGTGGGGGCGGTGGGAGCGGTGGGGCCGGCGGGCCTTGACGAGGAGGCCCAGGGGGTGGCGGGCCGGCGGCTGGTGGTTGGGGTGGAGGTGGGTTTGGTGGGTTGGGTGCGATATCGATCGCGACGCGCAGGTACACACTGACTACAACTCTGCATGTCAAATGAAAGCACATGCTATTAAGAAATGATGAGTTGTCCAAATGTCGGAAATGGATCTTTCAATTTCAGAATCCTTTAACTGAATGACTTCAATCTCTCCCAAAATTGTGGGCCGGGTGGCCTTGAATCAGTCTTTATAAGTGAACATAACATTTTTGAACACTAATTTCACGGATTTAGGTGAATTTAATCTGTAGATATTTATATAAATTCCAAAGCTGAGAGCCCTCCTAATACATTGATATGAAATCAAAGACAACTGTTGACGTCGATGAAGATGTGAGTTTTTTTGTTTTTTTTTCCTGTACCTAATCACTAGCCCCCTATCCCATGGGCACATCGGACCAGTGTGAGTGTATCTGGCTTTTATCAGGTATTTTTCTGCTATTTCCTCCTCCCATGGGCCCGTCAGACGAGAGTGAGTGTATCTGGCTTTAATGATGATGTATTTCTGCTAGCTCCTCCTACCATGGGCCCTGAAGATCAGTGTGAATGTCTCTGGCTTTTATCTTGTATTTTCCAGCTATCTTCTCCAGCTTACGTTGATATCTGTTCACGGTTTGAATGAAGTATAGATTTACTAGTACCGGATACTAGTAAAAACACAGTCTGTTAGGTGACTGGCTTCAGCTTACGTTGATACCTGTAATGTGGGAATGCTCTACACAGAGATGCCACTTCCAACTGATGAATACATAGGAAAATGAGGAAATACTATTCCTATTGAATTTTCTAAAAATAACTAGGAGAGAACTTTTGTTCAGGGAAAGGGAACTGAGATAGGATCTGTATTTGAATAGATTGAAAGTGACACAGAATACTCTAAAATGGATATTAAAGTATTGTCGGGAAAATCAGTTTGGCAATCCATAACCACCAAAATGTAGGAAATCCTAAAAAAGTAGGTAAAATGGCATCTCTGTCTACAGACACAGTATGGTAGGTTATCTTCTTCAGCGTATGTTGACACCTGTAATCTGGGAATGCAGTTGGACCATGGTCAGTTGAGCATGCATATTAATAACGTTCACATTTGTGTTTGAGGATGACAATCAGCCCGATTGTTTGGGGTTAATCAAGCATGCAGGCATGCAGAATACTATCATGCAGAAAATGACATGCCAGGGTGGAAATTGACGCCTGTAATTATTATTCCTATTATTTCCCTATTTTAATA
The DNA here is from genome assembly GCA_936440205.1 of Lepidonotus clava. Lineage (NCBI taxonomy): Eukaryota > Metazoa > Annelida > Polychaeta > Phyllodocida > Polynoidae > Lepidonotus > Lepidonotus clava. The sequence continues at coordinate 8,860,682 of OW387145.1, read as the reverse complement.
TGTTTTTGCACTGATCCTAAACTTATTGATCCTTTGGTAAGGTATGATGCTTAGACTGTGAAATATGACTACTATTATACAGTTTATGGATCAGATTAAAGCCCCATCGAGCCCCATTTATTAAAATAAGTCTTGAGTTGATAATTTTCCTTGCATGGTTAATAGAAGGTACACCATGATATTTTTATTTATTAGGATTTTCCAATGTGGGCCACATTTTTCATTTTTTTAAGTCTTATCTCAAATTGACAATTTTGATTTTTTTCACAAATATTTTGGATATGGGGAAATATGTCAAATATAGGTGAGATCCGCGCAAGGAATGCTCTTTACAATGATATATAATACATGGGAATCAAATCAAGGGAAGATCCGCGGATTTTAGCCTGAAGTTTACAGTAAATAAAGAAAAATGCATAGAAATAGGCTCATTAGGGGGTCCATACCTATGCGACTATTTTAATGTAAATCTGGTAAAAAAAAAGTACACTTTTTTTATTCTATTTTTTGCAATATCTTAGGTTTGCCAAGTCCGATTCTAAATCTGTTTGAATTTATGTAAAGCACTAATTCTGGTGGATCTTACAGGCATTGACAAACTACTGAAACTTCAAATTATATTTTTTGTGTGGTATTGCTAGTATTACCTGCCCCGGGAAGGCGGGCAATGCTTAATGTTGTGCCCTGGTGATGCAGAAATAAGACTGTTTTAAGGGATGGGGCACAATATTTAAAGAATAAACAAAACACTGTCAACAAAGCTGAAATTCGATATTCTAATGGAACCCCCTTCTATCTTTGGAGTGAACATTATTGCTGCTCTGTTTTTATTTCTGAGAGTCAGGGACAATAAACTAATTAAATCAGAATCGAAATAGCACGAGGCCCCTAAATAATGGGTAAGGCCCCTAGATTCCAAGTCCAGTAAATGTCTCGGTCTGCTGGCTGTCATGTAACCACCATGAAATACCCTCGGCGATAATAACTCCGCTTCTCTGCTATAATCACCTCTGTAACTATAGCCGGATAACTAACAGCTTTGGGTCAAAGCCTCTCGCCGGGCACAAATGTAAAATGCTAAAAGGCTAAAATGATTAATACTTATATCAGACGCGATGACAGAGTTAGCTGACAAAGCTTGGGCGATGATAGGGGCAAATGCGTTATATTGACACTACTCCAGCCAAACTATTAAACGTGTTTATCCCATCCACTTTTATGTTACTACCCACAGTAAACAGCTAACCGCTGATTACATGCATATAAATCTTGCCCGAGAAACCCTTCCTCTGTAGGTCCCGGGTGATTCGGCAACCCTTCTCGAAAAGACGCCATCTTGGATTTTACCAGCGAACGAACAACAAACACATTCCGTTCGCCGATAGCAAATAATTACGATGAAAGAACTCGCCCAACCCGGTATACACACATCCCTAGCGCTAAATACAATCCTAATAACCTATTTTGGACCGAAATACCAAGGATATACAGCTAATTCAAGTCCAAAACAACCCCTTAAAACAGAAAAGAATGCTTACCGGGCGGCCATTTTCGGATTTCTGAGTTGCCCGGATGTGACGCTGCAGGCAGAGACACCTATCGAACGGACGAAGCATTAACTTCACAAGCGCTCCGTAGACCGTGGCGACGCGTAGCGATTGCAGCGGGATCGGCCTGCGCTGTTCATCACCAGTTTGGTCGTTTGGGAAAACATGCCGCCTAGGGCAAGGGGAAATTGTGAAATTAACACTGGACATACTGCTGAGGCATGGTAAGACGTTAACTACGTGGACTGTAGGATCACATTGTGTCCTTCATGGCCCTTAGCAGGAGCGCAGAATAATGGACCAATTATATCTAATCATACAATCAGATAAGGTGAAATTCAAGCTGTGTATCATTGGAAAGGTCTTAAAATTCTCTTTCCAACGATATGTAGGATGTGTGGTCTTTCGCCATACTACCGATAAAAGGTTAAAAAATACCAAATGAATGGCAATCGGAATTGCGCAGTGGAATGCAGGCTTAAATGAGTCGGAGGCCATCCGTCTAAATGAAGGTACCCTGAGGAAGGGAGTGATGACTCACAGGAGGAGACAGGGGGAGGCAGGGGAGGAGGCAGGGGAGGAGGCAGGGGATATTCCCCCCTCCAGGGGCTGTATAGTCTGGGCGCCACCAGCTTTGATTAGGACTGATCCCCGCCTGATCTCCCCTTCCCGACTTATACGACCCAAGCCCACTTCACTCAACCCTCCGCACTCTCCATCGATCTTTTCTTATATACATACATACATACATACATACATACATACATACATACATACATACATACATACATACATACATACATACATACATACATACGTACGTACGTACATACGTACGTATTTATGTATGTATGTATGTATGTATATATATATATATATATATATATATAGGTGTCGATAAGATATAATACAACATAATACATCAACGTAAAAATAAATGTAAAGATATGTATGTATATTAATATGCATACATGCATGATAATATACAAATATGCGATATTCATATTTGTGATTTGGATTGAATTGATATTTTTATTGATATATCCTGTTTTTGTTCCGTAAATCTCCCCCCCCCCCCCCGCTTTCGTCATCCCTCCTTTATATGTATGTCCTCTCCCTATGCCCCTTTTAGCCGTCCTCATCCTCCACCCCCCCCCCCCCCCACTCATCCTTCCCTAGCTGCCTGACGTCTAAAGACATGCATCTAGAATGGGTCTAGACCCCAAAAGCCAGCAGCGTGACATAGACATTTCTTAAATTTAACACTCCACATGTAGTCTGGGGTCCGGACGCCAAAAAGTAGCTTATTTAAGGATTTGGTATGCCATGAAAGGTTTATACCCGAAACTATTTTGGGGTGCTAGAGGGGTCCTTTGGGCATAAGAATATGCCTGTTGTCACTCCGTAGAGGTGTGCATGAGAGTGACAGCAGCCATTTTGTTTGACAACCCCCTTCAAAATGTAACACAATATAATACAGTCTCTTTCTTTGATAACAGACTCAATAAGTTAGCTATCTATTTCATATTCGACAAATCAATAGTGCATTAGTAGAAGAAGATGAAACATGAATGACTTTGACTTTATCCAAGGTCAAGGTCATCAAAATTAAGGTCAAACTTCGAAAAACGTCAAATAAATGAGTGTTTTACTCCTTCCAAACTATCTTGGCCTATGAAATATATATGAATAACATCTAAAACTACTCTAGAGTGCTAGAGGAGACCCTTTGGCATAGGAATATGCTTGTTGTCACTGTGTGAAGGTGCATGCCAATGTGACAGCAGCCATTTTGATTGGTTACCTCCTTGAAAAATGACCCAGCAAGTGATGGTCTCTTTCTATAATAGTCTACCTAATTCTTAAGCAATCTATTTCATATTAGACAGATCAATAGTGCATTAGTAGGAGAGGATAAAACATGAATGACTTTGACTTTATCCAAGGTCAAGGTCATCAAAATTAAGGTAAAACTTTGAAAAACGCCAAAAAATGGGTATTTTACTCCTTCAATTCTATCTTAGCCTATGAAATATGTTTAAATAACATCTAAAAACACTCTTGAGTGTTAGAGGGGACCCTTGGACATAGGACTATATCTGTTGTCACTGTGCGAAGGTGTGTGCCAATGTGACAGCAGCGATTTTGTTTGGTTACCTCATTGAAAAATGACCCAGTAAGTAATGGTCTCTTTATAAAAAGTCTACCTAATTCTTAAGCCATCTATTTCATATTAGACAGATAAGCAGTGCATTAATAGGGGTAGATAAAACATGATTGACATTGACCTTATCCAAGGTCACAGTCACCAGTATTAAGGTCAAACTTTGAAAAATATCAAAGAATGAGCGTTTACTTTTTTAATACAAACTATCCTAGTCTATTAAATATGCATAAAAACATATAAAACAATTCTGGGGTGCCAAAGAGGTCCTTTGGGCATAGGACTATATCTGTTGTCACTGTGTGAAGGTCTGTGCTAATGTGACAGCAGCCATTTTGTTTTGGTTACATCCTGGAAAAATGACCCAGCAAATGATGGTCTCTTTCTCTAATAACCTACCCATTTCTTAGGCTATCCATTTTACATTAGAAAAATCAATATTGCATTAGTTGGGGGAAGGTAAAGCATCAGTTACATTGACCTTATCCAAGGTCAAAGACACCAATAATAAGGGGGCGTAAAGCAACCAATCACCAACCAACCAAGCAAGCAACCAATAATAAGGTCAAACTTTCAGAAACATTAAAAAATGAGTGTTTTTTTCCCTTCCAAAGTATTGTGGTCTATGAAACATGTGTGAATAATACTTGAAACTATTCTTGGGTCCTAGAGGGGTCCCACAGCCATTGGTAAATGCCTGTTGTCACTTTGTGATGGTGTGTGTAAGTGTGACAGCATTGATTTTGTTTGACCACCCCCTTTGAAATATAACACAATATGATACAGTCTGTTTCTGTAATAACCTACTCAATATCTTAGCCATTCATTTCTTACTAGTTAAATGATTAGTGTATTAATGGTGAAAGATAAAACATGAGTGACTTTGACTTTATCCAAAGCCAAAATCATCAAATTAAGGTTAGACTTATATAATATTAGATTATATAAATGTGATTGTTTTGCTTTTTTACCAACTCTCCTAGTCTATGGAATTCACACAAATAATACCTAAGACTACAGTGGGGTGCTAGAGGAGTCCTTTGGGCATTGCCTGTAAAGATTTGTGTAAGTGTGACAGCAGCCAATTTGTAAAAAATCTGAAATGTAATAGCCCATATCCAATATTCTGGCCTTTATGGGATAGGGCCTTATGAACTGGTGGTTTGAGATTTCTGTTGGGAGTAACTCCTCCGATATCTTACTTGTTAAACTGTTATCAACTTAGAGCTTTCTCCCATGATAGAAAGGTAATCCTCAGAATACTGAAATGGCTCTTTTGGAATAGGTTTTACTTCATTGATACTGAAGATAATTAAGTATTTCTACACTGGTAAGAAAAACTGTAATTTCATCTAACCTATTCATGAACAATTGATTTCTAAAAAAAATCATAAATATCCAGATGACCGTGTTACATGAATGAAGAACCTTATCAATGTTTTGCCATATTTGTTCAATATCTCTAGACATTTCATATATTGTTTCTGGTCACACCTAAAAATAAAGTTACTTACAGAAAGTGGCAAAGAGTCCATAATTCTGCTACCAGGATAAATTAATTTGGAGAAAATATATCTTTGCAAAACCACACATAACCTCTAGTAGGTAACATTTTGATATAACAGAATTGAAACTGGGTGAAAGTTTGGATATGACATGTAAAAATTAGAATAATGTAGCCTCATATTAAATCCCTCCTTATTGACATCTGTTTTATATATAACTGTGTTTGGAATTAAAAATTAATTGTATGCACCATCCAAGCACTCATTTCACCAAGCAAGCAAGAAATTGCAGACCTCAGAATTAGGAACACCATGAATTTTGAAACTGGTAACTAATGAATGTAACTCACATACTTAGTATTTCTTTATTGATTCTTAACTTGTATGTTTAAACATAAAAGGGAACTATTTCTGGTAATATAAACAAGAGGGATGAAGGAAGACAGAGGAATGTTGTTGCCTTCTGCTGTTTTTGCCTATGCTAAATCTATGAAGATTTTTGACTAGTTCTTGTGTCTAGCTGTTAAGTCAGTAGAATGTCTGCTGTCATACTTGCACATCTTTACAGAATTACAACAGTATTTACCTATTCCCAATGCCTGCTTAAGCAACATATAATGGATTTCAATATTATGTCATTGTGCCATTATTTCCAATGACTTTAACTTAGCTAAGGTCACAATAACCCTTATTGAATGTTTTTTTTTAACCAATACACTTTTGATATATCTAATATAAATAAGATGTCTTGATAATTTGCATGAGCCAACGAGAGATTATTTCTAATGGGGCTGTATGTATGAAGGAGAAGTGAAAAAGATGACTTCTGTCACACTTACACAAACACTCACAGAGTAACAACAGGCATTTACCAATGCTCAGGGGTTTCCTATAGCACCCATAATAGTTGTAGATTTTATTTCTACATATCTTATAGATTAGATAGTTAAGAAGAAGAAATACTCTGATTTTGATGGGTTTTTTTTCAGAATTTGACCTTACCTTTGATGACCTTGACCTTGGATGAGGTTAATCATGTTGTATCCATGCCTACCATTAAACTTACGAATTCTCTAATATGAAATAATTGATTTAAAAATTGAGTAAGCTTTTCTTTCTTAGTCAGATTTTCAAAATGAAAGCCCAACAAAAACGCTGATGTCATGCATAAGCATGGATTAACAAACTGACAACAGACATTTACCAATGCTCAAGGGACCCCTTAAGTACACAAGGTGGTTTCAGGTATTATTCATACATATATCATAGACTAGGATAGTTTGAAAGGAATAAAACACCCATTTTTTGACGTTTTTCAAAGTTTGACCTTAATATTGATGACTGTGACCTTAGATGAGGTGATTGTCATTCATGTTTTATCTTCTCCTACTAATGCACTATTGATTTGTCTAATATGAAATAGATTGCTTAATAATTTGATAGGTTATTAGAGAAAGAGACCATCACTTGCTGGGCCATTTTTCAAGGAGGTAACCAAACAAAATGGCTGCTGTCACCTTGGCACACACCTTCGCACAGTGACAACAAACATATTCCTATGCCCAAGGGTCTCCTCTAGCACTCCAGAATGGTTTTAGATGTTATTTATATATATTTCATAGGCTAAGATAGTTTGGAAGGAGTAAAACACTCATTTTTTTGACGTTTTTCAAAGTTTGACCTTAATTTTGATGACCTTGACCTTGGATAAAGTCAAAGTCATTCATGTTTCATCTTCTTCTACTAATGCACTATTGATTTGTCGAATATGAAATAGATAGCTAACTTATTGAGTCTGTTATTAAAGATAGAGACTGTATTATATTGTGTTACATTTTGAAGGGGGTTGTCAAACAAAATGGCTGCTGTCACTCTTATGCACACCTCTACAGAGTGACAACAGGCATATTCTTATGCCCAAAGGACCCCTCTAGCACCCCAAAATAGTTTCGGGTATAAACCTTTCATGGCACACTGAATCATAATTTTCATGGCTCGGACCCCAGACTAATGGACATGGGTGGCATGCGACATGCGACATTGACATTTCCATTTCTTAAATTCACCATATGCGACATTTGAATGAATGAGCTACAGAATCAGGCAACGTCGGTATTTCGTTAATTCGACGTGCGATAGATAGAACCCCCCCCCCCCCCCTCCGCGCCCGCTTCTTGGGAGGGAAAAGAGAACCCTGGAGCTTGGGTTGGGAATGTGCGACGTAGCTGGATAGAGCAGGGGAACAGAGAAAGGCATGAGTGGTGGTGGATGGGGGCGGGGGAGGGGAGGGGTGTGTAACAGGGAGAAATAGGCAGCCCTAGCCGGGGCCGACAATTCAATCAAGCTGGCGGCCGCATGCTTCTAAAGGCGGCGCTATTTTTACCTCATGTTTCAATGTTGTTCACATCGATTGGACTGCAGCCGCAATCACGGCTCTCACCTCCATCAGAAGGGTGGCGGGACTCGGCCTCACCCAAATGGACTTATCATAAATTACCATGCTGCTTGGCCGGCCCCTGACTGCAAATCACACGATAGAGCCCCCTACCCACTACGGCCATGTGCCCAAGGCGAAAATGTTTTTGAGAGATCGCCTGTCAGTATGGTGTATTAGGATGTACACGTTTAATCTGAATCTGCAAAAGGCGGTTTATTATTTGAGTAAAATCGGCAGATTTTTGGAGTAGAATCGGCCAGTTATAGCGCCAGCCATTTGAAGAATCGCCAAGTGGGTTCGGAGGGAAATTGTGGGTGGGAGGGGGAGGGGTTATAAGGGGGCTTATAGGGTACAGGAGGTGGGGCATTCTGCAGCACACTGCTCTCTTACTGGAGAATCGTCTCTGCGTTGCAGCTGCCACTAGGTCCAGCCCCAACCGGTCATGCATGAGTAGCGAAAACCATGGGACTATTTTTAGCCCACAGGGCGTAGTGATACTATAATGCCAGTGTATAGTTAATGACCTACATAGTAGAGTAAGTTCTCACAGACTATCATTTCTGGCACGGAGGGTGATTCGACGCAGAGTGAAGGTGGCATGGTGGTTGCCGCGCTGCCAACTGTTCGGGGGTAGGGTACGAGAGTGGGCGATAAAGGGTGATTTGGGCCAAGCATACACATGGGCGGCTGAATCGAACAGCTATTAATCTGTGCCGCCCCTTCCCCACTTCCCCCTCCCCTACCCTTTATTCCTTTTCCCTCACCCCTGCCGACCACCACCCCAACCTATATCTATACCACAGCCAGTTGGCACTGTTTGTTTGTTGATTTGAACCACCAGACTCAGTGGTTCTGGAGCACTGGGATATTTCACCCTTACTCCTGGATGATTGAATCTATGAGAAGGTAGAGACCATACCCCTACACTTTTACCGAGGCAGGTGTTCTTTTATATGCAGTGTCCCATAGGCAGGGCACAACATACATACAATGGCCAGTGGCAGTAGGCCTTTGATAACCCTGATGTTGACCACAGGGAGAATGTCTAATATCACAGCAGTGGGACGGAGACTTGAACTGCCAACCTTTGCATGACGAAGCCAACACTCTACCACTTTTCTACCAGAACACCCTCCATTCTGTACTAAACCGTACTTACATATATACCCCAGCCCCTGCTCCACCTCCTGCCCGGCCACTCCCTACCTCCTCCCACCTCCTTCCACCTCCTTCCCACCTCCTCCACACCTCCTTCACACCCTCTCCCCTCCTCCTCCCAAGCCCCTCCCAGCCCCTCCCTTGCCTGGCACAGCACCGTATCTAGGTCATCTATTTCAGGAGGGTACCAGTGCAAAAGGCTCGACTCGCATCCCACTTCCTACCTGCTGGTTCGATTGCCTCCTGACTAAATAATCAACCCAAGGGCTGAGGTTACAAGTGCCAATAAGGGGGCGTCCGCATTACCCTCAATTACTGCCTGCCTTCAAATGGCATATATACATATAAATAGGTCGTTCGACCGAGCTGCCAAGGTGCACCTGCTGAGGTTAAAGAATTAGGTGTGGCCCGCTTCTCATATGTGTCAAACACGTGTTCGTGGTTTACCATTTCCCCCTACCAATTTATCTTAGTTCGATCAATTGATTTCAGTACGGACATTCACTATGTAAACTACAGAAATCATTTTATATTTCTAATCAATTTATCCTTATGTCGGAGAAGCACTTAATGTGATTAACACTCTCTTGTGGGAAGCATTGTATAGGGAGAAGACCCAGGTCTTAATAGGCCCTGTCCATACATACTACTTAGAACACAATGTCCAGTCAACCTATCCCTGCCTATAATTGCCTATGCTCCTATAATAGCCCCTATGATATTTAGGTTACGTCCACTCTAGTCCACTCTAGTCCAAACTGTATATTCTACTAAGGGCGTCAGGGGTTAGACGTCAACCTTCTAGTCTTTAAACATTATATGAATCCCTCCAGTGCCCCATTGATTGCCTAGTCCCAGGTAATGGTAGCCAATTGTAGACAATTAACACCTGGACATATTGATATATAATGAGAGTGTCTAGACAGGCTATCCCACCTATAGGTGGAGGCAAGCTTCATCGACGACATCGTACGTGTACATACTAATGTGGGGGGATGGGATACCAACAGTTCTTACTACCCAAAATTGCTGACTTACCCCCAAGTGCCGAAAACATACCCCTAATTGCCTATACTACTTATGCCACAGGGTCCAGCCCACACACCCCCCAAATGCCCATACTACTTGTGCAATGGAGTTTAGCTGACCTATGCTATGAGTTTCAGATACTCTGAGGCATGGCATAATTTAAAGTAACACGTCCTTTATCTTCCCATGCATGACACCTGAAGAGATTATAGTATTCTGGTCTTAAATATGATTGGGTAGTTCGTATCTAAGCACGCTGTGGTTTTTGAATCTCCCTACTATTAGGAGGGAAGGGAGAATTGGGTCAAGGAGAGGCTGCCATGGTCTCCTCCAGGCCCTCCATCTGGCTCAAACCCATCCCATCTCGTGAAGACAGGATCTGACCGGAAAGTCTGCACTTAGGACACAGAGCTAAGCACCTTACCCAAAATTACCTGTAGATGTTGTGCAAATGACCTCACGACCACTGGCAGCCATATTGGTGATCACTCAAATATACATGACAATGTTTTATCCAACTGTAACGTAGGATTACGTTTCACCAAAAAGGTATGTGACCATGTCTGCATAAGGTCTATACTACTTGGTGGAAGTATCACACCATATGTACCCCCAATCGCCTATACTACTCGGTATAAGTATGAAGCCAACCTACCCCAAATTGCCTATACTACTTGGTGGAAGTATCATGCCATAATGTACCCCCAATTGCCTATACTACTTAGTAGAAGTATCCAGCCAACATATCCCAAATTGCCTATACTACTTGGTAGAAGTATCAAGCCAACCTACCCAAAGTCGCCTATACTTCTTAGGTGGTAGAGTGCAGTAGACCTATACTCCTTGGGGTGGGGGGAGGGATTGATACCTTGCAGGTCCTCCATCTGGCTTTTACCCACCCTGTCTACTGAAGGCGGATTTGCCAGACAGGATCCGGCCTGAGAGGCCGCACCCGGCGAGCGATTAGATCTATTAGTATGAGTTAGACAGCAAAAAGTTGGACGTAAATTGCACATCTTAGAGACAGCGACAAATTGGACGTCAATTGAGGGAAAAGAAACGTCAGGACCATGTGCTGATGAGCAGCAGTTAATGTTAATTTCACTTTAATTGCTTCGTTGACTAATCACACATGCACGCGGGCTCCCCTTGTTGTCCCAAAGAATCCGACTTCGATATGCCACCATTACTCTCATCTATCAACTGGGAAGAATCAAAGGCAGACCCAGCCACAGAGACCACACGTCGAGACAGCTGTATAAATACTACTAATAGGATTGCCTGCTAAAACAACATTGGATTGAATTTGCTTGATTTGAAAAAGGAGTAATGAACGCAGAATGAGCTTTGAATCGGATTTATGGAGCCGCATGTGAAAACGACTCCAACGCAATAATGTCAGGCACACGGAGGATGTGTTGGGGGATGTGGGTGGTTCGGGGACATGGGGGTATGAGAACCAGCCGGCTAGGGCGTTCACGACATGGTTAAGCCCATACCCATTGGGAGATTTTACTCAGTCAGCCGACGGATCGGTGCCAAAGTCGGCTGATTCTAGAGGTAGAATCGGCCAAATTTGGCACCAATTCAGATTAAACATACACATTTCAATGTATTATACTAACAGGCAATCATTAGACTCAGCTGATTTTAGTGCTGATCTGTCAGCCAACTCTGTAAAAGTTGCTTAGTGGGTATAGGGCTTTAGGTTTCATGAAGACACGCCCAAGAGCCACACTCCATCTGTAGGTTTTCCCACACAACTCTGCCCTAACAGCCCAATTCTCTAGCCCAAACATGCTCCACCATGCACCGTAAAAATCAAAACACATCCCGGGAACAATGGACTAACGTAATGAGAAAACTGCATCAGGAGCGTTTGGGGATGATCAAAGAAACAAAATAACATTAAAATTGATGCGCATTTCCCCCCAAATCATCCAAAACCAAAATGGGAAAAGATGAGTGTTGATCTTAGCTGTGGAGGGCGGTTTCAATAATGAGCCTCGTATTTTTCGTGGGATGGGAAATTTGCTCTCATCTTCGGCCCGATTTAGGCGGTACTTTTTGAGTGAATGGCCCGTGATATTGGCCATCTTCCAGCCAATTATGGCGTGCGGGGATTGATTTCAGGTGGTGGTGGTGGTCGACAATGACCCACATCCAGCTGGGAGTGAGTTCACAGGGACCCAGTCTCTATGGAAGGCCTCACTAATTGCTCATGTCCACAGAAAACAGGCCTTTTTAACCCAGCAGGTAGTGGACCCACCCAGCAGCGACTACTACCATAGAACCACTCCGCGACCATGGCCCTCCTCTCTCTATAGACGTTTTGCATATAACGTCACACCTAAAATTTGACTGGGCACCGAATCAAAATTGTTATTATTCAAAATTTAAAACACCTGGATCAAATGTTTTGGCGACGTTTACCTAAAACAAAATTTATGAAGACCGCGTGGTGATCACCAAATCCTGGGCATGTGACCCTGTGTGCACAAGGCCTATCGTCTGCTGTCACATGAGTGGATTACACATTTACACATGCTCTATAGTGTCTTGTTACAAGAGTAAAAAACACGTCTGCACATGATCTATAGTCTCATGTCACATGAGTGAAATACACATTTACACATGGTCTATAGTCTGCTGTCACATGGGCAAAATACACGTCTGCAAATGGTCTATAGTTTCTTGTAACATGAGTGAAAGACATGTTGACAAACAATCTATAGTCTCTTGTCACATGAGTGAAACACACATTTACACATGGTCTATAGTCTACTGTCACATGAGTGAAATACTTGTAGGATCTGTCTCCCCTTTTTCTGTGTGGTTCCCTCTCTCTCACTCTCTCCGGTCGGGAGATGCCGGGCATGGCTGCTGCCTGCTGACAGAGTGACATTTGGGCGCGGAGGACCACGCCTATAGCGCTGCCTGTTTTAAATGTCACACTACGATCAATGGACCCCACGCTCCCCCCACACGTTGTAAAGAGTCGGCCTCGGGACGGCCATTAGGCTGAGACATGCTGGTGGTCGGAAACAATATCTCCATGTTGTATTGACGTCTCATTCTGCATGTGCACGCATAAAAATCATGTGTCGCATGGATATTGCCGGTTAAACGCCACATCATTTTATGCAGGTGTTTTCAGTGATTCATGCAATTCATCCTGACACAGCTAGTTTAATTTCTATAATTTTATTTGCAGATTAATTTATCCTAGGTTGCATGCTGAGGAATAATTATGTCTACAACTCGCAGGGCTTAAGCCCATTTCTTTTCTTTTATCCTTGAGTTAATTGAGGTTAACATGATGGAAAACTAGCGTTGCATATTTGAACATTTTCCCCTGTGTTCTTGTCGACAAAATTACTCCAAATGAACAAACAGGTGCTTAAAGATTTTAAGCTTAACGATTTTAAGCACCTGCAAGTTAGATTGGATATTAATTTGTAACTATCTGATACTGTCAATTAGCTTACCTTGGTTGTAAGAATTACAAAAGGAAGGAAATAGGACTATAATAAATCTCAGTGATTGACAGAAAAGGTTATCCAGTCCTTCAGATTCAAGTCCCCGAGCAAGTCTATGTTTATACTCAGAGGCCATCAACCTATGAGATTAGCTCCAAAGCACAAAAACCATGACAGACCTCTTGGGAGTCGACCACAATATCGTAGATGTCCAATAGAAAAGCACAGACAGGTCTATGTTTGTATAGAGAGGAGGGCCACACAGAGGGTCCCGCCACCTCTGTGTGGGCTCCCTACCAGATGCAGGACGTAGTGGTGGTAATCTTATAGCGCTCTAGTCTGGACGAGGGGCCACACGGAGAATCTGGGCTCCCTACCACGTGCAGGACGTAGCGGTAGTAACCTTATAGACCTTGTGCAGACGTGGTCACGTGACCACTTTTTGGTGATCACCACGTGCTTACTATAACCACATGGCTATTAGAAAAAAGTTCAATATGTGAACTCTGAATAATGAATATTGTTAATTATGATTAAGTGAGATTATCTAAGAAAGAATTTACAAAAATATGGATTCTGTGTGATAATGAACATCGACTTATGGTGATTCTCAATTGATCACCAATATGGCGCTAGGTCCATTCTGGGATATGTGACGTCATCTGCACAACGTCTATAGCGCTGTAGTCTGGGCGTCCTCTTACTTTGATATAGCACCAGCAGGCCGTATACATCTTCTGCTGTGGGGAGGTGGCGAGGTTCCCTAAGTGGAACTTTTGCTTATAATTGCAAAGATTTACATTTAGTGAGGTTTCCTGGGTGGAACATTTTCTTGCAATTTGTGTATGGCTTTTATAATGCTTTTATGAAGGAAATGTGGAACTGTTTTTAAAACGCTCCTCTGTGGGGTGGGGGGAGGGGGGGGGCGTTCCTGTCACCTCCTCCCCAACACACACCTCCTGTATAGGGGCCTGGCCAGCCCCCGGGAGGGAAGGGGCCTGGGGTGGGGGGTGGGGGACTGACTCGTTGAAGGTTTCTACACTGTTAAAACAAGTGTTTAGAACCTAAACACTTTCCTAAACACTTTGGCGCATCCAGTTTTGGAACACTTTATTTCCCTAAACATGTTTAAATTATTGGTGTTTAGGGTTAGGTGTTTAGAAATGTGTTATGCTTAGGTGTTTACCTTGAAGTGTTTAGGTCTTCAATGTGTTATAGTCTAAATGCTTAGGATTTAATTGATGTTTAGCAGATAATTTTTAGCTTTGAAGCATTTAGACTGCATGGAATTAAGATCAATAAAATCAATATCTTTGGTAATTTTCAATTATATTATTCTGGATTGTTATGTACAACTCAGAGAGGAAAACATGTTTCCTGATCTCAATTGATCAACAAAAATGTAAAATTTGAGCATAGAGTTTAACCTCCCTCAATATTATGCATGAGAAATGCAGAATTGACCTCTGAACTGAGGTATGGCTTGGGTACCTCTAGCACTTGGGTCTGAGAACCTTTAGACCCATACCCTAGTCCCTATGTCTGTCTGCATATGGAAAAGGTGTCTAAACAAAGTACATTTTCAAAACCTTGAACAACATAATTTTCCTGAAACTCAAAATACTTCTAATATATTACATACACATTTCTTAAGCACTCTACAATACCTAGAAAATTCTCTCTCTTTTATAATGAATTTACATCAACATTTACAAGAAATCTCTAAGAACTACAGAACATTGGCATACAGTGTCACCTGGTGGAGTACAGTTTAACTACACACATGGTAAATGCAATACATGTTTAGAAGTAGAAAGTGTTTAGGATTTAAACACCTGCAGTTTCATGTGTTCAGATTCTAAGCATATCTAACCCAATACATGTTTAGGAATAGAAAGTGTTTAGGTTTTAAACACCTGCAATTTCATGTGTTTGTATTCTAAACATATCTAATCCATACATGTTTAGGAATTACAAGTGTTTAGCTTTTAAATACATGAGACTTATTGTGTTTAGATTCTAAACATGTTTAGCCCCTTAACATGTTTAAATTCTAAACATCATTTTTACAGTGTACCCATCGACAGCTATGATGAGAACAAAAAAGTGTCACTTTGGCTATTCAACAATTTGACTTTGACTATTCAACGACTACAGCATTTTAGGGGGGTAGCTGGTTGTCAGCTATATAGTGTTAACCCTTTCTATCAATACTGTTTGAGAGACAATAGCCGCTGTGGTTGGAAAGGGTTAAAGGCAGGTTTGTTAGGATGCTATCCCACAAACAGATGCTATCCTACAAATAGTCGTCACTTTGTGGGATAGCATCACCACAAGATGCTAACCCACAAACAGCTGCTAAGTCACAAATATTTGGGGGATAGTGTCTGTAGTGTAATTGATGCTAAGCTGCAAATATTTGTTACTTAGCAGCTGTTTGTTGGATAGCATCCCTACAAGAGACTAAGATACAAACAGTTGCTAAAGGACAAATATTTTAGGATAGCACCTCCAATCAGAATGAAGCAACAAGTATTTTTCAATCATAAAACACTGATGCAAATCCAAACGGAATCATAAAAGAAACATACCACAAAATGATGATCTTTAAAATAATGTCATCCAAAATTTGGGTCAATGTCATTGGGGACTTTATTTGAGCCAATTTTAGAAATAGTCATTTTTGGTGATGTAGTTGTTGCTGCCAGGTTGGAAGAGAAGATTATTATCACACTATTATTTGAATCAAGAATTTTTGTTGATGTCATTTTTGTTAATAACATCATTGTGGCACCCTACTTTTTGACAATATCATTTTTGGCAACATCAAATTTTTATTATAATGTCATGTATGACTCTTTTGAACCCATCTTAAATCTCTTTGTTTATACTTAACTATGGTCACCAATGGTGACCCATTATAAATTTCACTACTGTTGACCTATTCCAACCAAAATTGACTGACACTCTCAGTTGTTCATGATACCTAATGAAGCAGTTTGAGGGATGAGTCCAATTGTAGGATAGCAGCCTGGTTGTGGCATAGCATCTTCATGGTGCTGCTATACCACAAACCAGTTTGAAGGATAGCATCAGTTTGTGGGATAACATCTTCATGTGGATGCTATCCCACAAATCCTGAATATTTGTGGGATAGCATCCATTTGTGGGATAGTGTCCTAACAAGGTTTCCACGGAACGACCAAGTGCCGTTGACTAAACCCGATGGGTGTTAACCGTTTTCAGCCCCGACAATCAATGCTGTTTATTGGGCGTTGGTCAGCGTGGTGGAAAAGCGTTAATACATATAGTCGGCTGACTAACCTCACTAGATGCACTTTGTCGTCCTATGGAAACCTGCCTCAAGCCTACTTTCCACAGAACAACAAACCATGAACGTCGGCAGCTTTCTCGTGTTAACCCTTTGCATTCTCAGCGACCATTGCTTCCTGTTGCCAATAGTTGCTGTGTTTGGAAAGGGTTAATACAATTTCTTTTTACGTTTGTCGTTCTGTGGAAACCAGCCTTAAAGTGGGGGACGCGGCTTTATCACAAGAAGCACCCTTACAGGGCTGCCCCCTGCTGGGGTAGAGTGCAGGGAGGGGGGAGGAGGCAGAGTGGAAGGCCATACGCCAAATGTAGGGCCTCCTTACGGCGTATTAATATGACTGATGTAGGGACATGTGGAGAGGTCCTATTACTGTCGGGTTCCACTGTAGAAATATTAGGCTCACCCTAAAGGATGTGGGTCGGGATGAGGAGGGGTTGAAGTGGGGATAGTTCGGAGTAGGGATAGCACTTCGGCTTGACTTGGCGTTTCCAATATCTTTCATTTCCAAATAGGATTGTTTTTACAGTTATTGCTCTTATCTATACATAATATATAGCTAACAACATGGGCTTGTAAACGATCGAGTCCTGATTCCCGATATGCGATCATTCAGGTTGCGTTCACAAGCAGCAAGTAATAATAGTCCTTTTCCAAGGCATAACACAAGTTGGGCGAGTCACAATAAACCATTGACCAAAACCATTTAAACCCTTTTTTTTATTGATTCAGCAGTTTTAAAATACCAATTCGCAAAGCAAGCACTGTTACTCTGCAGGTTATTCAGGCAACTTAAGCTTGGCCTTCGTCCTTTTTGTCCTTTAGTGTTCAGAGCCTAAGAACTTGGCCAGCTGTGGTTTGCTGCTCAAAAACATGTTCAAAGTGTCACAATTTGACTTTGAATCTTGCAATGTACGTACATGAAATGGTAAGTGGCCTGGGTGCCTAGTGTAGACAACATTAAGGACCAATTTGAGACAGCAGTAATATAATGTAGGTTTATTGGGTACTACAAAACATAGACACCCAAGCAGCAGGAATGGTAGCGGGTCTTCCCTCTATAGCTCTCCTAACTGATATCCCTGACTGTAAGATTGCTGGTCATTTTAACCCCCGGGCAGCGTTTCCTGTCTAAACACCCCCCCCCCCCTCCTGTTGAAAAGGAAAGGGTAAAACCCTCTTACATGCACACACGTTTTGTTGAATGGCCCCCATGTCTTCCCAAGCCGGATAGACGCGTCAATGCAACCGTATATATTTGTTTTTAATGCGGGCAATAGACAAATAGTTTTCCTAGAATCGTGCACTAATCTTGTTCAATGCGGGCAATAGACAAAATATATTCTATCAACAAGTACACATTTCTCCCTACCACGGATAGCTGATTTACAGTATTTTGAGGACCTGCAGGCTAATTTTGACTTATTGTGTCGACAAAGTCCAGGGAAAACTCTGTAGAAAATAAACAAATAAATCCTTTAAATCCATCTACAATGAATGAATTGGCAAACAACTCAGGAAATATTAATATACATGGATACTAATTTGAAAAATAATGATGGATAGTTTATCAGAATGTTAAATTACAAATAATGATACAATTTATGAAAAATTCTATACTAAAACCATGGGTTTTATCGACATATTACCCAGCATAACTCCTGTTTAAGGCTAACCTGCATGCAACACTCACAACACTGGCTATCCGTGGTTGGGACTCTGACTTAGATGCTCTAAAAAGTATATTTATGACATATTTAAAGCGGGTAAATATTCATGAGTACAGTCGGATGAACGTCTGACATTGATTGAATTATATCTTGGAACTCATGAAGACCTCTAAATATAGCTCCATTTCTGGTCCTAAATTGGCCTTCCTATCCCATCTGGAGGTATTATAACACCAAAATGACCAACGCGGAACTGACTTATCCATGGGTTTGAGAACAGCTCTGACACATCCCAGATGGAGAAAAATAACATAGAAGCCAGTGGTTTATGTATTACATAACAGCGCTGTCTGAGGTAGGACTGTTCTACAATTATGTGTGAAACCCACACCCAGTACTGTGCGCGTTGTAGGAGTGCCTAGTGTATTTTCAGAATATGTATCTATAATTGGCGGGTTATTTTTACAATGCGAGTCCATATTTGTCTATGACAGCTCCACTATCGCCGTTTCAGGATCTATTTTCGGGGGCTTACACTCCCCGAACGTGGCCGAAACAAAGTGAGATTGTCTTTTTTGTCCCTACTCACTCTGAGGGAAGCTAAAGCCCTGTTTTCACCAGCCGATTTTACTACTGATTTCAAAAATCAGCAGTGGGAATATAAGTCAATCGCAAACATGTTATATACCATTAGAAAGTGTTTTTTAGTTCTCTTTTAATTATAGATGAATTCTCTTTCAATGGTATGCAAGATCTACAGTCTTTTGTTATAATACTTTAGGTCTGCTGGTTAGGAAAGGGCTGATTTTGTTCATGTGACTTTATTTTGCAAAGAATCAAAGGAAGCTTATTATAAAACTATGAGCGCTTAAATATACCACCAGGACAAAATCTCACAAGGAAAATATGTTAGGAAATTCTCAGGTATAGATTAGATGTTCACAGAAACATATTATAACATTGCAATCAGCTTTTATCATAGGGCATAACACATTTCAAGTTTCAAGTTTTTCAGTCCTTCCTTGGTCAGCAGACCTAAATACTCGGTGGTTAAATCGGTTGGTGGAAACGGGACATAAGGAGAGCGGAGGCCCCAAAGACAGGGACGTGTCGTATGTGACCTTCTCAGTGGACAATCCCCTGCCGTGGAGGAGTGGACACCGGGGGGGGATCAAGGTGGACCATCCGGGCCACAAATAACACACCCACGCCCCCTACCGCCGCCGCCGTAAAACAAGCGCCGCGCCGGAAACCACCTGCCGAGGTGCGCGCGCAGTATGCAAATGAAGGTTCGGAGAAAGGTGCTCAGACTGTAGTACCATCCAAGTGAGTTAGTCACTCAAACTATTATGCAAGAAGTATCTAGGTCGTGGAAGGACTAGAGAGTGTGGCTTTCCCCGGTCGTCTTCTATGTCCTTGACTCACCTCTTGTTACTCCACA
This sequence comes from Lepidonotus clava, assembly GCA_936440205.1. Taxonomy (NCBI): domain Eukaryota; kingdom Metazoa; phylum Annelida; class Polychaeta; order Phyllodocida; family Polynoidae; genus Lepidonotus; species Lepidonotus clava. The sequence goes on along the minus strand of OW387145.1, from coordinate 8,840,924 downwards.
CAGGTTTTATGCCAGCTTTGTCATTCTACTTTGGATTTTTGTATCCTTGTATTTCGTAAGTTTTTTATATCCGGAAGAAATACGTACGTGATTTAATGTCACCATAGGCAGAATCTGGAATGGTCTGATTGTCGCATTTGATGGGGGAGGGGGGGGATCTCAATGTCATAACATGGAGATACATAAGATGTCATGTATTCTATGGTCATATGTCGAATTTAAAAAACGGCCCCGTTGCCTTATTGAATTTAACAAATAGTCCTGTCGCCCTGTCGAATTTAAGAAAAGGCAATGTCCCATGTGACTAGTGCTTAGAATGGCCATGTCGCCTTGTCGAATTTAAGGGTCTAGGGCCATCTGAATGCCCACTTTACCTAAGGGCCATTTAACCATAGTGTTTAAAAGAGGGCTTTTACCCAGCACTCTACACGTTCAATATCATTGATTGACCAGCCGGGTTAAACCTTGATCAATCATTTAGATATTAAAAATGTTAGAGGCCTATACTTACAATTTTTGTTCTAGATGTTATCTCATGATGACCGTGTCGTACGGATTGAATGAGTGTCATAGTGTTATTATAGCACCCATGGCGGTATGGTGTATCCTCATGGCAATGCATTAAACATGGACTCCATGTTGACTAGTATGATTTTAAAAGATTAATATCGCTAGGGTTTACTCTCATGTGAGTAATATGAGTTGCGTAATGCTCGTTCAACCTTATTCCACCTGAGCTCAGCCTGATCCGACCCAAATCCGATACTGAGAATTACTAACCATGGCAGCGAAGATGGAGTAGGGAGTTATTGACATATTCTCCGACCTTAGTGATAGCCAAGCAGAAATTAATATGTAAGGACTATACACACACATACACAAATACACAGACATACCAAGGGCGTATTTAGAGGGAGGTGCCTGGGGCCTGTGCCCCCCCCCCCTTTTTTTTTCAGGGGGGGGGGGGGGATGGGGTCTCGTGCGAAATATCACTTTTTAAGATATAAAAGTGGCGCCCCTCCCCCACGCTTTCTGAGATTCATTGTTACAAGTACATCTATATAGGCATATAGTTATAACAATTAGAGCTAAGTGACAACTGTTCTACCTAAGGCCAGTTAGGATACATAATTGGGAACCCCCCGGCAGAATATAGGCCATCGGTGAACTTATCTTAACGTCCGCAAGATATTACCATTACATGTACAATTGCGTCCCGCTTTTATCTGTAAAATCTGTATTGCGAGGATACCTATTCTTCCTGTGTATGCGTCCTGTCACCGAGTCATATCACGTGACCTACATAGTCGGTTGCTTTTGTGTTTTAGGCCCTACTCCGCCTATGTTAATCTTCCCTGAGCTGCCTCCCGCGGACTCAGCCTAACGTCATCCACTGCTGTGCCTGTCATCCCCCGACGACCTTCCAGCTTCCCCCTGACCTTGACCCGAGAAGGCTTATGACCTTGACATTGGGTGATAGGGTACAGGGGTCATCCTCCGTGCGCATGCGTCATGTCTTCATTTCACGGGCACCGCGTCGGCAGGAGGCGGAGGGGGTGAAGGAAATGCTGAAAGTAAACCGACAAACATATTTACGATTCTTTGAAATATCTTTTCACATCTCTAGCTCACCATATACTTTGGATGTTTCTTTTTTTTCGTATCATAAAGGACATCCAACTTAACGCGTCTGCACAATGTCTCTTCATTACCTATCTTGTCACTGTTAAGGGAGTAGGAGGAACAAATCAAGTTAGATAAATAAAATAAGCACATGCAGTAGACTAAAGCCCCATACCCACTAGGCGATTTTACCGACGACCGGCGACCGGCGACGAGGGGTAATTACATAATCGGCGGTGTCCAGTCGGCCAGCGAGCATAGTCGCCCGGCGATTTCCCGTAGGTATGGTCTGTTTCCTTGGCGACGGGCGACGTGGGACGTGATCGCCGGGAAAATCGCCGGGAAAATCGCCGAAAAATATAAAACTTGCCAGATATTACGGTCGCCGGGCGACGACGACGGCCGTTATTCCCGTCGCCCGTCGCTGGACGACGGTTAAATCGCCTAGTGGGTATGGCCCTTAACGTACCAAACGTCCGAGGGTGTTAATGACTCATTGAATCACAATTCCCCTCACCACAGATAGTTCTTATCCTATATCAAAATTTTGACCCTATCATGCTTATGCAATATTAAATAACAATATTATAGGAAACTGCAACTTTAGGTACGATGTGGCCATACCGTGTTCTCATCACAGTTCAAGTCGTACAATGTAATAGTACCAGAAGGTGGAAATACACTACATGACTTGACCCTTCATATGAAGATGTCAAAGCGAAATCACATAATATTATAACTATTAGAGCCAAAATTATTCGTAGCACACGTGTCAGCTACTCCAAGTTGCTAATTTCAAGCAATTATATCACTACCGTGCGCAAACCTCCTGTGCTATCATCATAACGCACTGATATCGCAGCTCAAAGTCGTACAGTGTAATAGTGCCTTAAGAGGGCCAGATTGTGCTGAGCCTACTGGCGCCTAATCTAGGCCAATTGGATGTAGGGTTCAATAATAGAGGCCCCCTGCAGCAGGCCTATCCAATGAACATGTGGCTGTATATAAAAGCAGGCCCTGATGAGTTTCTCCTCAGTAAATGGTACCCGGTGGGAGGTCGCTGACCCCCGACTTATACGTGTACGTAAAAGGCCTTTTACACTACACAACTTTGAGCTCCGAAATCTGTGCGATGTGATATTACAGATCATTCACGTTCAGGATATCATTGTTAAAAAATTTGCAATTTGGAGCATTTTATATAAGTATAATGAAGATTCCTTATCTCTAATGTGTGTGGTTTCTTCGTGATACTGTCATATTGCCGCTCTTGTATGTCGTGTTATAATTAACCCAGCAAATAAGGCATTTGTTTTCTTCCACTTCAACACGTCTTTTAGTCATTGTAATCTGGTTTAGTGAAGTCCAATTTTACTCTAAGAACATTTTGAATTCATAATATTAGTTTACCCATGCTTTTGTTCCTATAGGGGAACAGCAGGGAGGAGGGTTTGGTTTGTTGTTACATCTTGATCTTATTTCTTGAACTTTATCCAACGAGAATGTTACAGATTATTATAATGCCCTATTCGTAGTTTGGACTACCATAATTTAGACCTTACCAATAAGGAATTTTATGATATCCTCAGTGAAAGAAAATAATAGTAGGTTTTAGAGACATCATTCCAGGCCATCAAGGTAGCAGAAGAAAAATAAAAACAGAACTAAACCGACATTACTGGTATATTTCGATAACATTGCATGCTCGCCTCCAAGCCAGCTTGTGACATAACAGAAAAGTTCTGCAACCATACTTTTTTTTAGTCAGTTTGTTATTATTAAGATGGCACATAACAATTATTTTATTGATGGTGGGGTTGAAACCTCACCAAATCAGAATGTTATTATAACATTTCTTTTGTGTTGAGGTTAGGACAAAACCAAAATAGAACATTATAAGAACATTCTGTTTGGGTTGAAGAATTTAACCAGAATGTTGTTATAACATCACAATACAATGTCATGGTAGTACATTGCAGCAACATAATTGGGACGAACGTAATAAGAAACAAATTCAGAACCAACCAGAACGTTGCTGCAACATTATAATACCGTCACATCCTTGGCTGGGCTAGGAACTGCAAAGGTTAAAGAACTGTCCTCACTAATAGCTCAACGAGCATAGAACAGCCCAAACCCAGCCTATAGTCGGGTGTAAGCCCAGGGCCTCTACCAATCACCATGTAAACAGAACAACCGCCAATAGGGGCCGTCCTTACAAAGACACCCGCCAATAGGGGCCGTCCTTACAAAGACACCCGCCAATAGGGGCCATCCTTACAAAGACACCTGCCAATAGGGGCCGTCCTTACAAAGACACCCGCCAATAGGGGCCATCCTTACAAAGACACCCGCCAATAGGGCCGTCCTTACAAAGACACCCGCCAATAGGGGCCGTCCTTACAAAGACGCCCGCCAATAGGGGCCATCCTTACAAAGACACCCGCCAATAGGGGCCGTCCTTACAAAGACACCCGCCAATAGGGGCCGTCCTTACAAAGACACCTGCCAATAGGGGCCATCCTTACAAAGACACCCGCCAATAGGGCCGTCCTTACAAAGACACCCGCCAATAGGGGCCGTCCTTACAAAGACACCCGCCAATAGGGGCCATCCTTACAAAGACACCCGCCAATAGGGGCCGTCCTTACAAAGAGACCCGCTCCAATCACCAAGCCGAGCCTTATTGCCAACACTCTCCAGTCGCATACCTGCATGCCACCCTCGTGTTTGTCTTGTTATTCTAGCTGCAGTAGTGGTGGTCGTGGGAGGCGCCCCACTAATGTTATTGACTGGAGGAGATGGGGGTGGGTGTGAGTAGTACACAGAGGAAGTGATTTGAATCAGGTTTTTTGTCTGCACGAGGGGATTATCTCTAAAAGGATAAAGCTGGAGGGAGTTTCTCTTAAACCCCTCCGACTTTGTTGGAAACAGTGTAGACGCTTATGTCGCTCTCACGAAACAAGATTTAGATTCGGTCAATTTGGTTCCTGCAGGCGACCCATTGTTGAACTAGTACCTGCAAAGAGAGAGATTGAGTTTAGATTTATTTCTATAGCAAACGACAATCTACAGTCTGTTCGTCAATCAATTCAATTTGAGCCAATCTTATTAGTTCAGAAAAACAGGTTAATATTTTACATACGTATCTAATAAACGTCATCGAGATTCTAGCTTAAGATTGAAGCAACAGGGAAAAATAAGAGTTGGGAGGCCTTACACAGATCTTTAAGTCTGTATTTGTGATACTTTTCTAATCAGACTTGAAAGAGTCATGAATCAGAATAAATGTCTCTTCTAAATACAAACTCTGGGAAATGGCGGCAACGACCTATATAGGCACCCATACAAATACAACATCCCCAAGTTTAACATCATGCCGGGCTTTGGGTGAAGCCAGCAATGTGCTTGACGAGATGAGCAGCTCTGTGTGTCTGTGGCCTGCTACTGTTCTATGCATCTGGCCTCTGACTGAATGGCTCTGTGTGTGTGGCCTGTCACTAAGAAGCTGTATGCGTGTGGCCTATGACTGATATATATTCGTGTGACCTATTACCTATAATAGTGGATCTATTTCTTGGGACTGTCTTTGGACATTAGGCCAAATATAGAACAGGAACAAAGCTTAAAAGTCATAACTTTGTACTGATCTGTAATCCACTTCAAACAGGCAGAACCTTGACAAAATACATATTAGTATTCCCACACAACAAAGGCTGGCATATAGCTGAACACACAGGGAATCTATACCGAATCCCTGAATGATTATGTGGTGCCATTCTTTTATTATGATGCCTAGATCTCCGCGGGCCTATTTTGTATTGGGTGTCTCCAGCCTACCCAGCATGGTTACATCTTTCTGCTAATGAATGTGACTACAGTATACTTCCCTTTTCCCCCAACATAATAGTTTGACCGTCTTACACCTGTACCACTATGGACAGGTCACCTGGGTACAAGTGCTCCAAGTGAAAAACGGGAAGCCTGAATTATTGAGCACTTCGTTCCACTCCAAACCTTTCACGTTATCTTCCAATGGTGTGATTCAATACGTCTTTTTAAGTGTGGATATTTTTTATTTTTTATTTATTTTCCTTTTTGGACCCCATATCTAAAGAGGCACCTGATGTTCAGCTTGATAAGTTAGTCTCCAGTATTATACTGGGTTAGTATACTAGTATAAATTCTTAAGACGAGAAACCAGTACACACAAGTCTCTGCACCAACTGTCCTACTCTACATAAGTACTAGGTAAAACAGCCTAATTGTGGAATGGCGGCTGCAGCCAAATTGTTGAGCCCATAATTTATCTCCATAAGTATGAAATCGGATATCCCTTATGATTTCAGCATAACTAATGATAATGTTTAACGTTGCTAATGCAGTCTATTTAAGGTATTTATACGCAATAAAACTAGACTTTAGTCCTACATTAGAACAGTGAAAAATGGGGATAATAGAAACACAGGGTAGGCTATAACCGTTGCAAATAGAGACAGAGAGTAGGCTATTCTGCTTACAAAGAGGGCCCTCAACCTGCATCATTTGTTATGCATGGGCAGCCAGTCCTGATAAACGTTCCTCCTCTCCATTATAACGCCACCCAGGACCCCCAGCCGCCTCCCATAAAACAATGTCTTTGTCGTTCATCACGTCCACCCAGACATAGTTATCACCCACCCATGTCTTATCTATGGGCCGTCTCTGAATGAATGCCAACAGCGGAGATCTGGTAATCAATTAAGGGGAATCAAACGCGAACCCCCTTTTTAAAAACCAACGGTGTGAGGCCGCCAGACACCAGCCGCTGTCTGCGAACCGACCAATGAGATTGTCTGTTTCTTTTTGTTTCTGAATCCGATTCTATGGAGCGTTGAGGCGAGCTGATATCGATTCGACAGCGTAACAAAAGGGGGCTGTTCTGTTATTGTACGTGGACATAATTACTACTGGATACATGTATCATTGTAGGTGGTCGGCCAGGGGTGAATACAGGATTTAAGAAAGGGGGGGGGGGGGGGTCGGCATATATAGGCTGAGTACTAAAATGGTATTCATTCGCGTGCACATGTGCATATGCGACATTTCCACCCTCTTTTTGACTAGAGGTCCACCAAAAGGGGTCCACGAAAATAGGGGTCAGGACCCCCTTGACTCACCCTTGATCCGCGCTTAGCTGGAAAGAGTGTGTCACCTCAAAGAACATCTACACTCTTGTGATAAGTAATATGTAAACCTAGGTACAATGCAAAATCAAATACATTTCCTGCTAAGACGGGGATGGTCACTGAGGGTTTGAGTTAGGGGTGACATCAAAATTCAAGGGCTGTGAACCTGAGATGCTGCGACAGGCTGCAGCAGGATGTTAGTTATAACCCCTATGTGTCACGACTGGCTGCAGCATCCTATGTAGCCCATTGCAATCTCATTAGGGGTACCAGACATGGGCCATTGTCAGCTTTTCTATTAGTTGTATGATAAAATGGAACTTTTCCTTTTATGTTTGTATACATAATATACCCTAAGTACCCCATTAAGGCTAATTAATTGATTATTAATGAGTTAATGAGGTCATTTAGGGTCATTAAGATAGTGTGTCCACCCTCCTCATATCAGGCTGCAGCCCTGTGGCAGCAGGCTGCGACCTTCAATAGCCTTGGGTGAAGGCAGGTTGGTGTAATGTCACTGACCATTGGCTGCAACCTGCTGTGGTGAATTTTGATGTCTCCCCTTAGTACTGTATAGGGTTCCCTCTATCTTTCTGGTATGTGGCTTTGGTATGTAGTAGGAGACCCAGGAGGAGAACCCTGCGGTACGCTCCGTCTCCCCTCCAGGGAGGCGGGTGGCAGCCGTCGATTGTTTCCTCGTCACCGCGGGCAGGCTGATGAAACACTCAAGGTGGGAATAATGAGGGGCAGCCCGCTGGGTCCGCCATCACAGAACGGGCCCTGTACCAGGACCAACTGTCGGGTGGTAGAGTGTCCGGGTGTATACATACAGCCCATTGGGTCCACCATCACAGATCAGCCAGTGGCCCGTTGCACAATATGTTTCGTAACAACAACAGTTATCGTAATAAGGAAACAGTTCCTTGTCAACTTTTATCATTGTTTGGCCATTTTTCACCCCCAAAATAAATCTATTTAAAATGTTGTTAATAAGCTGTTATATTTATAGAATGTAGCCCTATGGTACCCCTTTATATATACATTTACAGAATTAAATTCAATACAGTAAAAAAAAAGATATAGCCGTTGCACGACAAGATACCGTGTCTAAGAAACATTTTGCTGTCGTAATTTTAAACTCATCATTGTTACGATAAGTCATGGTGCAACGGGCCACTGGTCTCTGTACCAGGACCAACTGTCTAGGTGATAGGGTTGAAGTACTTTACGTTTTGGTATGTAGGCCTAGTACTTGCAGTGTATAATTGTTGAGGGGAGTAATGAAGAGTTGAAGACAGGAGTAGTGGTTGATGATAATGTATTGTTCTTCAGTCACAGGTTATAAACCACAGGCCTAAGCCTAGGCTGTTACACAATGGGCATGTGTCCACCTTGGTGCCCAGACTCCCACTTCCTCACAGCAGGGGTGCACTTCCTCCCACATGGAATATTAAGCGATTCAGGATACATTAACATTTATGGCTACATGTCCCGACGCTTTTAAACTGTACCACATAGCGATTTATTGATGTCGATCGTATATGAAATGCAAACCAAACAACGTAAATGTACTATAACGAGGTATACACCTTGTTAGTAACAGCAGACACGTGTCAAACACGTGAAGACTCAAGGACAAAGAGGTTATTTGTCGGTTTACAGTCACAGACGAGATGAAGGCACGGGCTCATGGGGACGTCTGCAGAAAAAGAAATGCCCAACGGATATTGTAAAAAACTAGAAGAGGCTGTTTTGTCATGATGAAATGGAAGATGCCTAAATACTGTAGTATCATTGACAAAGTCGCAATAAAGAAAGAGCTGAGGAATAAGGATGACTCCAGAGAACAAGTAAGAAAGGAATCAGACACAATACTGAACTCATTTTTAGTTATTATGAAACTCTTATATTACCTGGAAGCAATATCTAAATTGGGTCTTAGATTACGTATTTGGAATATTAAGAAACGATGAAGGATAGCCAAGATCTGGGTAATTATTGACAGTTGATATCCGTTCCATCCGGTCATCAAACCCTGCTGCAACCCGATCAAACTCATAAATACATTCAGCTCCTCAGGGGCGGAAACAGGATTATCAAAAGTGGGGTCAGCATAAAAGCTAAGTACTAAAGCGACGTGCATCTGTGCATATGTGCATATACACACAACATTTCCCCTTCTTTTTGTAGTTTAGGGATCCACCAAAGTGGGGGAGAGAGAGTCAGGACCACCTGCATGGACCCCCCCCCCCTTGGATCCCCTCCTGCTTCTAAACAGAACCCCTATAAGCTTCTATTCCACTAGGCAATCTGACTGATAACTATTAGGATATTTCTGATTTTCCATCAGAGATACCACAAAGCGGTTTCCAAAGAAAACCAATGCGTGACTCATATCTCTGGAAAGAGAATTAAAAAAATTCCGCCTAACGGTATAACGCATTTGGTAGAGGCCTAGTGGGCGCCGCCATATTGAACAATGGGGAGTCCTGATTGGATGAAAAGTCGCGCTTGTCCCCCCGCAGGAAGTCGCGCCAAGGGTTTGCGCATGCGCAGAACAGGTCTCCCGAATGCGATATAAAACATGGCTATAGGCCTAATCAGACATTTTTTCTACTTGCGATTTTCAAAATCGGGAGTAAAATCGGACTGTCTTAACGCTCACCCCCGACCTCTCAGCTTTCCACATCCTCAATACGCCGGGAGCAGACAGGGGCATTGTGACAGGCAGAAACGGGACCTAATGAGAGCCTGAAGAGGGAGGCAGGTTACACTGGGAGAGTGTAGAATAGCAAACTGGGTGAGAAGGGGTAGTCGGCGACAGGTAGTGACTGACATGAGAACCCAAGTAATAATATGAAACAATAACGTTCTGTTAACTTCTGCTTTGGTTCTTGTTACGCTATTTTGATGGCACCCATAAACATCTTTAGAACCTAACATTGTGATGTTGCACTGTGACTTAATTGTGACATTCTAGGAACTTTCTTTCATGTCATAGTAACATCATTATAACATTCTTTGTTAGTATGGTTTCAACTTCACTAAAATATAATACTATCATAACATTCTTTTTTAGTAAGTCTCAACATTACCTAAAATGACATAACTGTTATGTGAAAATTGGGCAGGTTACAGACTAACCAAAGAAGTTTGGTCGCAGAATGGTCATATTACGTTGCTGCTTGCCTGGGAAGTGGGGACAGTTTTCTGTGGCAGATGATAAGTGGTTATGTAATTAAACGGATTTAGAGAGGGGGCACAGAGGGTGCGTGCCCCCTCCCCTTACTTGGGGCCAAATATTAACTTTCTTAGTGTGAAATCCTCCCACCTGGAGGTCATGCAGGGAAACTGAGGAATTTTATTCTTCTGCAAGAACTAATATTGTTTATGATTGGTTTGGAAAAACACTCATGATCATAATCCTTCTTCATTCAGAGGATAACTTATTAGGGATAATAGTACTGTAAGTATTATATTAGGTTTGCAGACGATAGTCGCACAGAAATACTGGGCAGAAAACGTTGATCTATACCAGAATTCAATCTACCAGCAAAATAATTATATTCTGCCGTTATTTATTTGTCCTTCACTTAATCCTCCATTGTACATGAACACAACAAAGAAGGAAATGGTATTCGTGCAATTAAGTCTTTGTACTTGATATTCAGATTTCAGTAAGGACTGAGTTGTAAAAAAGAGCTATCGTCTAGGAATTAGGAAATTGATGGTGCTAGATGCTCTTATTCTTCCATTAATCATTCTTAGGCAAAGCTTACGCCACTAGAGAAGGCACTATGAAATGGGTTGGAAATAATGATAGCTTCTAAGTGTTGGAAGAAAGAAATAATGCGACTTGATTTAAATGTTTTGCCACTCTACAATATCAGGAATTAATTACATCAAGACACTTTTTGAGTTAAAAGAACATAAAGGAACTGAAAAAGCAATTTCTAAATCGTAGAAATATAATTACATAATCCACTGCTTATCAATTCAAAAATTCAGTTGAGAAATCTGCCCAAGATCCAAATGATACAACAAAACAAAATACATAGATGCAAATACCTAGTTCTCTTATATTTTACTAGTGTAGTTGTAAACACAAAGGTTAAGGAACAGGTTTGCTTAGAAGAACCTTCATTTCCATGCATACACGTATTGCATTGTGAAACGATACAAACGATAGCGCTCTCTGTAATAACAAATGTCAATGTGTTGACCTTTACAGCCCTACCTTCCCAGCAGCCGGTAAAACTGACTTCGCCACCGGCAAACAAAAACCAATTTAATTTCACTTATTGTATTATCGTCAACGGAACTGAAGCACCTCTGCTCTGATATCCCCAGTAATACTGCCTGTTTGTGTATTGTTTGAAGCCTTCATTGTCTATGATTTGAGGACAAGGCACTCCATCGAAAGTAGCAACTCAACAATCACGTTCTGTGACCATACGTTTTGGTCCATCTGTTACCTGCCCAATTTTCACATAACAGTTACATCTCTTTCTGTTAGGTTGAGATTCTCTAAGACAGAATGTTATAATAAGGCTATATTCTGGTGAAGTTGAGACCTTATCAATATAGTATGTTATTATAGGAAAACATACAGAGGTTGACAGTACAACCCTGAATACGAGGTGGGTGTTGAAAAATTACTGCCCGAGGCCGTTAGGCTGAGGGCAGTAATTTTTCTGACATCCCACCGAGTATTCAGGGTTTTACTGTCAACTGAGGTAAGTTTTCCTTATATTATATACCATATTTTGTAAGTTATAAGCAAAAGAGAAAGGAAACTATCAGTGGAGCAAAGTGGGCAGTATTCCAATTTATTGATTATGCACACACTTTGACTGGTGTCAAGCAGTTTTCCCTAATATTCATTATTTTCTCTTAAATTAGGATTCTATCACTAACTCCATTTAATTAGACTGCATTATCTTACCTGAAATTAAAAAAATAATCATGCAAATCCATTCAGAATTCACAAAATAAGGAGAAAAACCTTTTACACAGTAAAGCAAGGTGGGCAGTATACACGAATACTGCCCACTGTGCCAATACACCAAAAATACTGAATGGCAGTGTCCAGTTAGTATTCATCATGTGTTTTGGCATTGGTATATAATATAATGATATATAATACATGAAAGAACCTAACAAGAATGTCACAATAATATCACAGTGCAACGTCGCAATGTTAGGTTCTAAAGATATTTTTGGGTGTCATCAAAAGAACGTAACCAAACCAGAACTAAACAAAATGTTGCTGAAATGCTATAATAACGTCACATCCTTGCTTTGGCTGTGAGCGTTCAGCTGCCTCTTCCATCATTACCGTGGCCACGGGCTGTCAGCGGTCGGAAATGATACACAGGATGTCAGGGAAGGCCCACAGGGTCATTTCCTGCAGGGTCACATACAGGGAGGGCAGTGCTTTGGCTCAGGCAGATGGACAGTCATTGGGACGGGACCTGCTATGGCTAAGGTTGGTTGGTTGGTTATTGGGGTTTAACGCCGTAGCAACATCTAGGGTCATATCACAGCGAGAACAGGATTTGACAATTCTGTCTTGGATGATTGAATCTATGGAATGAACGAATCTATGAGAAGATAGAGACCGTACCCCTACGCATTTACCGAGGCAGGTGTTCTTTAATGTGCAGGGTCCCATAGGCAGGGCCCTACACACAACAGCCGGTGGCCCACGAGGAGCCTTTGATAACCCAGTTGTTGCCACTGGGAGACATGCAGAGGGGAGGCTATGGCTAAGGAGTCACGCATGTGTGTTTGTTATAGTTAGAAAGGAAAAGAGCACAGAATGCCTCCATTCCGACCCCCATTCTGTATAGCATATATATATATATATATATATATATATATATATATATATATACCACATCATAGAACTCCTCCCTCCCAGCCACCTCCCTGCATCTCACATCTACACCCGACAGCCCAGAATGCATGGCTCCCTCCCTTCCAGCTTATCTCTCACACACAACAACACAGAATGGATCCTTGTCCACCACCTCCAAAACTCACACACACAGCACAGAATGACCCCCTCCCCACCACCTTCTAACATCACATGCAAAAGTACCTTCTAGCATTTCACACGCACATCTATCAGCATAGAACACCTCCTTCTCCACCACCTTCTAGCAACTCACACACACATCAACACAGATTGCCTCCCTCCCCACCAACGTCTAGCATTTCATACAAACACACAGCAACACAGAACACTTTTATGCATATCACAACAACAATCACCACAACCGCAGGAAAGGCACATGCCATTTTTTCACAGAAATATAATAGCAAATCCCTTATATAAAACAGCATTCAAACTTGTTCATATTCTTATTTCATTAATCGCCTTGAGACATGATTATCCGGTAGGCAACAGAACTTAATTATACTGAGCCAATCTAATATATTAAAATGCCAATGCTCTGACAGAGCCGTCATATCACTCTTCCCTTTCTTCATCACTTAACCTTCTAAAGCTGAGCCATGGTGCATGAAGTGCCATTCGCGCTGGGCGACGAAGTTTGCTCCGATCTTGGAACGTTGGTAATATATTATTACATCCCTTGACTCATGGATGGGACAAAAAAGTATCAAATACGTTAAATATCTTTTGTCTCATTTTTAAAGTTTTAGTGAGAGATCTGAAAAAAATCACATCTCATCGTAGGTTTCCTTCTCTCATACTGTGAATGCTACTTCTTGATTTTATCAAGCTTGCAACAAAGATCGCACCAATGCGATTTTATTGCGGCAAGGAGACACTTGTCTCAAGCATAGAAAGAAAGCATTGCAGCAACAATCTCATAGTGCAAATGTACCTTGACTTTTGTTGCGCCAACATATTACACAATTAATATGGAAAGCGCTTATTGCTGTCGCCATCTTCACAAATATGCAGTCCTTGTGCATGGGCGCTAGTGGTAATTATGTCTACAGTACCCATAACGGGAAGGGTAAATATACAAAGGCACAAGGCATGGGCGACATGGGGCCTGACAGTGGACAAACATGAGGGGTGTTGTATCGGTTCTGCGGGGCTACAGGACTAGACTGTAGTTACATCCAAGTCTGCTAGTCGCTCAAAATATGACTGTTAACCGGCAGCCATTTTAGGTGAGAATTCCACCCTGTATCCCAGCATGCTTTGGGGCCCTGTTTATGGCAGGGAGGACCATAGACCCACCAGCAGCCCAACAACCATCACAGAGGTTACCCATGCTATAAAAAGAGGACCAATAAAAAAATTCTTTACAATATAAATGACCAGTAGTAGCCATGGACTGTTGTGCGTGTAAGAACCTATTATGCAAGAGGTATCTAGGTCATGAAAGGACTACCACAGGATGGGCGATGGTGAGCAATGATTAATGCAGGAACAGCTACATCTGTCTGGGCTGGGCGAGGAATATGTAAATTTAGGAGAGTGAACAAATATCAGTTCTATAATGGGTGTTTGTTTATGTGTGTTTGGAAGGGGGGGGGGGGGGTTGCGTGTATGTATGTGTAGCTCTGTGTAGCCTTTTTTATCACCCACACTGCTGATGATAAGTATTATATATACAGGGGGTAGGGCGTATTAACAGGCCGTATGTACCGCTCATCATTTCCATGTTTTTTAACATTATTTTTCATTTTGTTTGGGTTATAAATTAAAGAAGGGCCTTTGGGGTCATCCTTAGGTGGCTGTACGACCAACAGGGATTATACAAACCTGGCTTCGCCCTCTGTATGTGACAATCCCCTATGAGCCATACGGCCACCCTTGGACGGCCCCCTGAAGTCCTTCTTATTATAGTAGCTCTGTTGAGGTTTGTAGATCTGCGTGTATGTGTTCACTGAAACAACTGTGCTTGCGTGTGTTTTTCCACTTAACAATGACGAATAACAATTTGGCCTCTTCGTGAAAGACGGTTCATGATCTGAATACTGAAACAGAAAATATGGTGTATGTTCAGGAATGACAGGTATGTTGCGTGAATGCTTGATAATTCGTTAGTACCGTGTTGGTATTAGAGTGTATCCAGTTACCCAGCCTGCCTCCCACCAACCTTCATTCGTGATACATCCTGAGAATCGCTTACTTTTTGACTGATGCCAAACTCTTTGTCGTGTCAGGAGACTTTCAGGTTTGGCAAGCCTGCAGTGAATCATTGCGTTCTATTTCTAGCAGCCTGACTGGCATTTGAAAGCTGCCAGGGGGCCTGGCAAGGCAAGAGGGAACTGCCTTTGAAAGTGACAAATTTCCTGAACGCAAATGGACTATTGATTTTTTTTGTCCTTGAGTTTCAAAATAAAGCAATTAAATTCTGACAGGTTTCGCTATGCAGTGGGATTGGGATTTTGGCTACACTAGGAACCAGGGCATGTGCATTGTTTTCCTGGTCTATAAAATGGAGTCCAATCAATAGGGTCCAAATTTGTACTTTTTAGTTTTAGAACAATCAATCTAATGAGTATAAGCAAGCATGTTTTTCAAAATGAAAGTTTACAATAAAGAAACACAAACAAAAGCCCAACATGACATTTACCACTGAGATTTGGTATAACAGTATGTAAGGTTGAATAGAGCCTAAAAAAGAAAAGACATGTTAGTCTACTTTCCTAAATGGGAATGTAATAGATTGATCCTATCTCCCGTCTCCGCTTAGGAAAGTGAAAAGAGCATGGGATCTAATACCTTCATATCAAATCAATATCGCTGATTCAAAGACATTTTCCATTTGGAATGCCAATGCTGAGCTGCCTCTTTTTGAACGAAGGCTGTCGTTGATGATTACGCCATCCACCCTTCGCTACTTTAGACTGGATGTGGGCCTTTTTATGTAACCCACAAACCACTCTCACCATCTAATTACACGGGGATCTGGTTTTTCTGTCTAAGAAGCCGTTTGAAACGAGAAGACAGCATCAGACGTCGATTCGCGACGCCACAACCCCTAATCTGAGGCGAGAGCTCTGCTGTCTAACTAGTAATGGCGGTAATGTTAGCAGCAGCCTACAGGCAACTCATTTACATAATGAACAGTATCAATCACAACCCCTCTAGGGCCTCCAGGCTGTGGGGAGCGGGTTCCACTCGAGGGGCAGGCCTCCAGGAGCGGCCGTGCCGGGTTGGCCTTCGGGATAGGGTGACTAAGTGTCACTACAGGAATGATGAGGGGTTAGCTGGGGTAGGGTACAGCGGGGGGGGGGGGGGGTGAGAGGGCGGAGAAGTGGAGGCACTTGGTTTTGGTAGCCACAGGAATAGTTGGCAGAGGGTATTGGGATCAGTCGCGGATTTAGGGGGGTCTGTGGGGGGGCGCACGCCCCCCCCCCCCCTTTTTTTGGCCAAAATTTAGATTTTTTTAATATAAAATGATCTTGCCCTGAGGGCAGGGGGAAATTTTCCGAATTGCACGCCCCCCCTTTTGAAAATTTCAGGATCCGCCCCTGGGGATGGACTTAGAGGAGGGAGGGAGCTGAAGGGCAGGTAGAAAAGGGAGAAGAACAAGCATGAGATGTAGAGGAAGAGACAGACAGGTGGAGGGAGAGGGAAGAGACAGAGAGGTGGAGAGGTGGAGAAAGAGGGAGGGGAGAGACAGAGAGGTGGAGAGGGGAAAAGGGACAGGCAGGTGGAGGGGGAGGGAAGAGACAAATTGGTGGAGAGGCAGGGAAAAGACAGACAAGTGAAGAGGCAGGGAAGAGACAGGCAGGTGGAAAGGGAGGGGAGAGATGGGTGGGTGGAGCAGAAGGGAGGGAAGAGATAGATAGGTGGAGAATGAGGGAACAGATGGACAGGTCGAGTGGGAGGGAAGAGACAGACAAGTGGAGAGGGAGAGAAGAGATAGAGGGGGGAGAGGGAGGAAAGAGACAGACAAGTGGAAAGGGAGGGAGGTGACATACAGGTGGAAAGGGAGGAAAGAGACAGACAAGTGGAAAGGGAGGGAGGTGACATACAGGTGGAAAGGGAGGGAGGTGACAGAGAGGCGGAGAGGGAGGGGAGAGACAGACAGGTGGAGAGGAAGGGGAGAGATAGACAGGTGGAGAGGGAGGGAAGAGACAGACAGGTGGAGAAGGGGAAAGAGACAGACAGATGGAGAGGGGGAAAGAGACAGGTGGGGAAGGAGGGAAGAGACAGACAAGTGGAGAGGGAGAGAAGAGACAGGCAGGTGGAGAGGGAGAGAAGAGACAGGCAGTTGGAGAGGGAGGGAAGAGACAGGCAGGTGGAGAGGGAGGGAAGAGACAGGCAGGTGGAGGGAGGGGAGAGACAGACAAGTGGAGAGGGAGAGAAGAGATAGAGGGGGGAGAGGGAGGAAAGAGACAGGCAAGTGGAAAGGGAGGGAGGTGACATACAGGTGGAAAGGGAGGGAGGTGACATACAGGTGGAAAGGGAGGGATGTGACAGTGAGGCGGAGAGGGAGGGAAGAGACAGACAGGTGGAGAGGGAGGGGAGTGACAGACAGGTGGAGAGGGAGGGAAAAGACAGGCAGGTGGAAAGGGAGGGGAAAGATGGGTGGGTGGAGCAGAAGGGAGGGAAGAGATAGATAGGTGGAGAATGAGGGAACAGATAGACAGGTCGAGTGGGAGGGAAGAGACAGACAAGTGGAGAGGGAGAGAAGAGATAGAGGGGGGAGAGGGAGGAAAGAGACAGGCAAGTGGAAGGGGAGGGAGGTGACATACAGGTGGAAAGGGAAGGAGGTGACAGAGAGGCGGAGAGGGAGGGAAGAGACAGAGAGGTGGAGAGGGAGGGAAGAGACAGACAGGTGGAGAGGGAGGAAAGAGACTGACAGGTGGAGGGAAAGGGAAGAGACAGGCAGGTGGAGGGGGAGGGAAGAGACAGGCAGGTGGAGGGGGAGGGAAGAGACAGGCAGGTGGAGGGGGAGGAAAGAGACAGGCAGGTGGAGAGGGAGGGAAGCGACAGGCAGGTATGGGGGGAGGGAAGAGATAGGCAGGTGGAGAGGAAAGGAGGAGTCAGAAAGGTGGAGAGAGAGGGAAGAGATAAGCAGTGGAAAGGGAGGAAAAAGATGAGCAGCGGGAGAGGGAAGGAAGAGACAGACAGGTAGAGAAGGAGGGAAGAGATGGGTAGGCGGAGAGGCAGGGAAGAGAATAATAAGTGGAGAGAGAGGAAAAAGAAAAGCAGGTGGAGAGGGAGGGAGGAGACAGGCAGGTGGAGGGGGAGGGAAGAGACAAGGTTAAGATAAAGGGAGCAGAAAACGGGTGGAGAGGGATGCGGAGCTATCACAGCTTCTGTTGAATTCTGATTGAGACGAATGTTAATTCATTTTTTCTTGATGGGTAGTTATGTGGTTGTGAAGTTTCTGGTTTGTATTTCAACCAGTTATTGCTGTGACCTCATTTCACCTTTCATCACAATTAAAATGCATGAAAGAGTATTATCACAGTTGTTCCCATCTTAAGTTTCCAAATACAGCTTCTTTAAATGAAATGAATCAAAGTGGAACTCGGTCAAGGTGTGCATATCCTATTTCCCATTTGAAACAATGCTTATACTGTGCCTGACAGCTTGACTCATAATATCGAGCTTTTCATTTCCTTTTGATACAGCACTTTAATTAATTTTGGCCTTTCCCTAGCACTTCAGTTATTGAGAAGGATTGTTCTTTATGATGTATTTTCTTCAACCCCTATTGTGAAACCCACAAGGGATGGGCTTATTGAAAGGTCGTCCATTCTTTTGAGATCTGGGTTCTCTATAAACGTATTAGCCTCAAGGTTGCGATACTCAATACTTAACAAACCACATTGATGTGCAGGATTAGCCATTACAGAAAGGTGATGTATGTTTGTGAATTTCTCTGCATTCTTATATCTATTAAACTTATTTGAAAAGATCATGAAAAAGCCACACTATAAGCACAATTTATGAAGACTACTTCAGATTAGGAAAGTTCAAATAATGAAAGTTAATATGCAAACCCAGGTATTGTAAACAGCCATTCCTACTTTCATCAAGATGGTTAGAAGTCTCGTCTTTGATTACTCACAGGCATTGTCCTATTGAGAGGCTAATACGTACTATAAATACAAATGTCTAACAGTCCTGCTTGTGTTAATTAATGTATTAATTACACTATATCTGAAGACACTATCGTCTGAGTAACACCAGGGGGTGTCGGTGGGTGGCTGTAGGAGTACAAAGGGATCAGGTTACTTAATGAGCCTATAGAAGAAGGACCTCCCTCTTACACTACACAGAGACTATTAAGGAGACATCCCACTCCCAGACATTACCTTTGTGCTGTGTTATAATGTTGCAGCAACGTTCTGGTAGGTTCTGGTTTGGTTCTTGTTATGTTTGTTTGATGACTCTCGATCACGTCACTGCAACCTACTGCTGTGACATTGCACTGTGACGTTATTACAACATTCTGGTTAGGTTCTTCGACCCAAACAGAATGTTCTGTTATGGTTTGGTTTGAACATCACCAAAAATAACATTGTAATAACATTCTGATTTGGTGAGATTGAGACCTCACCATCAATAATGTAACTGTTACATGCCATCTTGGTAAGTAACAAACCAACTAAAAAGGTATGGTTGCAGAACGTCACAGGTTGGCTGGGTTATCTTGCCTACTAGAGGGGCGCCACCTAGTAGCGGAGATTATCAGAGAAACTGCCCCTCATAGGCCTATGCTTACATATCACATTGTATATCAACTGATAATTTTGTCTTTTTAAACTTTGGCCAGATCTTTCAGTCAAAGCTGAACATAATGAGTAGACGATGCAGTATAATGCAATCATAACCACGGATTTTCTTTTATTCCCTATTGTATTGGAAGACTCTCTTGGCAACTAAAGCCCCATACCCACTAGGCGATTTCACCATTGCTGGGCGACGGGCGACTGGGAGGATGGCTGTCATCGTCACTGGGCGACGGTAATATCAGGCAAGTTTGATAATTTTCCGACGATTTTCCCGACGATTTTCTCGGCGATCCCGGTGTCCGTCGCCCGTCGCTCAAAAAGCACATCATACCAACGGGACAGTCGCCGGGCGATCCACTAATAACCCAGTCGCTCAGCGACGACGACTGCCATCCTCCCAGTCGCCCGTCGCCGAGCGACGGTAAAATCGTCTAGTGGGTATGGGGCTTTAGAGGCTGTACAATTTTTAAGTATAATAGTCATGTTTGTTACATATATTTTAGATACTACAAAATGCCAATTTCTAACAATGATATCACTCCCGTGTGAAAATTGTCTGTAATATGATCATGTTGTGCAGATACCTCCTTTAGCAGCCTCCCTGGGGACCCGTCACCGCGCGCCCGTCTCTCTCTCTCCACAGCATGTCCCACCGAGCTGCAAATAGTGAGCCCAGAGAAAACGCTGGGCTAATGCGATAAGCAGGCCTCCTGATCACCCTCGTCGATTACTGGAGGAAGGTTACAGGGACCTGACGCCTACCCCCTCCCTATCCCACCCACCCTACTCACTCCCTACCCCCTTCCTACCCCCTCCCCACTCCCTCTACACACTCCCCCCATCCTCCTCCCCCTCCAGTGGGGAAGATCCCCTCCTATGATCAGGCCTCAGCATCAGAGGCTCGAAGCTGAATTCTACAAGTCGATTTTATTCCCAATTTTAGAAATGGACAGAAAAATGTTGGCTAATTATATAGGCATGCTGCATATCATGAGAAAGGGTTTTTAATTCTCTTTCATACGATATGTAGGAGTCATAGCCTTTTGCCATAAATCTGGTAAAATGTGGTAAATTGTCAAAGTCAGAGTCGCCTAGTGGAATAATGGCCTAACTAGATCAATGCTAAGGCGCTCTGCTTTATTCTGGGTACCCTAGACAATGGGTAGAAAGAGGCAGTTTACGCCTGGTGTGTGTGTGTGGTGGTGGTGGGGGGGTGTATGGTGATTACAGGCTGGGGGGTGGGACGGCCGACAAACCCGGGTAAAGGCAGGGTTGGTCCCCAGAAGTATTTTCTGGGTATCGGTTCCTGTTATAGTGAAACCAGCCCTACATTTTGATTGTTGGTGAGTCAAGGTAGAATGTATCAACAATCGGCTATAATCAGATCTGATAAAAGTTAAATTAATTTGATAGTCACGGGTCATAATCACCACGTGGTGATCACCAGGTCTGCACAAGGTCTGCATTTAGGTGATCACCAGGTCTGCACAAGGTCTGCATTTATTTATCTATTTTACCTAATATATATATATATATATATATATATATATATATATATATATATATAAAACGACCTTGTACCCAAATACCATTGGATCTATATTCATCATTCTCTTGGGACATATTGAAGTGGAATATTAGAAGCTTACAAATGTGTTGGCATTCCTGTTTAGGGAATGGGTGGTCATTGAGGCCCTGGTGTGTACATAATATTCTACTCTTACTCCACCTGCTGTTAATACTTACAGCTACACACACACCCACTGCGCATGCGCAACTCCTCCTTCCTGGACCTTCACAAGTTCCAGGCACTTCTTCGCCTGCCACTGCCCGGTCCACATCAATATTTATTGGCCAAACCTGTCATCTCTCTTATTTACCACACCGATTACATCAATGATACCAGCTAAACTAGAATAAATATTTTGTAAAGCAATAACTATTTTCCATATAAGTATTTATGTCTTAAAGACGGAATTTTGATATCAGAACAATTATGCTCGAGCGTTTCAACATTTAAAAGCATGCTGTCATTCACAGTGCCGTGTGCAGAAAATAGCCCACCAAATCGGGACCAGCGCGACCCAGAGGAAATCTTGAGGAATAATTTGGTTCGGGAAAATGTCCATAATGAGTTATAATTAATTGAAAACCGATAGATAAAAGACGAGGAGAGGGAGAAGGCGTCCCCGAAGGGGTGGGACATTATCTGATTAGGACTCAGCCTAAAAATCACCCAAGAGGTACTGGTGAAAAGAAGATTTGACAAATTGATTCAGATTCGGAACATTTTTTTTTGGTTCTGAATATTACCTAGTTCGAAGTAATAACTTCAAATACACGTATTGCATTCCTGTCCTAATTCCCGCCGGAAATATAATTAAAACGGACTTTCGGCGAATATCCCAACATTTAAGAATGACCTATATTTGTCTTTCTGTGAACATTGATACCAACCATGCATCTCGATATTTGACCTTTTAGTTGTTTTTTTCTGAAACTATAAAAAACAAGAAACTTCAGGCTTCATACTTCCAATAAAACATGATCCATTGTCGTCCTTTCTGGGTGCAATCAATCTAAATCATTGTTAATTACAAGGTGACTACATGTCTCGACACTCATTATACGTATATAATTACTTTAGCAGGCATACCTACTGGCCACTTCACCTCAAGGCAAATGCCTTGTCTGTTAATTATACCACGTAACCCTACCCCATTGACCATCACTGAGCGGGACTGCTCGGGCAAGCAGTGACGTAACAAGCACATTCTACGATCATACTTTTTTGGTTTGTCTGTAACCTTCCCAATTTTCAAGTAACAGTTACGTTATTTTAGGTTAAATTGAGACTTAAAAAAATGTTATTATTGTTGAGACCTTATTCATAAAGAATGTTATAATAATGTTATTAAAATGTGAAAGAACAAAACAAGTATGTCACAAAAACATTATAGTGCGACATTGGAATGTTAGGTTCTAAAGACGTTTTTGGGTGCCATCAAAATAATGTAACAAGAACCAAAGTGCTCAGAACTAAACATAACGTTGCTGCAATGTTATAATAACGTCATATTCCAGCTAATACCTTTTACAATTCGCCCCACCACTGATAGCTTAAAGAAAAGTACCTGCAGATTAGCCTAGATCAATGAATTCGAAGGTAATATGTTTCCAATACGTACGTGTATGTATGCTTCATAATTTGTAGGTCTGTCGGAAAATGTGTTCATCACAGATAGAAATATAAAAAATATATATTTCCTTGTGTTTTGTCTACAAGATTGGCCAAACTTAACCTGCAGGTACTGAGAGTACTGTGAATCAGGTATGTGTGGTAGGGAGAATTACAAATCACTGACTGGTTCATAGACTACTCGCGCCACGTCATGTAACGTAAAGGCCTGTTTCCACCGAACGACACTTTTCTGAAGACGGCCTAAGATATGGAAAGATTTAGAAATCGTTGGTGATCGTTCTAAAAATCGTTCAGTGGAAACATAAAATCGTTGGTTAAGACATTTTTTAAAGACAGCAAACGACATTTGCTCAAGATTAAAGTGAAAGACTTACCGACGACCAAATATCTAACCTGTTTAATATTTTTGGACGACAGTTCCTCACGATTTCTTTCCAAGGCAATTAAAATCAATTAAATCCATTGTCCCCTGAGTTTTCTGACTTTTGTTGTTGGAAAAAGTCGTCCAGAATGTCCCAGAATCATCCCAATCTGAACGACTAAAATTACCAACGATTTTTAATTCTATACACTCATTTTGGTCGTGAGCAACTTTTAATGAAAGTCGTTCAGTGGAAACCCGGCTTTAGATAACCATAATTAGAATACAATTGGCTAATATTGTGGTTATTCATATCACATCATCTTGCTGATATGTCGTTAGTCTGCCGGGTATCTCATTAGAATGACTGAATGAATGTATTGGTATTTACCTGTACAAGTCATGTTTATGTGTAATTAGCACGTCAGATCTCTGAAGAAAGTAACCAGTTGAAATGCCATACACCAAATTCCGAGCGCTGTCACATAATTAAAAGGCAGAAAAATGGGATTTAATAGTGGTTTTAAATGAAGGTAGGAGTGAGCCAAAGTTATCATTTCTTGACCTCTGTCGCTAGGTTCAAGGATACAGTGTCTCCTTAATGTACATGATGTGATACATGGAGTAATGGTTCCAGATATAGAAGGGAGAACACAAAGGGGCGTCCTTGTGTTAGGGTAGGACGGATATACTATATACTATAATCCGCCCACTCTTTTCAAAACCACGGTTACATAATAACAGTGATCATTCCCGACTCAGTTGGATTGCCATTACATCACTGGCTCATATGGCATTGTTTCACCATATGGAACATGTAATTGATGCATTTATTAGGGACGTTTCACAACTTAATAGCTGACCTATAGATCTTAGAAATGAGAAAAAAACTCCAAAAACTTAACATTTTTTCTGACATATTGAAAGATGGTCATTTCGTACGATCTCATGCATTCAACAAACTGCGGTAGCTTTGACGACATCTACAAGGTGTACGGACACTAGTTTTTGCTGTTGTTGTACAACGCAAATATTTAAAAACGAATTCAAAACTCAAATTATTCCGATGTCAAAAGATAAAAACCCCAAATGATCTTTTCCTGCTGGTCAGATCTATAGATCTTTCTGGTGGTCACCATATTCCCTGCATGACCACGTGGCTTATGTAGAATTTATTAACTCTAAGCAGCATTTATAAGTAGTTCATTATGATATATCATAATTGTTGTGGCAAAATCTAGCATAACATGTTTCTAGGTCGTTGTTTAAATGTAAATAATAATAAGTTTCTATTTATCACCAATATATCTATAGTGGATGGAGTAGGGTAGTCTTAGACGTCATCCCAGGCAGCGGCAGACCAGTCCCTACCCAGTCGCGGAAACTGATTGTGTTACCATATATAAGTGTGCTGTCGCCCCTACATATGGGCCCGCGCCGTTGTTGTAATTGCCTGCTATAGGAATCGATTTTACCCGCCGCCGTCTGGCGAGATTAACCCTAAAGACCTGATTGGGTTTTAACGCTCGTTGCGCAACGATTGGGCAATGCATTACTAATGTTCATCTGTCTAGGCCCACGTATTTGATTACATATTGACTAAATAGTGTAGCTTTATTAATCGTGTATATTACCATGAATTAATAGCCTCAGCAACAAGAAAATTTAGGGTGTTGCCCGAACAATGAAGCCACATACCTACTAGGACACTTTTACACTTTTACACAATCGGCCGAAGAGTCGGCGGTAAAATCGGCCTATTCCTGTGATTACCTGTAAGTATCATATATTGAAATGGTAGCGATTGATATGAATCAGTGCTAAAGTAGGCTGATTCTACCTTAAAATCAGCCAATGTTATCGCCAATTATTCAGCCGACTGTGTAAAAATTGCCTAGTGGGTATGGGGCTCTAAGCACCTGGGAAATCAAAATACAGTTTTTAGCCATGGCATACATACAACTGCATCAATATGTGTGCTCAATACATAGTGCCTTATTCCACCGTATTTGAACCTTAGCACTGTTTTTGACTTCACCACAATAATTTCATATCATTATCAAAATTAATACTTTTGACGTTTGTACAGAAAGAAGATGTTAAATAATATTTTTTATAATGTTTTTCTTTCATAATATCCTTCAGGGAATCCTATTTAGTGCCATCGGCTACTTGTAAAGATTTAAATACACCTAAGCTAGTAAGAGTAACACAGCACTTTATAACCCAGGATCCACAAGAGTACATTCTTCTCACAAAATTACCCCCCAAAGAGTAGCCAGCACAGATTGCCCTGTTCAGTTCTTCTCCCCTATAGATAGCACGACTACACTGTGTGTATCTCTTATACATAACAAGTATGTAAACATATATTTTGCCTATGCTTTTATAGACCCATTCGTGTTAAAACATAAAATCAATATCAACAAGGCCGCCTCCTTTCAGTAGTGTCGGCCTATTAACAAATCCTTCCCCGTCCATTGCCATGCTGGTCGGTGGTCCCATGGGTGGACCGGTGGGTGGACCGGCATGTGAAATGGTGGGTAGACCGGCGGTGGACCAGTTGCTTCACCG
Source organism: Lepidonotus clava (assembly GCA_936440205.1). Classification (NCBI taxonomy): domain Eukaryota; kingdom Metazoa; phylum Annelida; class Polychaeta; order Phyllodocida; family Polynoidae; genus Lepidonotus; species Lepidonotus clava. Next base: position 8,815,309 of record OW387145.1, on the reverse strand, counting down.
GTCCACCGGGGGCCGTTGTTGTTTGTTGGTTTGAACAGCCAGACTCAGTGGTTCTGGAGAACTGGGTTATTTCCCTTGCTCCTGCATGATTTGATCAAGGTTAAGACTATACCCCTACACTTTCACCGAGGCAGGTGTTCGTTAATGTGCTTAGTCACATAGACAGGGCCACACACACAACAGGTGTTGGTCCTCTATGGACCTTTGATAACCCTGTTGTTGTCATAGGTAGAATGTCTAATACCACAGCAGCAGGATGGAGACTTGAAGCGCCAACCTTGACGATGACGAGGCCAACACCCTACCACTGTACCACCTGATCGCTCTGAGGACCCTCCCCAGGGGTGGATCGGGGGGTGGGGGGGTCCAGGGGTCCTGACCCCCTTTTTTGCTGGACCCCTACAATACAAAAAGAGGGGTAAATTTTGCAAGCGTATGCGCAAATGCACGCTGTTTTAGTGCTGATCCAGCCCCTTTTTTTAAAAAAAATCCTGTATCCGCCCCTGCTCCCTATGGCCAGCCCTCTATAAATAACCCGCCCTCTCCCCACCGCTCCCGCCGACCACCTCCCAGCCCAGCTCACCCCACAGGTCCTCGCCAATAAAACACCCTACCTCCCCAGTGGAGACCAGACAGTGGGGGGTTAAAACCACATTAAAGTAAAGGCACCTCCCGAACCCGGCAGTTTATCTCCGCCGCCCGCCGGTAGAGGGCCTTCCCGTCGGGTGGTGGCGCAAGGGACGACGGGAGGAACCCGCACCGACGACCAGGGCGTTATTTCATTGGTTGAGGAGGGCAGTAGAGGGCGGATATAATTGTATTTTGTTTCTTATCAGGAGCAGACGACATTTTCGTCCAGGTATCCCTGACGACGGTTTCCCGCCATTTATCCCCTCCCCCGGACCGACCAGCCAATCGGCGGCGCGCGCAGCAGCGTTTCATTCTGAGTATTTCGTCACGTGATCAGCACGTGATCGATAGAGGTAACTATGGGATGGCGTGCGGCGAGCCGTGAAGGCGGCCCTGAGGGACTCATCAGCAGCTCCAGGTCCGTCGTCATGGTGATAAACGCTGCTGTCAATTACCATTACCGCCCTTACCGCAGCCTAAATTTAGCCGCCATAACAACCCTGGTGTATAATTTTGTTTGTATCTCAACGCTGCCGCATTTTTTCCCCATTGCTCGCGGCTCCTTATCAAGGCAGCTGTCACCTGCGCGGAATTTACCGCCTGCCAGGTTTGAATTATGGCCGTCTTCCACTAGCCGATTTTACTCCCAATGTCCAAAGTTGGCAGTGTTAATGACGATTAATCATAGACATGTTACATATCATTAGAACAAGGTTTTCGAATTCTCTGTCTAAGGATATGTGGGATGTGTGGTCTTTTGCAATATTACTGGTAACAGCTTATAGATTACAAAATAACCCACCGTCAGAATCGTGTAGTGTGATACGGACACTACTCGGCATAGCGGGGAGAGGGCCCCAGCTGATTGCGGCCTGCTTACTGTCAACCAAGACCGACTTTGTAAGGCGTAATTCCGGCTGAAGTGTGTGGAGTGGGGACAAATCTGTGGGGAAGCCTTAACGTTATTACCAGAGGCATGGGTCCGCAATTACATAAGACACAAGCATCATAACTCTTAGCCCCAAATCAGAGATTGTTGTAATCGAAATTGGATGTGCTGTTGAATGAAAATAATTATAATATGAAACTTTATTTCTACTTACATGTTGTTAAAACTACATGAGGCACAGCTATTTTTTCTACCATACCCTAGGGCGATACAGGTTCAGTAGTTAAGAGTTTAATGCATTACTGAGGCAGGCTGGGTGATAACCAAAGTGTTATCACCCTATTGGGTTATACAGGAAAGTATTCCCAACAGTAGAAAATAATTGTCCTGTTAGTCTACGCATTAAGATTTCACCAGCCTTTAGGTAGTCCTGACACAGCTTGGTTTAATAACCCACCTCGTATCTCCTCCCCGGTTGGATATACATATTATATCCCTCTCAAATGCCAGACCAACAAACTCCAAGTCTAGACTCCACGTGGTATTCTTTGAAAATTTGGGTAATACATACATCTGAATTAATCTAGCCATAACTGTAAGTAGTCTTAACATATGGTCGGCACTCTAGGAATTAGACTTCAGTTGAAACGTAAACAGTTTAATCATTTATCCTGCTATGACATTTAGGTACAAGTTAACTATGTTGCTGACAACTAAACAGCTGAATCATACATAGCCTTCTGCAAAAAGACCATAATGAATCGACTATAGGTAATTGATGATAAAAACAAGCAAAGTTTTGAAACGTCGTAGAAGTGCTTTTGATAACAATCTAGGCTGCATGTTCTCACAACATTAAGGCATTATTTCATGCAGCATACATTTCTATTTCAGACAACGGTTCCAAATGCATTATGGTTTATTGTACTGTCATACATGTATTTCCCTACAGGTGGTACATGTTTTGCTACAATTATGGCATTTCTATCAAATAGAAATAATTACCGTTTAATATACCCGCGCCCGTTCCGCAGTAGGCAGCTATCTCACAAAGCTTGCGTCACTTGTCCAGGTTAATGATTTAGGTTTATTACCCCTAAACAGTAACTACATATATACTGCCTTAGCCATAAGTGTATTACCCTTTTCAGACTACTGCTGATAATGGCAACACAGCGCTTCAAAGCACATCAGTACTGTTCTAGGTTTGTGAAAGGAACCAAATTCTAGAATGTGCACTGGAATGTTATTTTTTGTCTTAAGAATACAGGCTACGGATGTTCAATGCTAGGCTATAAATGCTTGCCATGAAGTTTAGAGGCAGAAATTTAACCCTTTACCACTGTTTTCGGACGAGCGTAAAGTGCGAAATATAATCACCAATATAAGTTTGCGTGTTATGAGGCTAGTCTGTCAACGATTAACAATACTTTGGGCACCTTCAGGTCAAGTCAGTCTAATCTTGTTAACAGAAACACAGGAAATATATGGGAAATATAGAAATTAATGTGAATGTATATATCCATGTGTCATTAATGAATATTTAAAACAGTCTTTAATTCTTTTTCATAACACATACCATCCCCATAGTCCCATTGCTGAATTCTCAAATCAGATGTAACATTAGCCATTGGAATCCAGCCTTAAATCTAGGATATAGCTAGCACAAAAAATGCAGGAAATATGCTATCTACCATAGAGAGCTTTCACCCCTCGTGACCAGGTGGCGTGACGGTGCCCAGCAGAGCGGCGCGCCGCGGGGGGTCTACGGCAGACCAGGCCGCCCCCAGGTTGGCCTGATAAGGGAACTTAACCCACCCCCACCTCTCGTGATCCCATTCAACACGTGACCTCTCCAGTGCAGGACTATTGATCGTTGTACTGGGGGGATGGAGGAGACCAGGAAGTCTGGGTCTCCGACTCAAGGGCCGGGGATGACCTGCAAAGGGCCGGGATGACCTCTAAAGGGGGGCCGAGCAGGTGATTAGTCCAAATTAGGGCCAATTATCTCCTCCAATTTTCCGTCCAAGAAAAAGGTCTCCCTTTCGTAACCGGATGCTACGCAGAATAAAGAGTTGGACTCTATGGGACTGGTCACAGCATGAGAAGACTGTGGCACTAGTCAAAGTATGAGAGGACTATTGCACTATACGTTGGGCCATATTAGATTAAGCTCTCTTTGACCTAACATGTCAAAGTGAAATAGTCGTGGATGGTACTTAGTTTTATGTATAATACATGTATCATATACGTCCATTAATCCGATCATCTTGTACATAACAATATTTTATTTCAATAAAATAAAAAAGACCCAACATATCTATGGGTACATTGATAAGATTTTACATCGACTATGAATGAATTCAAAGCCATAGATTTTAATAAGTATTGATTGGATCATGACAATGAAAATGGGTGAAGGTTTTACGTATATCATTACAAGTTATACATTATAGATACATACATATCTATATCGCACTTAGGAATAAATCATATATTACGAGTGTGTGTGTGTGTGTAATTAAGTATGTATATGTAAGTGTACATGTATAACCAAGTCAAAATATTATAAGGAACCCAAGAAGAAAACTAACAGAAATAGTATCATAAATGTCCCATAATAATTTAATTATTATAGAATATGTGTTACTCTGTTGCTGTGGTTTTCTTCTTGGTTTCGATTTATTGTATGCTTATTCATGTCGATATTAAAGAATTATTCTCTAATATCCACATGAATAACCATTCTTTGTCTTATTTCTATACGTCCCAACCAGAAGAAGTCCTCTGCTGCTCGCACCTGTCGTGTGGGAGCTGTCAAACCGGTGAAACAGGCTGTAATACGATTTACACCACATTGTGAGTAGTGCATACAAAAGCCCCCGAGGCGCAGGCACAGACAACCCCCAGTAGTATGCGGAGAGTTACTTCTGCTGCAGGTACGCCCCATTCAAAGCGCTTCATTTCCTGAGAAGGGGAGCCAACTTCTGGGTCTTTGTGGGATTCAGCGCGCGTCCAAAGGCCGGGTATTCACGGGAAGTTTCCCCCAGAGGGTCGTCAATGGGCGGAGGGGGGCCTATTGTGGCTGTGAGGGACGTAAAATAGTCCTCGCAGGGGGCTGTAGTCACAGAGGGCCGGGAAGAGAGGGGAATAGTCTTGACAGCCATGGTGAACTGGCTCTAGAATTGATGCCTGATTTAAAGCTGATACTGCGAAATATGTACTAAGGGTTGAAAGCACGTGCTTTAGAAAACCGTCTCCTCAGCGTTTCTTAAATTTGAAATGACATTTACTTTATTTTTAAACCAATAGTTCTTTTAGTTTGTTAATTGCCAACAATGATTTGACATTCGATTGAACTGTTATAACTATCCGTAGTATCGTTCTAATAAAGTTCGCAACAACAAAAATAATAAAATTTTACAACAAACAGGGAATCTAATATACCCATCCTGATGTCATATACTATTCCCATTAATGATCACTTTTGCCCTAATATGGGGATAATACCGCAGCTATCTGAAACGTACTATAAGAACCTTTGTAACCTAGCAACGTAATGAATTCTCAGATTTAGGGGCCGGGCGGGGATCATTAGTGAGGGGCCTAGGCTTAGCCGGAGGGTATTACATTGAATTTCATGTAATTACGACAGATTGCGAAGTGTCAGGCGTCGTTCCATAAGCTTTACAAAGACTCACTTCCATGGTTCTGAGAAGCATGCCCGATTTAGAAAGGTACAAAGAGGTACACATAGACAGGTCTAGATGAGATAGATAGGAAACAACTGGGTTTGAAATATTAAAGGATATATGTTCATTACGAGATCTCCAAAGGGGTATTCTGTTAAGTATGTATACATCGGGGGGAGGGGGTCTGATACTTTCTCTAATTTTTGGTATGTTTCTGTATAAATCTAGTGCATACTTTAGCCCAAGCTGGGGGAAGGCAAAATTTCTGAAAATGTGCGTATGTACTTATTGGAACTTAATGCACCCCTCGGCTGGACCCCGATATCAGCCTTTGGGTGGCCCTACAGGCCCTGCCCTTAGGCTGATATCGAGGTCGAGCCTCGGGGTGCTAACCCCCCTCATACCACCTTCTCGGTTGGTTATATGTATTTATAGTATGCCTACCTGTATATTGTGATATGCTGTATCATAGACCAAGCCTTCCTACCTATATAGGAATATAGACCAATGTGTAAGGATAATACCTACCACTTTACCGGAGATATTGAGGGCGACCAAAAACATTTACAAATATACCTCACATGGTATAGGGTGTCATGAAGCCGAAGTACGATCAGAAAACAATCATAGATATTTATGAATGTTCATAAATTTCGTGAACTTGGAAAAACGTGTGTATATTCATATATATGTGATACTTTTTTCTTAGAATAATGGTGCATGTAATGGAGTAGTTTGAAAATTGAAAACAAGACAGAAAGATGTTGGTCCCACCCCGGGCCTTTCTGACCCATACCGTCAGGTGTTGGCCACCCCGCGGGCCCATACTGTCTAATGTTGGTCCCATCCCGGGCCTTTCTGACCCATACCGTCAGGTGTTGGCCACCCCGCGGGCCCATACTGTCTAATGTTGGTCCCATCCCGGGCCTTTCTGACCCATACCGTCAGGTGTTGGCCACCCCGCGGGCCCATACCGTCTAATGTTGGTCCCATACCCATACCATCTGGTGTTGCATCTCTCCGCCAGGTGACCACGTGACCCAGTCTTCAGGCAGATCAAAGGGGGCGTGTAATGGTGTGTGGGGGGGTGTTCGTAAACCTACCTTGGAACAACTTAAACTGGGACGACTCTGAAAGAAAAGGCCCTGTCTTAAGGCCAAAATACAATGTCTCTAACAAGTCATCATTAGTTAACCACTACCTTTTGGTCTACTCAGCATGAGATTAAAATTTATTTTCAAAATTATTTGTCAATCAGTAATGAATCTAACATACATCAGAGTGTGTTGACATAATGGAAAAAAAGTAAATTGCCGATTGAACTGAATGTACTGATAAGTTTCGTGCAATCAAGTTAGACCTGGTGGTATTTTCCTTGTTTAAGATAAATATGGGAATATAAAGCTATGAATCATTCTAAACAGCGTTCTTCACTGTGGAAAAAAGTGAAAAAAAAGATACAATGATTGAATTGTGGAAGGGCTGTCAGATTTCTCTGAGATGTCAGTTCAGAAAGTTTGTCTAATTATTCTTAAATAATAACCCAGGGAAATCAATGTGAATCAATACGAATATTGTCTTCGGATAAGATTAGATCAAGATCAGAAAGGATTTTTTTACTATGATAAAATCCACGATAGGAGGCTAGTTCGTAGTACAGCACCACGATAAAACATCCAGGGATATACGTAAGTTCGCTAGACTAGTTTTGAAATGTACTGTAGTATGGGCCTTCCTGTAACGCTGAGACCCAAACACAGACTGATGTAGTTTACGAACACCCCCGTGGTCATATGGCCGCCGGGGGCGGTGAATCGGGGGTAGTGGACCAAGATGGGAACGGCAGGCGTAAACAGGCCCGTGGGCCACCCTACCTGTCCCCTGCCGGCCACCCACAGCACATTGAGCCAATCAGCCCGTACCTACTGCCCCCACCGACCGGGCCTCTCCTCTAACTAACCAACCAGAGACCAGAGAGCAGCAGGCCAGTGTGAAAACCTCACATCTGAGGAGAAAAGACAACATCAGGATTTTGATGCTTTTATTCTCCCATTGCTTGTACGGCAGAGAAAATAAACAAAATAGATATAGAAATTGACACAGAACAATGTACACCTGGAGTCGAATTTTCTTTAAACATTCTTAATTCTGGCAAAATAGTAGTGCAATGCCAGTGCATAAATTGAATTTGACATACAGAAGTAAATGATATGTTTAAGGCATTCTGTGTTTGCAATTTAGCGTTTTAAAAACATGGAGAGACCAGCATAACTTGACAATGTGGCAACATAGGTTTTTAATAGCATGGCAACATAGTAGTTAACGACAGAAAATATCAATAGCAAAAAACATAGCTAATTTGGTCAAGAAGTTTGAAGGGAGAGAGTTGTACCTTGGTGTTCTAATTGCCCTGTCTAATTTTACCTGCCCGCTTCCCAGTGCTATCCGTGGCGCCGCGACCAGCCTCTGAGACCCTTCTGAGACCGGCTGCTTCCAAACAACTCCTAGACGCAAAAGAGAGCCAGGACAGTTTTTTCCCTTTAAATTGCTTGTAAGGACCCTGTAATGCATCCACGTCGCAAACATGGTCCTCCTTTGTTCTTGGCAAATTTCCGTCTTGTGTCCCTTCAAGGAGGAACATGCATGCGTGACACGAGGTACTCGGCTGTTGGCCAGGTAGGAAGGACCCCTCCTTAGCCCAGCCCCCAACTCCCCTCCCTTCCCCTCCTTACCCAAGCCCCCGTCCCCTCCCTCTCTTTCTAACCCAACACACCCTCGAACTCCTCTCCCTCGCTCCCTCCCCTCCATCCCTTACCCTCCTTTCCCAAGCCACACTCCGCTCCCTCCCTCCCCTCCCCCTCCCTTCCTCCCCTGCCTCCATTGCTTCTCCTCCATCCCCTCCATCCCCTCCCTCCTCTCCCTCGCCTTTTCCCTCCTCTTATGCCTCCCCTGCCTCCCCTGCCACCCTTGCCTTCCCTCCCCTCCCTCCCCTCTCTTCTCTACGCCTTCTCCCTCTCCTCCCTTTCCTCCCTCCCCACCTCCCTGTCCTGTCCTCCTCCCCCCCTTCCCTCCCCTCCTTTCCCTCCTTCCTTCACACCCTCCCCTCCCCTCCACTCCTTCCCCTTCCTGCTAAGTCTCCTTCATACCCCCAAACAAACAAACCCCACCACTCCATCACCCATCCCATCCCCTCTTCAGTTCAGGGGCCTGCAGGGACTAATTGCAGGCCCTGATTGACTGACCTAGATTACCCGAGCAGCTCGTGAGGTGCTCGGCCAGGCAGACTAGATACACCAAGCTGCTCCTCCCGCGTATTAAGGCTCTGACCTTTCGCTGCAGCTTTTAAGTCTTGATGTGATTCCAGTCAACTCGGCGAGTGACTACCGGCCCGGAGTGCCTTCAAAGTAACATGCCCTTTCCGTCTGTCACCTCGCCTCTTCGTCAAGGCCTCTTTTGGCAGTAACTCAATCCGTCCTCGTGGCCTGTCCCCCGCCGACCTGTTTTAAGTCAATACGTGTATCCTATCTGGTCGGAACATCCGCAGAGAGGGAGTCAGATTTCCAGGGACCTTTTACTCGCATGTGTTTACCGTTAATGCACTGATAATGTGATGAATTATGTGTTTACAAACAACTCAACTGTCCATTTATATATATATATATCTTATCTGGTTGGAACATCCATAGTGAAGGTGTCAGATTTCCAGGGGTCTTTTCTGCTGTGTGCTTACCATCTAATGCAGTGATAATGGATGAATTATGTGTTTACATATGACTTAACTGTCCATTTAAATACATATATCCTATCTGGTCGGAACATCTACAGAGAAGGAGTCAGATTTCCAGGGGTCTTTAATGCACTGATAATGGATAAATTATGTGTTTACACACAACTCAACTGTCCGTTTTGTATTGCTGAGTAATATAGGAAAACATATACAGAGGTAGACAGTACTACCCTGAATACCTTTCCCCATTCACCACTTTGCTCGGGCCCGACCACCACTTGAGTTCCCCCCCCCCACCCCCCCAACACCACCCCCACCCTTCTTAAGCAAGAATGTAATGTCATTGTAATGTGGTATTTCATTCTGTTTAGTTCTTCTTTGTTCTTGTTACTTTATTTTGATGACACATAAGAAACTTCTTAATGTGCCGTCTTTAAAACCTAGCAGTGTGATGTTGCACTGTGATATAATCATAACATTCAGGTAAAATTAACATTATTTGGTTGTAACATTCTGTATGGGTGAGATTTCAACTTTAATTCAATGTATTATAACAGTCTCTTTAAATAAGGCTCAACCTATCCTATAATAATGTAACTGTTACGTGAATATATAACAAATAACTGACCGACCAAAAATATACGGTCACAGAACATGCTCGTTAGTTCTCTGCTTGCCTGGACCCCACCATTGGTCAGTGAATAGCCCCCTTTGAGGGGCGGACCAGGGGCGCCCTCTGTGGCCGCCCGCCGGTACCACCCCCCACCCTGTGATCTCCCACTCCCCTCTGGCCCCACACACTCATTTCCTAATACTCCTCTAAAGATATTGGATGCAGTAGCCAGGGGTGACCGGCCACGGGCGGCGGGGAGCTTCATACCAATTATCTGGGATCTAAATATAAGCGGCTCCGGGGAACTCCGCTCTTTAAGCAGTGATGAGGGGGGGGGGGGACAAAGATATTATAGCTACACATAGATATGTGACTCGGACCATTGCCTATATGATTTTTGTGGCGTCGCCAATACTAGCACCCCCTATGAGAGTGTTTGCAAACCGCTACAACGCGTCGTCTGTTTTGCCTTTTGCATGACGTCATTGTCATTTGTTTAAAATCATTGTATTTCAAAAAAGATCGAAAAAGACGCACTGTTGTTTTATTTGTATCTGGTAGCACGGACCTTCATAGGGGGCGCCGCGCTCGGGATGTTCACAATGAAACGTTACAAATTACATATCTTTACTTGCCTACAGAATCGTTGGTGGGGAGGGGGTATGAATGTTGAGGGTAAGGTCATTATAAGGATGTCGTCAGTCTTACAGCGGATTCATTACAACGTTTGAGGCCATCTCCTGGTCTATCCATCACTACCTCAGGTGAATTCAATATTTCAGAAATTTGAAGATTCTAATGGCATTCAAACACCACTTAAGGCATTGAATACTTGAACAGTTTGAAATGCAGTCTCATAAGGGAGTATGTATTTAACTCGACATCGATATAAATAGACCATGCCTGTTAAGGATATGATCCATTTACACCGATGCCACTTATATTCAATATTTCAGTAAAAGGTGTTCATGACATTCAAACACTGCTTTAGACAAGTACTTTGTCTTTAAATACGCTGAAATGCGATGCCACGGGGAAGTACGAAATAAACTCGACATCGGTGTAAACAGATAATATCCTCAATAAGATTATTTCGCAATATTACAAATCAAATAGGAGGTTACTATCCAACACTTGTGCCTTTGTCATGTTCCATCTATCCAGCCCTTAACATAGTTGTATGAGCTTGTTAGTGAAATACAGTCAACACAATGCGAACACTAGTTAATGCAATCTACGTCGCCGACGATTAGTCCTTCTTTTCCTCCGTAGAGTGCCTTGAAGCGGATCTCCCGCTCGTCGACACCCATGCTTTAGTTAATCCAACACTTCAAAGGCGTCTTAAGCTCCTGTCCCACAGCCTCTTGTTATCCTGAAGGGGGGGGGGGGGTCTGGAGATGAAACATTAACATCCGGGATATTCTACTGATATCTACCGCCAGGGGCAGCACCTGACTATATTTCGTCTTATTAGACGGTATAAGTAGTCTACTTGTTATTGGTTGAAAAATGCTTAATATAATACGAGCAAACAGTGAGCTTTAACGAATGGTTTAGCACCCGCAGAATATCAGTGGACAAAGAGGCAGTACGTTATAATTTGCCCATCATTTAATGATAATATGAGCAAGTGGTATTTCATATGATATTTATATATATATAAATTATATATATATAATATAATATAATATAATATCATGGTATATGTTCTGCATCTATATTCTATGAGTCAAACGAAACACTTTCAAACATCATGAGAAAACATTATATTGATAAAAGAAAGAGATACCGTACTATAATTGGATCTTCGATAATAAATCAGATTTCTAATCATATTTTTCTTTATTTCAGATTCCGAGGATCAATTCTATTCAAACAGACCACTGCCAGAGCCATATACTACTCTGTAAGTACCCTCTTCTCAGCCTGTTGGTAATTTATGCTTTTCTAGGAATTCGCATCAGATTTGGCCACATCATTATGTGAAGTAACCCGATATGTCTAGACCCGTGCTAGGAAACTCCATAGCCACCTGCGACACCTGCGACACTTGGCCTCCACCTAGACAGAGTAGTTGGAAGTGAATAACTAAAACAGATCTTGGAAAGAGTAATCGAATATGCTTTATATATAAGTTCATATTCAATCTCCTTCTCTCTATGTAACTATAGAAAATGGACATTGGTATCAGTAGATGACGTCACAGTAATTTTAAACAGTAATATGAAACATTAATACGATCATAGCCACAAAAATACTCTATTGCATGTTATTGCAAGTCTCTCTTGGCAACTAGACGGATTTAGAGTGGGGCCCGGGAGCACGCACCCCCCCCCCTTTTTTTTTTCTTGGGGGGGGGGGGGGGGATTTATATATTTTTTATGTAAAATTCTGGAAATAAAGGGCCCCCCTCTTTACTAGGGCGCCACCCCCTTTCAAAAAGATGTCGACACCACTGCTTATCATTTGCAATCGTTAGTACTGACACTACCAATATCTTTCTGTGGGAACCAGGCTTTAGACTTTCCTCTCCCCGTCCGTCAGAACCTTTCAGGCCGCCAAGGGAACATCCCACTGTCCGGATGTGAGGGCTTCTACAAGGGCCTAATTATAGTCCCGGCTAACAGACCAATTAATCGCTTTGAGCATACCAAAGCCTGTATTCCACTGTGCAATTTTTACTGCCGATCATTCTACCATCTGTTTCTAATAATATGAGAAACACAACCATGCACCCTACATATCATTTGAAAGAGAATTTAAAACTTTTTCTAAAATAATTATATAGGCTAGCATGTCTATGGTTAAGGGGGTATTTCACTATGTGATTTTACTCCTGATTTCAAAAATCAGCAGTGGTAATATGGATTGATCATAAACGTGCTATGTATCATTAGAAAGGGTTTGTAATTCCTTTTCAAATGATATGTAGGATATATAGGTTTTTTTGCCATGTTACGTGTGAAAAATTATAAATGGATAAATTGCCGGTGGTTAAAATCAGCTAGTGGAATACAGTCTTAATCCATATTCCAACCACCAGTTTATAAAATCAGGAGCAGATTCGGAGAGTGGAAGACAGCCTTAACTTTGATTACGGCTCAAATGCCAGGGTTTCTGTCCCGAAATATCCAACACATTGTGCTAATAAGGTTCAGGACTGAAAGGACAGCCTAGTGTGCCTCATCCCTTTTCATTTGGAGGACTCAGCTGAGAAAGAATGGCTCAGAACTCCTTCCTGGAATATCTGAACGCAAGCTCCATAATTGGCAATGGTGTAGATTCCTATCATGCTTCGGGGAATGCCTTCTAATGTGCTATTTATTCCCATAGGTCGATGTGAGCCGCTGATAATCCTGATAAATGACTTGCAACCAGATATCTTTCGAGGAAAGGCCCATGCAGTGTTAATCTATTTTCGTATGTGAACAAGTAACTGAGATAAATCTTACATAGGGGTGCCCATTTTTGTAACAGATGATATAGGTTTCTTCATTTTAAGTTGCAATAGTTTTCTTTATTTTAAGTTGCGCATTCCGAACTTAATTTCCAGAGTTCAGATTTCTTGCACTGTATGGATAAATAAGAAATAAATAAAATAGTCGAGCGAAAATGTCCTCGAAAATCTAGAGAGTTGAGGAGTTATAAGTTATACATAATTTATGAGCTGTAGACAGTAGATATAAAAGTCAATATACACGCCGGTAAGAAGACACAATAAAGTAGGAGAAACGCAGATGGCGACCCGGCTATATACGCGACGTCGCGTATGGGACGTGTTTTATGTTAGAGAAAGTGCATACACAATGACGTATGTGTAACAGAAACAATGTGCTTAACAAATATAAGACCATCTACAAATTCCCATTTCCACATACTTCTAACACATTATCGCATGTACAATAGAATCTAAATACGCGACAAGGTTAGCACACATGGTGTTCTCTCGCAAATAGATTGTAATGATGGACTATTTTGGAAAAATCGCTGGGTTATTAAATATATTTTACTGTTAAATGGCGTTTAGAAATTAAACATTCATGTGTTTATGTGGCATGTGCTAAATATGCATGTTTAGATTTAGAATGCATGTGTTTAGATATTAAACACATCAGACCACAAACACTAGTTCAACTTCTAAACTCCATTTCTACTGTGTATGTACATGTTAACATTCATCTATCGCAAATATAATTCACACAATATATATGGGCTGTCGTGTGCATAGCTTCCTTTTTCTCTATACTACTTACACTTATGAAAATACTGCCACGCATATCATGAGGTCATGACACCATATCATGATATTGGGGTTTATATTTCGGAGCTTATTGAAGCAATGTCATCCATAAAGGCAATACAGGGTAGGGCACAGGTTGAAAATGTCAAGTATACAGTGGATCATAAGAGAATTATGTGACTATCTCTAAATTCCCATTTCCTTATACTACTAATGTTCTTCAGTCGTATAGGATTCTGTATTCTAAAGGAGCCATGTTAAAAAAAGCTGCCAAACTATGCAGTGCCGTAATGGTGACGTTTTGTGGTGTTCTAATAACGTTCCGTGACGTTATCCGACGTTTTCAGAACGTTCTGCGACTTGACCACCTTGAATAGGTCGACTACGGGCAAAATGAAAGACAAAGATAAACCAATTCAAAGTTCTGAGAAATGGGAAATTCCGGAAGGTATTTTGCAATATGGATATATTTTGTTAATCGGTGAAGAGGGGAGAATATAATTATATGTATAGGGAATCCCCATAGAAGGGTAAATGTACAAAGAATAAAAACCTCCTTCTCACTGATAGGCTATCTTAGAGTAGAGGCAGTTTATTGACTTAGGACCCCACAGCGGGACATATTACAATGAGTATTGACCCCAGAGACCCTGGCCAAGGCCACCACGTGTCAAGCTCGTGCGAGATCCCGAGAACTCGCGAGAGGAGCCAATGTTGGGGTGGTTATTGTGGGCAATTCATAAACGTCGGCGACGGCTGTGCCATTGAGTCCGGGAAATGACCGACCCCCGGACGGCCACATTTGCAATTCGACCGGCCCAGAATCTTAGCAGGGATAAGCGCCGAACGCGGGGCGGATAGAAAGAGTGGGGACTGCACGGGGAGCTACAGGGGGTTCATGAATATTAATGCCCTTCTACCTTCCGCTAAGATTAATTCCGCTGGGAATATCTGGGCCTCTGAAAGACCTTGATTCACGATGTCTGTATCAGAGCTGGCGCTGTGTAAGGTCGACCAGAGCATAGAGATACATTATGTCTATGACCAGAGTGGGCGATTAATTCTCCCTACCACGCATAGCTGATTTATAGTATTTTAAGCACAAGCAGGCTATTTTGACCAATTTTATCTACGAAACCCCTTGAAAAACTAGACATTTAATGAATGATTGTAATATTTCCACCTATAACGAACGAATATTCAAACAGCTTGGAAAATATGGAATGTTTATGGATAAAAATTGAAAGAATAATGATCACTAGTTTTTTTTTCATTTCAGACTCGATATAGTGACATGATTAATGAAAATTCCTATGCTAAAGCCTTGTTAGTTGTCTACATATATAATTACCCAGCATGCACATGGGGGTGATCAAGACTAACCTGCCCAGGACAGCGACGTGGGCTTTCCCTTCTAGAAATTAAACTTAAACGGGACTGCATGGCGTAAACAAGACTCCAAAAGCCCAGGGGGCCATTCACATTTAAACGTGGAGCTATAACGATTTTCCATTTACGGCCGGTAAGACCAGCAGAGCCGGACTCCAATCGGATGATGTGATTGATAAATTGGTGGCATTTTCTTTCATTTAAGACCGGGCTCAGCGGCATAATGGTTACGAAATGCGGATTTTTCGCAAATTACTCTTGGTGCGCATGGAGTTGTCGTGTTACCGATGTCGGGGCTACTTGTGGCGTTTTATCTTGGCTGGGCACGTTTTGCCTCCACTCTGTCACGAACACAACGACGACATGGTGAAGCCCTGTTTCCACTAGCTAATTTTACTACCAATTTCAAAAACTGGCAATCGGTCGTTAGACAACTGGTAGGTCATAATCATAATTCATCTTCTAAAACACAGTCGTCGTCTGAACACTGGCCTAGGCTAATAAGTGAATAGACATACTCCACTCCTAAAACATTCTTTTTCTGTCTACCCCCCGAATAAAAAAAGAACGTCTATGCCCTGACCGTTTGGTCAAGGTGGGTGACTAGGGAGGGTGGACCCGCGCAGCAGGAGGTTAAATAAGCCTTGTTTCCACTAGCCGATTTTACTACAGATTTCAAAAATCAGCAGTGGGAATATTAGTCAATCGCTAGGACTTCAGTGCAGTTATATATATCACAAGAAAACGTTTTTAATTCTCTTTCAAATGGTATGTTAGATATATAAAATTTTGTTTTAATACTAGTAAAAAGTAATAAATTACCAAATAATCGGCGGTTAAATCAGTCAGTTGAAACAGGGCTATGGTGACGGAGGCGTGTGGTCCTCGGCTCTGTCGGCTGGATTAGGCGGGGAGGGGTGATGTACTGGAAGAAGCTCTCCGCAGCCGGAAAATAATCGAATGCGCATACAATACGTTACGCCGGTCCGCCGCCGACAATCTCAGTCAAATAACCTCAGCAGCTTATCTTCTTACGACCACGGCCAGACGCCTTCACTTGAATCTAGACTTAAATGTGATTTCTAGATTGCCGTGCAGCCCTTCGCACGTGATGCTTTTTTCACCTTGTCGTTTTACGGTGTCTGGACCCCCGTCTATTGGTAGGCGTTTCGCGCTAGACGCCTTTATTTAGTGGAGGGGGGAGGGGGGGGGGGGGTGGAATGCTGCAATAGTCAAGCTGATGCCATGTTAAGTTGGATGGAAATGGGTTTTATTTAGTGCGCAGTGATTTTCAAATTGTCGTATTGATCTATGAAAATCCAAGGCATATTTCAAGCCTAATCGTTTTGTTTGCTATGCGGCATGCCTTTAGGAGAATGCTAGTGGTTTAAAATCGTTGTTTATTACAGGACCCCGTCAGCATTTTATCTCGGGATGCAAGTCTACCGTTTTTAGATCTTTACAATTATTTCTTTCATTGATGTCTGGTCTTAAAAGCCTCCAAGAAGCGTTGGAACAGCATTCAGGCGCTTGCATAAAATGAATGCAAAATTAATGGCCCTCCTGTTTTATTAGATAAATGCTTTCCTCTTCAGAGCAGGCTTTAGATATTTTAGGAGTATTAGTAAAAACATTGTCTTTGACTGTTAACTGTGTGGAAGTATGCTTTTTACCTAGCAAATAAAAGTATGGGACCATCCGTAAATTACCAATACGTTTAGAATGCTTTCCAGGCCTCCATTCCAATTTAACATAATTATTATACTCGTTAGATATGTACCAAAGACGCTCCCCCCCCCATACACACACCTCCTTTGTGCGCCCATAGTTTACGAATGGCCCCTATATAATATATGCAAATTACATGTTCCACCCCACCCCTAAAACCCCTCTGGCATTTATATTAAGGGAACTGTATATATTACCCCCAAGCTTTTAAATCATGCCTTCTAAGAGAAAAACGTGAGTAGGTCACAGGGTCCCCCGTCTCTCTCCAGTAGGGGGACGGGTGCCTTGTCCATACAGGCTGAAATCCACTCTACTGCTGGGGCTAACTTATGTTGGGTCCCCATTTGGGCGATCAGCGACAGCGACTAACTTTAGTCGCCCAGCAATCTATAAATTAGTATGTCGTCGGGTGACTAACTAATCACCAGACTACTAAAAACTAGTCACCATGTTGGGACGCTCTTGCCATCAAACTGCTGGCGATTAGGGGTGACTTTAGTCCCCTAGCTCGGTGACCAACTGTTTAATCACCGGCAACTAGTGGAAACTATTAAACATGTCAAATACTTTGCTAGAAAACCTGGCGACCAGCGGTCTATTTGCCAGACATCAAGGCGCCAGTGTGGAGTTGATCACAGGGCTACTAATTACCTTGGTCACTCAGCGACCAAAGAGATCTAATCGTCCAAGTGGGGAGAAGGCTTTAGTGGCAGCTACTACTATAATGCACAGACTATTTTCATACTGAGAGAAGCGAAGGGGCAGAGGGGGGCTTCAGTGCAGGGACTATTCTCATACCAAGAGAAAAAAAGTGGCAGAGGGGGGCTTCAGTGCAAAACCGAGATAGTACCGAGATAGGCAAAGTGGCAGAGGGGGGCTTCTGGCAGAGACTATTCTCATATCGAGAGAAGTAAAGTGGCAGAGGGGGGCTTCAGTGCAGGACTATTCTTGTACCTAGAGTGGCATAGGGGCAGAGTACCCAGCCAAGCTGTGACGTAACAGAAACGTCCTGCAACTATACTTTCTTAGTCAGTCAAGTACTTACTAAGATGGCCCGTAACAATTATATCATTTATGGTTAGGGTGAAACCTCACCAAATCAGAATGTTATTAAAACATTATTTTTGGGTGAGGTTAGGACAAAACCAAAACAGAATGTTTTAAGATCATTCTGTTTAGGTTGAATACTGTAACCAGAACTTTATAATAACATTGCAATGCAACGTCGCAGCAGTACGCTGCAGCGACGTTATTGCAAGCCATCAAAATAACGTAACAAGAACCAATACATAACTAAACAGAACGTTGCTGCAACGTTATAATAACGTCACATGCTTGCCTGGGTAGGGCTTCAGTACAGAGACTATTCTTGTCCAGAGAGAGGCAAAGTGGCAGAGTGGGGCTTCAGTGCAGAGACTATTCTCATACTGAGAGAGGGGTAGTGCCATAGTGCCTCTCCCGCCTCTCCCCCAGCCCCGGCGGCCTTTCCCCGGCAAATAGGAGTTCTATGTCAGGTCTGCCATGGTCGTTAATAAGCCGGCGACCGCCGCCATGTTTACAGCCCCGAACACACGTGACCTCCGCTGGGACCCGGCGTGTCGGCGGCTGTCCGGGCTGGTCTACATGGACACACGACGATACCAGCGGAGACCCGGGCAGGGTCCCGGATGCTGACATCCAAGCCTGGAGGCAGTGGGACGTAGTATACATTTCCAATGTACATTTTAAAAGGCCAATAGGCAAGGGTTTCCTAATTCTCCCTACCACAGATTGCAATTTTCTTGGTCATACCTGCAGGTTAACCTTTATCAAGGTGAATGCTGGGTTATATGTCGACAAGTCACGAGGCTTAAGTAGGGGAATTTGCATTAATACTGGCATAAATTCTGATTCAACATGATGGAAAACTAGTATCCACTATTTTTCAGTTTGTACCTATTCTATTTGATATTTTGTCAGTTGGCTTGAAAATAATTTATATACATTACAAATGGATAAAGAGCAATTTTCTTTGTGTATTTTCAATAGTTTTTCTAGTGGTTTTGTCGACAAGATTTGTGGATATAGTAGCCTGCGTGTGCGGAAAATACGATAATAGAGCCATGCGTGTTAGGTAGAATTGTTTCAGGTTATCATGAGTCTTTCAAGAGTCTTTCAAAAGTACACTCTAAAAAGCGTTCCTTTGGAAGAAGCATTAAAGGTACATGCCACTGTTTAGGCTGGATGGGAAATCACAATCTAAAAGGCATTGTTTCCGTGTAATATTAGACTTCTTAAAAGTATCAAGGTATAAAGACAAATCTGTTAATGCCCCTTATAGTTTCAGTGCTTAATCTAAGTAATCCTGGCCATGGATAAAATGATCACGCAACAAGGCAACCGAAATAACCCTATCTTATGGCCTCTCCGACAAACAGTGAATATCAGTTTTGTAGGTATAATTTGTTGTAATGGTTATAAGCGAAAAACACTAACAAGTACCTTTTGTACTACTTTTTAACTAAAGGAATGGGCTATGTTAATATATTATCTGACAATTGGTAGGTCATAATCATAATTCTACTTCTAAACCACAGTCTATGTCTGTACATTTGGCCTGCTAAGTTTTATCTAAATAGACAAAATCTACTCCTTCATTTTTATGCCTACTCCCTGAATAAAAACTGGACGTCTGTGCCCCGACCATTTGGTCAATGTGGGTGACTGGGCAGGGTAGACTCTGGCAGCAGGAGGTTAAATCTAGTTGACATAAACCTCTCCACCAAGTAAAGTCTGTCCCTTCCCCCATTCCTCCGTCCGGTCTACTGGGTGTAGTAAAAACGAGGAGTTGTATATATGTATAGTGTCTTGGTCTGCGTGGGAGGGTGGCTGCAGCTGGGAGTCTGGGAAAAAACAGGGGGCAATGACATATAGTGCGTGAGGGTCCATGCGCAGAAGTTGTTATTCCCATAGCAGTGGCTTGTAGAACGTATTGGGAGGTGTTGTCTGATAAATTGTAAGAGACGAGTAAGGCGCAGCAATGGAATGTCTATTATTTATCATGACTGACCATTTACATGTCTGAAGAGTCTTGTTTAAAGTCTATAGCTTCAGTGCACAGACTATTCTCGTACCACACTTAAATAACATATATTCGTATTCATCTGAAGGTCCAATACCAAATCCATATATAAGTGTGTTAATTTGTGTATTCATATATATAATATTAACATATATATCATATACACAATATACATACTATTTACATAAATATGTGTGTAGTTTACTTTCAATCTAAAACATCTCTTTGGCCACAAACAATGTAATACAAATCTTAAATTTGCAATACAGGAAAGGCTTCAATTCAGTCGCCCTATATTCAACTGTAACAATTCTTTCAGGCTTTCTTATAACACATTAAATAAGTCAAATTATGTATATAGAACGTTTGTCGATTGCCAAGGGGATCTTTTTGCAGACTGCATTTTACTTGGCAGGGTAAGGTGAATGATGTCACATTTTAGGTCACTGTAGGCAGAATGGTTGCCATGTCTTACCCAGACAAGCATGTGACGTTATTATAACATTGCAGCAATGTTCTGTTTGGTTCAGTATTGATCTTGTTATGATATTTTATTTTGATGGCTCCTAATAACGTTACCCCCAGCATACTTCCGTGATGTTGGACTGCAATGTTATTATAACATTCTGGTTACGTTCTTCAACCTAAACAGAATGTTCTTACAACATTCTGTTTTGTTTTCATCTTAATTTCACCAAAAAATAATGTTATAATAACCTTTTGATTTGGTGAGGTTTCAACCTCACCATGAATAACGTAGTTGTTACTTGCCATCTTAGTAAATAACAGACCGACTTAAAAAGTATGGTTGCAGAACATTTCTGTTGCAATTTCAGCTTGGCTGGGTAGGCAACTGTAAGTTGAATGATGCCACGTTTAAGGACACTGTATGGCCAATGGTGCCAACGTTTAGTTCACTGTAGACTGAGTGATGCTGTGGTTTTAGGCTGCTGTACACTGAATGGTAATGAGGTTTTAGGTTGCAATAGGCTTGATTGATTATTGATTAATTGTGGCTCCTACAGAATAAAACGGTTGGAAGAGGCAGGGTTGCGGAGACAGCATGGGGGGGGGCACTTTGGTCTCAAAGAGGGTACCCAGTGCCAAACAGACTCACCAAGCAGGGCGGTGAACGTCAAAATTGAGGGGCAGTCAGCCTCTGTTATGCACCAAAAAAAGGGGGCAGCGAACTACCTCTATAAAGCAATAATGAGCAATGACTCAAAACTTAGCCTCATATATTACATTATGCCACAAGAAAACTTACGCCAATTTTATCTGAAACTCTCCTTGGCAATTTAGGTGAGTTTTGTCTATTTCATGGTATTGAGACCCTCTGAATTTTGGGGGCAGTGGTCTGCATACCCCAAAATAAGGGGGCGGTCAACCAAATTTCTTGAGTGGTCGGTGTCGCAAAACGCTGAGGGGGTAGTTTGACAGTGGGTAATAACCTTCAAAAGGTCAGTGCCCCCCCCCCCCCCTACAATGGAGACAGCCGAGTCTGGATGGGCGTCTTTGCCGCAGCCCCCAGACCGTTCTGGAGGCTGACGAATGGCGACGATCAGTAATGTTCTTTGGTCTGGGGCGTCACACCCCCACTGTCACCCCCAATGAATACTAATTAATCCTGGCCAGCCATCTGTGGGGTCCTTCCACCATGATGGGTCGACTTGTCTGGGCAGAATCATCGGCTGGGCCCAGGCAAGCAGCGACGTAACAAGTACGTTCTGTGACCATGCTTTTTTGGTCAGTCTGATACCTGCCCAATTATCACATAACAGGAACGTTATTTTAGGTTAAGTTGTAACTTACTAAAATAGAGTGTTATAATAACATTATATTCTGGTGATGTTAAGACCATACCAAAACAGAATGTTATAATAACACCATTTTTATGTGAAATAACATAACCAGAACGTTATTATAATGTCACAATGCAATATCCCATTGTGAGGTTCTAAAGACGTTATTGGGTGCCATCAAAATAACGTAACAAGAACCAAACTAGATCCAAATAGAACGTTATAATAATGTTGTAATAACGTCACATTCTTGCCTGGGTGTGTAGACGTCTTGTTTTTTGTGTGTACGCTAATGGGCGGTCTATTAAGTATGTACATGCACCAGAGGGGGGGGGGGTTAGTATGTGGATCCTTTGAAAATGTGCGCAATAAAATGTTCCAATACGAATACAATGTTTCCTTTATTCCGATGGAGAGGGCGGGGGATCTGAATTCTTTTTGAAAATGTTCTCACGTACTTAATAGGGAACCAACCATTTTGAAGGTTCGGACTCCGCAGGGGCAGGTGGGCGGAAACGAGAAATATGTTTGACTCAAGAAAATATTTGGGGAACTATGTATCTGTCCACAAGCTAGATTTTCACTATCTATCTAGGCATCGACTGTGAGTTAGCATTACAGTGTGTGATTTATATCTGTGATATAATACTAGACAAGATATAGCTCCTTGCTTTTTTGACGCAAAGAAAAAGACTAGAAGCCAGTTTAATCATCGATATGATTAATATGAATACAGAGTTTTTAAAACCAAAAGGAAATTATTAATACAGACGCCTATAATCTGTCTCGTTTCTTAGGACTCTCCCGACTTCAATGAAGAATAATGGCGGCGACAGGCAGCTCTGTAGTGGGAGCCAGCCCGCGCCAGCCCAATGCAATTGTAGCAATATTCAAACAATGACAAAAATCAGTACTAATTACTGGTCTGTTTGTCTGTACCCCTAATCCCCCACCCCACCGTGCTAATCTCCGTGTTATCCTAGCAGCAGACCCTCCAGGCGGCAGTCTCATCCTCACCCTACACCCCTGAATAAGGGTGGCCGGGGAGAGGGGGGTGACCGCCTTTCAAAAGTAAACATGATTAGTAAGTAAAACACGGGCCGCTAATTTTCCCCCTCATTTGTCAGGTTAATTACATGCTGCCAGCGCAGGTGTAGTCCTCCCATGGAGGAGCACTTCGCCCTGCAATATACGCCAGGAGGACTGTGCACTAGACTTGCCCCAGCCAGCTTGCAGCGTAACAGAAACGTTCTGCTACCATACTTTATTAGTCAGTTTATTACTTACTAAGATGGGACATAACAATTAGTTTATTGATGGTGAAGTTGAAAGCTCACAAAATCAGAACGTTATTATAACATCAGAATGTTATTATAACATGACGAGGTTAGGACAAAACCAAAACAGAATGTTATAAGAACAAACTGTTTGGGTTGAAGAATGTAACCAGAACATTGTAATAATGTAACAGTGCAACGTCACAGCATCATGTTGCAGCAACATAATTGGGAGTCATTAAAAGAATGTAACAAGAACCAAATACAGAACCAACCAGAATGTTGCTGCAATGTTATAATAACGTTGCATCCTAACGTTATAAGAACAAACTGTTTGGGTTGAAGAATGTAACCAGAACATTGTAATAATGTAACAGTGCAACGTCACAGCATCATGTTGCAGCAACATAATTGGGAGTCATTAAAAGAATGTAACAAGAACCAAATACAGAACCAACCAGAATGTTGCTGCAATGTTATAATAACGTTGCATCCTTGGCTGGTGCGCCCCCCCTCCCCCCCCCCTCCCCCCCCCTCCCCTCCTCCAGTAGTGCACCTCGCGCATACCAAAGCTGGCGCCGACTGCAGCTTAATTCCATCGAGCAACGCAACATAATTCTCCTTTTTTCCTGGGAGACATGTGGGCGGGCTGGCGTATGCACCAACACGCTAATGAAACAATCTCTATCCATCAACGGTTCAAGAAAATCCCCCCTTTTGGCGGGGCTGGCGGGGGGCGGGAATCTAGTGTATGGCGCCGGGAGATACCAAATCGAATTAGGGACCAATAGGATTGCATGCCAAGTGCAAGTGTGATAAATTGGAGACCCCTGTAGGCCCTACCGCCAGTGTGAGCCCCCGGCCACTAAGAGCACCGACACTAAACCAAAACCTGATAAAACCTGTATAAATAACTCGAAAAAAATGAAAATAAAAAGTAACCTGTCCTGGACTTGGACACGTCTATTGGGGACACCGCACTGCCCCGCTCTTAATTGTAGTAAGCGTCTTAGAAGGCGCGAAAACGTGCTGAGAGAAAACTGCCTAATCTTATTAGCCGGGCGGTGCGGGGCTGCTAATGGCATAGGGAAGGTGGTGTACCCCTGAGTCCACTCTGGGAGCTGATCCCGAGCTGCTCCCCGTCCTCTCCCGAAGCCTATATTCCACGAGGCGACTCCGTCAGGAATACGTAAATTAGGGAAGTTTCCCTATTTTTTCTACAAAAGACCATGCATCCTACATATCATTGGAAAGAGAATTTCAGAACATTTCGAATTATATGTAACATGCCTATGTTCAAGCGCGATTCCCAGGGGCGATTTTTGAAATCGCCGGTAAAATCGGCCAGTGAAATACAGCTTTACCCGATCTGCTCGCGAGCTGCTCAGTGTCCCTGCCTTACCGAGTTACCCCCCACACGGCCCGTTCCCACAGGTGGGCGCCCGGCAATAGGCTTAACCCCGGACGGGGATGGGTAACGCCCTACTCCACTCTCTGAGGCCTCAAGGACAAACTCGTCCAGATTTCCCAAGGCAGCCATGTCTGCACCGTTTACCCAACGTATGGCGTTCACGAATGGATTAATTCGTATATATAAAGCCAGTGTGCAGGTGTCTATAACTCCCTTTGGTTGAATATAAGTGAATATACATCTTTTTCATTAAGGTGGTGCCGCCCTGGTGGATAAAAATTGAAACAACTTTTTATGGCTTTTCTATAGTAAACCTATATGAAGTGAAGTGACCTAGTTTCCAAAAGCCCCAAAAGTTGGCAGGTTCATGGGAAAGGTGTATTGTCAAGCTTTTTTGAGACTGTACTTTTTCGACATTAATGTGATTAATATGAGGCACTGGCCGACTTGGAGATTAAGTCACATATTTTCATGCACAATTCCAGTGATATAATCACATGAGCATTCAGTGCTGGTGAAATAGACGAAGCCGGCTCATAACGGTGACTTTGAACTTACACAATATTAGTTAATTTACAAAGATGCATTTTGTAGCGCGCTGCGTTTCACAGTTATCAGATTATAGGACCACCCAATCTTCCCTTGGAATGACAAAAAATGAGCTCACTTAATTACTCTAAAGAAAAGTCTGGTATGATTTGCGCCAACTTCAGGGCTATTTCCGAGCGCTCAGAGGTGTTTGGGTCTGTAACTGCTTGTAAACAGCGGGCATCAGGTGCAGCGGTTGACCGGGGGGTGGTCCCGGTCTGACCGCCGAGCTGCTCGGAGCTGCTCGGAGCTGCTCGGGATGCTCGGAGCCGCTCGGAGCTGCTCGGAGGTGTTTATGAAGTGGCGGCAGGAGCTGGTTCCCCGCCGCGTCATCAGCGCGCGCACCACCTCATCTGCGCATGCGTCACTTGTGATTGCCTTCCGGCGGGGTGAACTGCTCCCTTAGTTCTCCCGTCGGCCGCCAGTGGGCGCTGCAGCTGGTTCTGGGCGTGCATGGCGCTGGTTGGGGTGTGATGTTTCTGGTGCTGCTACCATTAAGGTGCGCCTGATCTAGGGACAGCAGTGAACATGTTTTTCATATTATACTCGTTAGCGACATCACTTGGCGCAGGGAAGGACTGGACGCGCGTTATCACCTGGCACATTTGGTTGTATTGACGGTATTCTGATGTTGAATTCTGACATTGATTTAACGTTGTGACGTTAGTTTCAAGCTGAAGCAACGTTGAATAACGTTTCTGGTGTTGTATTTTGGTTGAAATCCTAAAGTCCTCTGATTTTAGTAACAGACTTACAAAAAGCATGTCTATGCCCCGTTATGATCTTTTGACCTCAAATATCAAAACTAAAACCAATTAATTGACCTTATATAGTTATACCAGTTTGGGTATGGATGTCCTTATTCTAATATGTATTCAGTTAGTGCTCATCTATTTCCTAGTAATAGTGCAGCGATTCTGACAAACTGATGTTAAAATATCTGTTGTTCTATCAAAATAATATCTAGAAGTAAATTTCTGAAAGTATTAGTTTATACTACATTGTAAACAATATCATCTAACACTATATTAATCATAAAAATGATAATACCTTATAATGAATGTGAACTACGTATACATTATTGTAATGCCTGGAAGAGCAGATGTGATCTGAAGGCAACAAATAAAAATATTATCAAAAACGAAGAGAAAACACAATAAAAGATTGAACCAATGCCGGCATTTGTTGCCTGACGCATTCATCTAGTATCAACCTTGGAACAAGATTGAAATCAGGTCATGTGGCTGCTGAGTACAGAGATTTACATGTCGCCAAATGGATGTTATAAATACCATCTTGAGGATTGTGTGTTAATCAATGATGCTCTTCTTATTGACATTGATATATGATGTACATTCGTACCTATGATTAAGTCTGATTTGGTAGCACTGAGATTGTATGAATATTAATGTTTTTGACAGTCGACCTAAAACCCCACAAACAACCCATCATTTTGCGATTGATGAAAAGCCTTGATAAAAAGAATAACTCAATGCTACCCCTAAAGGCTACAAATGAAGAACGATCCATCATGATGTCAGTGTTAGATCTCGGCCTACGTTATAGAGGAGAGGGGGCAGGTGGTCCAAAGAAACCGCATGTCGTAGAACGATGGCTTCCTCTAGGACAACCAACATACATCAAAAAGTGAAATCAGCAAATAAATCTAATCAAAGCATGAAATAGAGAGAGCCCTTTTTGCAGCCACATATATGGAACCCCTGGCAAAGAAACCGTTCTGTCGGTGAAAAACACGGCCTTGTTTTCCCGCCGCCTAGGGCTGGCAGAGCTGCTTCTCGGGAATCGTTCAGTGACCTACTTCCCGGAATTTTTAATCTCTGGCGACGTAAGACTAATGAAGTAATTATCTGGAGGATCTACGCCCACAGTGAAGTCTTTAAACATTTCACGTCACCTCCCACCATCCCTGAGGCTTTAGGAATTAGAGACGAAGACTTAGGGCGTAGGAGGCAGCATGAAGCACAATTATTCTGAGAAATGAGGATAATAATCTGCACGTTCATTGGTTCAAAACTATTTTCAAAAATGAACTATTTGGACTAACCAAATATATGCCATGATGCCAGGAGTTAGAGACGAAGACGTACAGCGTCTGAGACAGCAACAAAGCGGGATTATTCTGAGAAATAATCTGATCGTTCTCTTTGAAAACATTCGGTCAAAATTATTTTCAAAAAATGAATTATTTGGACGAACCAAGTATATGCCATGCTAAAAATGGTATCCTCTCTGAATTCTTCTCTGAAACCAGTTAACAATCAAAAAGGGATTGAGGGGTATATATTCTAATAAATTCATACATGTGTAGTGTTATCATTTCCACTATACTGAATATATCTTGAATCAATTCGGACTGCTTTATTTGGTGCTTAGCTTCTTGCAGGGATAGTTCACTTGGCAATCAAGGCAGATTGGGGTGTCTTTGGTAGTGGATTACTACTAAACCGGTTTTAAAGACTATTTAAACAGCTAATGCATTGCCAAGTTAAAATTGATGAGAGTATGCATATAAAGAAAACATCGTTTAAGGTGACTCATCAGTGTAATCTAAATTCTAATGGGAATACATGATATCATTTCTGCTGCAACAATCAATCATGACACTAAATAGAAAAGTATCCAGCTTAATATTGTCTCTACTTAAATCCGACAGCATACACTGCTTGCTTAATTGTAATCATTTCCTTGTTCACCATCAACAGTTCAAGATTGTTGTGGTAGCCGTCGTGCAGGTCAGACCACCCCACATCCATATCTAACAGTTCAAGTTTTCAAATATATTGTTTTACAAAGCACAGTATTATATTGGGCGTATATTTATCTCTTCTTTTTTTTTTTATTAAAATGAGCAAAATCCAAGTTGAATGCAAAGCAATCACAGCCTTTAATTTAAACATAGCAGCCAGGGACTCTGCAGCAGTGGTTATTGACAAGACGTCTCGGCTTTACCTAAAACAGGATTACGTCTTGTGAGGGATGTTCTTCACAGCAGCACCAAAACCCGAGAGCAATAAAACATTCCATGGACTGGTACGACGGCTTCTTGGGAATTGAATGAGTTGGTGTATTTTACGAGCTTAAATCCCTCACAACTCTGTGCGCCCGGTTTTGAATTCATTATGGTCTCAGGGTGTTCAACTCACGGCATAGAGACATGCAGGGATTTGAAGGAGAGGGTTCGGTGAGATATATACACAGAACTAACCGAGGGGGCACGAAGCTGAGATTATTCACCCGCCGAGGAAGGGTCGAGGGCTTTGCCCGAGACCCTTCCGAGGCGAGGTGAATAATCGAGGCTGAGTGCTCCCGAGGTTAGTTCTTGTTTTATTATATATCAATTACCCTGAGAATTAACCCATTAACCCATTAACCCACGAAAAACAAGACGAATTCCGTTTATTTACCTCCGTGCGTGGGCCGCGCCATTGCAGGATGCGTTGAATGCACCTCCTCGGAGGAGAGTTCTAGCCTTACACTGCCACGCCGTCTGGCGTTTCATGAGCAAACTAGAACAAATATGGCGGTGGAAGCTACGTTTTCGGACACTTTTGATGGTAATTAAATCGATTTGACGTTGTTTTCTGCTCAAATAAGACAAATTTGGCGTAGTTTGAGGCTTGTTTACGTAGTTCCCACGCCGGCAAGCATCGTTATTGCCCCACTGAGACTTGCGGGGCAATAATTTTTGATTATTGCACAGTGTGCAATAACACCCTCAGTTATTCCACCTTTGCTCGCGGGGCAGGACAATGATGAAGGTATAGGCGCTACGAAGTTGGTATATAATAAAGGGCTGTTTATCATCCGTACGGCCGACGAGCGGTGCGTATTAGGGCAGTGCATATTGACAGGCACTATGTACCACTCATAGTTCTCAGTAATTTTAACATATAGTCTTTATATTGCTAGAGTGATGAAAATAGAAGAACCTTGAGGGTTGTCCTTGGGCGGACATATGCAACCTATGGGAATTGTACAAACCTCAAGGGGTGTTCATGGCTGGCCGTAAGGCCAATGGGGATTGTATGAACCTCGGGCTTTGCCCTAGGTTTGTGACAATCCACTATGGGTCGTCCTGCTACCCTCGGACACCCCTTGTTGTTCTTATTATAGTATAAGCCATGCGGCAAACGCCAATCCAGCTCTCGAAGCCCATATTCCCTCATAGACTGTACTAATCTACATCAGTAAATGTTCAAAGTAGGATTCTTCACCCTGCATCAACGATTTTAGGTGGGAATTCCACCCCATATCCAAGCATGCTTTGGGGTTGCTGGTCCATGGCAGATAGGACCATAAACCAGCAAGGAGCCCAACAACCACCACGGGGGTTACCCATGCTCAACATAGGGAGCAAATATGAAGATATCTCTTTGAGATACCAACTCAAAGTTCTGGACACGGACCCATTATGTATGGGTTAATCTGGATCACGACGGACTAACCCCCTCCCCCTGCCCCTGCCCCATTGCCCATTCCCCCTTCCCCTCCCCCTCCCTCCCGGGCACCCTCCCATCCCCGTTCTAAAGGTGAGCAGCTCGCCCCCACCCTGAGCCTGACAACACCTGTCCGGATCGGGCCTTCTCAGAAATCCCACCTCTCAACGGCCAGCCCCAGCCCAGCCAGGACAGCTTTTGTGGCCACGTTTGCATTTATATAATACTGAGTGGGCTTCGTCTGTAGGTTTTACTTGTGCAAGTGACCCAGAAGCCATATTAGGGAACAACGAGTACTTAGAATAATTCCTTTTAATAAACGGATAAATCCAGTCTAATTGTGTCTAATTCAGTCCCATTCAGTGTCTAATTCAGTCTTAAAGTCTAATTTTGTGGTTGTGATTAATTTGGTTTGTTATTGAAGCGATTCAAGGACACCTTGAACCGCTGAGACGTCTTGCTTTGGTCACCGGTTGAAAATGCTCAATTGGCTGCATGGTGATCGTTACAACCAGTTTATATAGCTCAGTCAACGGCTATTGGTTCTATTGTAATGAAGATTTATCAGACATTGTCATTGACCTTCTTCAACCTTCTCCAAAACTCCCCCTGACTTTCTCTCGAAACTCTCCCGACCTCCCCCCGACCTTCTTCTGGCCTTCCCCTGGCCTTCTCCTGACCTTCCCCCGACCTTCTCCTGACAATTTAGCAAAAAGCCACTGAGATACCTTTTCCTCGATATATTATAACCCAGGGGCAGATTCAGGATTTCCGAAAGGGGGAAGTCAGCATATAGGTTAAGTACACTCATTGGTGCGTGCGCACAAGTGCAGCATTTCCCCTGTAGTTTAGGGATCCACCAAATGGACGGTCAGGACCCCCTGTACCCCCCCCTCCCCCACCTGCATCTACCCCTGGTTATAGCCTCTAAGTTACAACACACGAGTACTTCAGTGAGCTAATGAATAGACTGTAGCCGGCCAACCCGACTCGCTGGCTGTTTCATATATCACCCACATGGGCCCCCAGAGACCAACCCTTACTCAATCACTCCGTGGCTGGCCTAGCACCTTCACCTCCCCGTTAGACCACAGGGTGTTATGTAGTCACGGTCTACTGAACATGCCCAGACCCACCGACCCCCCCAGGGACAGCCCAGTATCAGGGGATCTCAAGCCCCATTCGCCGTTGGCAATCTTTCACTGCGATCTTAAAATTGCAAGTATGAAAACCTATCAATTTGATTAGTTAATCACATAACCTTATACACTGGTAGCTCCTTTGTAAACCATAAACATATTTTTCCAAAGATAGTAATTCTAGATACTAAAGGATTGAAATCACAATTCAGATCGTAATGAAAAAGTGCCCAGGGCGAATGGGGCTTCAGGGGGCTACTTTGACCTGAGAAGTTTGGGTTGTGTCTAAAAAGCACTTGGCTTGGGTCCATGTGGTCGACTTTGCCCAATATGCTAGACTTGGGTCAGAGCTTTTACAAGCTTGAGCCAGGGAAATTTAGCTTTGGCCAGTGCATATCGGCTTGGATCCCAGTAGCTCAGCTTGAGTTCCAGCTGATTGACTTGAGGTTTGACAGCTCAACTTGATTCTGGCTGATTGGCTTAAGCTCAAACAACTTAGACTGGGTCAAACAATTTAGATTGGCTTTGGTTGGGTCGGGCATGCTCAGTTTTGGGTCTGAGTTGCATTAAACTCAGGTCTGAGCAACTGATCCAACCAAGCCCAGCAGATTTTGCCAAGCAAACATCCAAACCCAATGCAAGAGCTGTTTAAACCTAAGCAAAACTGCTCAAGTCCAAGACCCTGGTTCTTAGCTGCTCTCTGAGTGTCTACCTACCAGCGAGCAGCTGAGGGGTCGCCGTCAGAGGGGGTGAGGGAGCAGGCAGCGATGCCGGGTCGGCCACTTTCACTGCCTGCCCCTCATTATTAATGTTGTTATTGGCAAACTCCAGTGCTGGTCCAGTCTAAGTCGGTGGTGGCGGTGGTAGTGGAGGCTTACCGACAAAGGCTCTTAGTCAGCGCTGATTTAATGTCACTCAGAGAACTTTTCTTCTTCAAACTAAAGCCTCCATCTATATTAATGTCTCCGTAAGCTGACGTGATACATGCGTCAATTTGTGTCACACAATAGAGGATGAGAGCTGTTCTTGGCGTACTACAGCGGGTAGAGTGTTGTCCTATTGACACCCGTGACACCACTACATCACCAGCCGTCTTTGTTTTGTGCTCATCCAACTTTTCTCCATTCAGAAGCCACACCCAGCCTGTAGTGCCTCACTCCGGGAACGTGATAGCGGGCACACCTCATTTTTGCCGGTAATTCCCGGAGAAAATGTTTAATACTTCCTGGTCCCAATCGGTTATCATCAGAAGTTAAAAAGTCCCAGGGGAGATGCGCCGGGCTAGCAGAGAGAAAAGATCCTGGCATCGATTACGATAAGGAGATCCACGATGTAGTTCGGGCGAAATCATTCCATCCTACTTATTAAAAACAAGAAGCCTGACATCGAATTACTCCAACTTATCCGTTTTCATAAATATTGTCTAACGAAGAATAAGCCGTGATGTAGTGTGATTTAACGTAAGACCTGCATTTATTTTTTCATCTTTGCAAATGGAACAATCTGATGCCGTTCTACGTTTTCCTGCCGCTTTTAAACGAGTTGCGAACTAATGATCGATGTTTCTTCTCATAATTGTGATAAATGAAAGGAGCCAAACTGCAGACTAAATACTTGATACATTACCCTGATTATTAATGCTTCACTCTCCTGTGACGACAGGAATTTGTTAACGACATTTGCGAATATTGTAATAGGATTTTAAAATGAGCGCAGAAACTCTTCAAACAAGCATGGAAAGTTTTCCTCTTGGTTTTGTTTATGTAATTATGTCCTTTTGTTTTCCCATCAGAGAGTAAGGCGATTTGTTAACTTAGGAGTTCAGACAAAACCTGAGTGCTTTGGTTTGCAATGTGTTTCGAAAGTAAAACCTCCCATGAAAAATGGTCAAGTAACAGATATGTAGTATATCTCCAGACAATGTATGTGCAATAAATGCAAATACATTGGCTAGAAACTATATAATGGACCGATAAATAAGCCTGCAACGTTCCGATTCGTATTAGGTCCGTGATTATGTATTCCGAAGCTGTTATTGTTTGATATATTTGTCCTGCAAAGTGATACCTAAATATAATGTTATCAAATAAACTTCTTTCAGTCTTGTTATGTACAGAAACACAAAAAATCCTTGTACATGCTGGGATGATTCTTGGCATTTGGATGTGATACAATTACTATGAAAAAACATGTGAATCCTAGGCCTACTCTTAATTGTTTCAGCATAGATTATGTGTATGCCCAGACCCGTTATCCTTTTCCATTTCGATAACTTTTCAATGTTTATAAAACACCTTTTGCATTATTCACAATAATCCACGAACTTAGAACCTTGCTAACCAAATATATTTGTTTAATTGTCACAATTACACATCTCAAATCTATATAGGCAATCCATTTAGTAGTTGCAAGTCACTTGTAATTGGAGAATCGAAAAGAATAGAATATACTGTGGAAAGCTACTGAAAGCTACTAAATTAAGCAATGGTACAGAATCGTGAACTCTTTTTGCATCTAGTCCATGGATAAGAGTACACTGACTAAACCCTAGGGCGTTCCCAGTCAATGCCTGTTGAGCCATTACTATCAGAGTGAGGGGATATGAACTGCACCTGAGCCACGTGTACCTGAGTCTATTTATATCACAATATTGATGCTTCGGGAACGACATATATATATATATATATATATATATATATATATATTAGAACGACGCCCCCCATGTGCCATTCTGGCCACATAGGCGCTATCTCTCTATATATGATTGTGTGCCTTATTTAATAGGTGTTGTTGTGTTTAGTATTAGAGAAAGCTACTCAGAGTTTACATCATTGTAAGTTTTCACTAGCTCCTCGCTCAACATGACATAAAACCTCATTGCAGATAGGTAGAGAGATACTACCCCAGCAAACAGGACACGTGTATTTACCAGTTTACCACGTGTTAAATTTGTGTACTACCGGTGTTGTGTTAATCTCTGTCTAATATCAGTATTTCAGCAGGTTTTACCACGGGTTTTCACATGGTAAAATGCCTTTGTCAAATTCATTTATTACAACATTATCTATGTAACTAATATGATAATTTTCATCATGGTAACACCTATTTTACATTATCTTATCTCTGTAATGGATATTACATTTAAGTGTGTTTTAAGTAACATTCTGGTGTAATGACAATCTCCATGTAAACTATGTATATCACAAGATTGAACACGTGTTATTATCATGTAATATTGGTGATATGCTAAACTAGGAGTATTGCATGGGAAAACCCTCTTTCTCTGACACCAGTTTTTGACACAGACAATCTTAGAGTGAGGAATGTAATTTATATAGGTTTTCTCTGTGTTTTCCCTGAGTTTTCAATGAAAATTCCCATCTAAAGACTTTGAAAGTTGATATCTTTACACCAGATTTTTTCTGAGTAAACTCCTCCAAAACTGGAATGGGTTTCTTTTGTGTATCTTAATGAGTTAAGAGTATTGATAAGAAATTGAGTACGATATACCTTAATATTAGGATATATATATAGTTGAAAGCTTTTTCTATAAATACCAATGTTTCATATTATATAAATTCAACAGAATGACTGAACCATTCAAGCTTGTTCTGGATAGCTCAGTGGTAGAGGCCTTGCAGTGTATGTGAGGGATCTAGGGTTCGAATCCCCTCACTTTTGTTTCATTAAGAAGCAAGAAAACACGAGTTTTACATGTCAAAACTCTTGTCAAAATCTCGGGTTGGAAACACCAGAAATGGGGTCCACAGAATCCCGAGTAAGGCACGAGTTTAAAACACGTGTTTGGCCTCCTGGATCGCGAGCTAGGAATGTACAAAACACGTGTCCTTGTTACCTGGGCATGTACGTTTATCCTACAATGATGTTGGACATACAGAGTCCAGAATAAATATGTAGATTGTTTACAGTGTGGTATGCATTTGAACACTGAACATGCGTACAATGGTCCCAGTGAATCTGTCACATCAGTCATTGTGCGTGCCCAGGGCCGTGTCCATCAGACAGGGCCGCGGCTCTAATGGAATCATCAGCTTGGTAGGCGCCAGATGAGTCGGCCCCGGACGTCCGCTTTAAGTACGCTTGGCGTGTCGTTTGGGAAGTCTAGCGTCCGACACTACCAGCGTTCATTCCTGAACACGGACAGACAGGGGGCGTTCGCTGAGTCCTTGATTTAACTTATTCACCCAAACAAGCATGTAACGTTATAATAACGTTGCAATAACGTTCTGTTTTGGTTTTTGTTACGGTGTTTTGAGAGCATCGACACCATCACTTCAACGTTGCACTGTGACGTTCTTGTAATATTCTGGTCATGTTCTTTCATCAAGAGATAACATTGCTGTTACATTCCATATTGGTGAGATCTCAACCCATGAATGTTATATTTTTATAGCACTCTGTTTTGGTGAGAACCTTGCATGGGCTATTTAGTCATTACTTTTCATTTCAGTCA
Organism: Lepidonotus clava; assembly: GCA_936440205.1. Lineage (NCBI taxonomy): Eukaryota > Metazoa > Annelida > Polychaeta > Phyllodocida > Polynoidae > Lepidonotus > Lepidonotus clava. The sequence goes on along the minus strand of OW387145.1, from coordinate 8,780,192 downwards.
TTACTTTTTGTACAATATTTTCGTCCATCCCGAATTGGGAACATTTTAGATACACGTTATCTTAGAAGGTATTTTCGTCCAGGATTGTCTACTGATTCATCTTCATATATGGAAGGACAGTTCCAACGGGCCGATGAACTTAAACTTTGTTGCTAGCATTGCTTCCGGCTTTGATTACAGAAGGACTTACAGAAGGTATGGCAGACTAGAAAAACAACATAAAAAACAGGATGACTTGAGGCCCCGAACGCACCCAAACGGTGAGCCGGGGATTATGGTCATTAGGGGAAGAGCGGACGATCTGTGCGTTCCAGGCCAGAAAAATCGATGACTGTCTGTTTTGGCGGCAAAATGTCCACAAACGGCGAGTATCGACCAATACTGACGGGTGATCACTATACAGCAGGCCCGGAGATGGACGGCCATGTTGTGGGCCAGTCGGCAACAGTTTGACCTTGACCACCTCACCCTGTGGCGTCCCAGGCCAGTAGCGACGTTACATGGAGGTTCTGAAATTGTACTTGTTCAGTTAAGGGAGGTTTACACTTACCGTCAAAATCCTTATGGTAACCATCATCGTATAGCTCAGGACAGTCCCGACAATTCACCTGAGGGTTCCGACAGCCTTATGACAGTCCCGACAACATTTCTAACTATATGTTCTAAATTAGGGTTTACACCATTTTGTCCCGAAACTCTATCCTACCATGTTCTGAGATCATCATAATTATTCTCGTAACGGTAGCTATCGGACTGTGTGAACCAGGCTTTAGTCTGCGACTCACTTAATCACGTTACAGCGGTGTAGTTTAAGAATTATGTCCTTTTGATTAAACTGACACAGCATATAAGGGTTACATACATATTAGGAGGCCTTAACATAACATATAATTATAACATTATTATGACCAACGTTGTTTGTTTTTTATCAAGGTCAAGAAACAATATAAGGAGTACATAACTGATACGTAGGGATGGATTAAGAGAGTCCTGAAGTTACAGCGTGACGTGTAAAAAACATCAAAACGTTGAAGGAAGTGACATTGACAATATTGTGTTTAGTCTCAAACACATTTGTGGGTACCATTAAAAGTACATCTCTGAGATGTAACCATGTCAGGTACATTTAAAAAAAGAAACAATACAGCAACATTAAAATACCATAAATGCATGCCTGGGGTACCTACCATGAGCCTAAACGCACCTGCATACACTCAACTTTAGCAAGATGTACTGGAGTCATGCACGTACTTAGTTCCCTCAGTTTTGTGGGTAGCTACACTGTTAACCTTGGGGACCCCGTGGGACAAGTGGGGAATCAATGGGTGGAGATGTGGTACGTTTGGTTGTTTGTGAACGTTCAGCACTGTTTTCTTTTAGTTTGTGACAGATAAGTGTTATTCTATCTATCCCTTAAATGTATCTGGGGGTATTGAGTTACATACTGCATTCAGAAAGAGCAAAATCCATACTCGAATAAGATAAACTGTGAATGCAGGTTTACCCTTAAAAGTCGCTTAATGAAAGCATTCTACCCAGGACTGAAGTCGTACAATCTATCTTTTTACCCATGGATATAGCCTATATCCAATTTAGCCTTTCCTATTTACATTATCACCTTGTTATTCTGTATATATTATAATAATCAGAAGATCGATGAATGTCATGGTAACAACACGGTGTGCGACATCTAAAAAGCCTATTTTCTGTCTTAATACCAAGCTTTATTCACCTCTGAATCGATCTAAAAGTCACTGTTTCTTAGAGCATGGGTCTATAGGGGACAAGAACGCCCATTCAGCGGCTTTGGTCAGGTGACAGGGGCCAACCCTGTACTCCCATGGTCCCAAAGCTCACCGTTTTATTTCCACTGAGAAATCAAAAGCCACACCATATTACAATAACCCTGGCTCTCTGAGGCAAAACCTCAACAGTAGGGACTATACTTCACCGTGTGATAACAGAACGTTCTACATAAACACACATTGCTAGTCCATGGGGGGTACTAGTCTGTACGTGTTTGGTGCTTCTAACTGCCTGCTCCCACCCCTCCCCATATGCCTCTCCCCCAGCCCGTCTATAGTCTAAAGCCTACATTCCACTAGGCGAGTTTGAGACTGTCGAGAATTAGCAGATATTTTAGTTTCCATCGGGAATATGACGGGGACATATATATGCATACTAGATATCATTAGAAAGAGAATTCAATGTTGTTTCTAATGATATGTAACATATCAGATTCTATGATTAGTCCTGATTCCTTGTGGCGATTTCCAAAAATTAGGAGTAAAAGCTGGACAGTGAATACAGCCTTACCGCTCTGTCTGCCATGGCGTACCCGCTTAGTCTGGCCCTCCATCAAACCCTGCCCCCTACTCCTCGCTAGCGTCCCCCCTTTAGCGTCCCCTAAGCGTCCCCCCTAGCGCCCCACCCCCTAGCGTCCCCCCAGCGTCCCACAATATCTCCCCTGCCAGTATCGTCAATGGGGTAAGCGGGGGACGGAGGACATCATTGCTGTTATCAGGCAAAAAGGCAGCTCTATGGAGATCGATATCTCGGTACTCGGTTTCCCATAATGCCATGTGCTTTAACCCCCTCCCCTCCCCTCCCCCTCTTCCGCCTCCCCCTCCCCCTCTCCCTCTCGCCGGTGGTCCCTGGCGTGTCGGAGAACACTTAGTACAGAGCGGCTACATTTCAAATACATGAGCGGCCCGATCCTGTGGCCTGGTCCCTATTATGGCCTTTCACGGGCAGGTCGTTGGCGATGAATGGTCCATCGGAGAGGACTGAGACTTGTTGCCATCACAGCCCTGAGCCTTTGGCCTCCCTGATACGGCTGTGGCACCAGCCCTCTGAATCCCGAGGCGGTAGGCCAGAGTTAGAAATGCATGAACGCGGGGTAAAGTTTCCAGGCCGTGCATCTGGGCGAATAACAACAAACTGGTTCCGGTCATAATCAATGTAGTTCCGGCCTTAGTGATCCGAACACTCAACTGCTATATACTTTACCACTACGTGCTGATTAGGACCGCCTCCGATTGTCAGCGGAAAACTTTCTGGCGTCGCCACATTTTTGCTGTTCCTAAATGGATATATGTAAGCCCCATCAGTTTTTATACGGTCATATAATTATCTTACTAAGAGCACCTATAATTAAAATGTAGTTTTATTACGCCGGGAATAATTCCCAAGTTGACAATGCACTGTGTAATTCTACGTCTAATAGCGACAGGAAAAAGAGCTTTGGGGAGATATAAAGAAAAAACAAAGGCCTTCGTGTGCCTAGAGCAAAATGAAAGATTTACCCAAGGGCTGTGTAGACGGTGCAAACTATCTATGGTACCTCCCCACTCCATGGTCCACTGCATTGATTGTTGGCTGTATTCTGTTTGGGGAGGGAGGGAGCAGGCAGCGATAGCATTTCTGCAACCATACTTATTTGTCAGTATGTAAATACTCACGTAACAGTTAAGTTATTTTACATTGGGTCAAGACTCACCAAAACAGAATATTAAAATAACATTACATTATAGTGAAGTTAATTGAGACCTCTCCAATACAGAATATCATAACGTTATTTTTATGTGAAAGGACCTAACTAGAATGTTTCAATAACGTCACAGTATAACATCATAATGTTATTTTGTAGAAGGTTATTTGATAAAAACGTCACAAGCTAGAACCAAAACAGAACTAACATTACTGCAACATTACAACAGCGTTTCATGCTTGCCTGGGTACGGTGCCCACGGTCTGCTGCATTGACTCGGTGCTGTATACTGTTTGACAGGGGCGTAGCCAGCCCTAAAATCAAAGGGGGTTCCAAGTACAATTGAGGGGATTCTGAATAAATCAAGGGGGTTCTAGCCTAAATTTTCCATAAAATGTGTGTATTTTACTCATACTTCGGAAAATCTAAGGGGGTTCCGGACACCCAAGAACCCTCCCTGGCTGCGGCACTGACTGTTTGGGGGTTTGGGGAGGGAGGAGGAGGAGAAAGGGGGAGGGGTTCCTTACGTCTTGGCCTTTCAAGAACCATTGTTATCCGCCGCCTTTCAAGTGATCATTAGGACCTGTCTGCACAGTGCCGGTGGGTGAGGGGAGTGGAGATAGCGGCCATTGTCTCCAGGGTTTGATGACCTGCCTCCCCCCAGGCGGACCTCAGAGTCCCTTTCTGAGGGTTTCAAAATCTCCCTATTTTCGCCCGGGTAGAAATGGCCCATTGAGTGGTCGTCAGAAGTAAAGAACACATGGGGGAGGCACAAAAGGGCCAGGGGAGACTTCTGAAAGCCACAGCTTTCTCCGAAAAGAGAACCGCTGCCTCTCTCTTCCTGCCCCCTCCTCCACCCTCCTCATTGCAGCCCCTTAACACCAAACCCTCTCTCTAGACATTGATTTTCGCCCCACCCTCCTCCCCCAGTTTCTCCCTCCAGTGCTGGTACTGTAGCACAGCGCCCCTGGTGTCGGGGGCGGAAAACGACCGGCCGCAGCGCCCCCTACCAGGAAATGTAGCCTTCGGGGGCGGTGGCGGAGGGCGGTAGAGGTCAAGGCCGTCCCATCTGTCCAGCCTGACAACCAATCACAGCGCGCCTTACTTCCAATATGTCCGCGGGTCGGGCTGGCCAATCGGAGGGCGGCAGACGTTGGCGCTTTGGTTGCCGTGTCGTCAGGGGTGACGCGGCCCGCGGAGGAATGCTCCCTTTTTGTGGGGACTACTTTGTCTGAGGCACACTGGCCGCTGCTGATAATATTAATTTACTTACAGACGACACGCAGGAGGAGCCTGTCCGACCTCAGTCAGACAACGCTCCCCGCCTCTATAGGCATTACCTCTCAGATAGAGGCAATGCTATACATCCCAGCCAGCTTGCGACGTAACAGAAATGTTCTGTAACCATATTTTTATAGTCAGTTTGTTACTTACTAAGATGGCACGTAAGGAAATGAGTAAAGTCGTAGACGTACTTTCACGTCATAACTTGACTGCACCTCCTGCTCCCTACCTGCATTCTGGATATGCATCTTAAGCCAAATGTTCTGTTCCGTTTTAGTTCAATATTAACATTACTGAACAATAACATTATGATAAATCCTGAAGCAGTGAGGTCCCAACCTCACCTCATGACATGACTATTAATATGTAATGCCATTTCAGTAAGAAAAATGACTAAAACATAATGGTCGCCTAACAGTGCTCTTACCCTGCAGCTCGATTGTATCCCATTTCCCCCTAGAGGCCTTCCATTTAGCCTAGGTCTATAGAACGTACGCACATTTTCAAAAATCTCAGACCACCCAGCCCCACATTGGGTGAAAATACACATTGGATTTTTACTAAAATGCAAGCACTTTAACTAAAAAGCAAGATTTTGGACCCCATCCCGTGATGCGTACATACTTAACGTAAGGCCCCCTACCGCTGTATGACCGGATCCTGCAGGCAGAAGCCAGTGGTGGTTCCATTGACGACCCCTGACGTATGATGGATCTTCGCGGACAATACCTCCCGCGTCCAATATACCGTGATGAGATAATAACCACGTCAATACCAAACAGCACCGTATCCCCCCCCCCCCCCCCCCCCCCATCCCCCGCCGCCATGTTGACACTGAGCCCGGCTCTCCGGGCACCAGCTCCCCCCTGATTACCTTCGTCAGTCGGTAGGGGGAGCCACCGCCCAAACCGGAAGTGGCCAAAACCTTTCGAGAGCCTCGCTGTCGTTCCTGCCAGTCAGCCATTTTGATTTACGTCCTGAATCTTTGGCCGCGGCTCGCCAATGAGGGCGAGGGCGCAGGGGCGGACTGGGATTGGTAGGGCAGGCGAGGGGAAGGAGGAGGTGGAGGAGGAGGTGGAGGGTGGTGGGTTCTCTCATTCAACACCCAGCTTATTGATCGGCGGCAAATATCAGCTTTTACCGGCCGTCTAACCGCGTTAGGCGGCGGCGGACGGCAGCGCCCCCTGTGAGCAGGGGAGTAAACACCTTTGTGCGGCGGGCCCAATGAGGAAGAAGCCCTGTTTACCCGCGAACAGACAACTGTTGCTCTTGGGGACTGAGGGCCCTGCTCCACAGGCCGGGCGTGTGGGCCCACTCCCCTCCAGTTACCTCCATATTGATGTCTTGACCTTTGACATCAAGCCGCGTCAGGTGGCCCGAGATTTGCCGAGATTAAAGAATCCTCGCGCAGTGGCTTCCGTGCCTGAGAGAACTCTCCAGTCACAGAGGTATTTCTGTTCCGGTGGTAGGGGGCTCGCGCCCAGCAGGTACTAATGGCAAAGCGTTGTAACGGCTTGGGCCAGAGATGTAACCGGTCTGGTCAGCGGCCATACCCACCATAAAGCATTATGGGAAGGACCGGAAGCCACGTCACGGTGCGCGCAATGTCACCTTTACTTTCAGAATCAATGACATTCTGCAGCGCTCGCACCTCCGCACCGGGAAAATAGTCCATGACAGAACTCTCTGCTTATGTGATGAACGGCTATTCATCCAAAATACATAGAGGTCAAAATAATAGAAATAAGGTAATAGTAGAAATATATGTAAGAGAACGAAATATATGTAAGAGAACGAAATAGATGTAAAGGAACGAATATGTAATAATGAACGAAAGTATAGAAAGCCTGAAAAAGAGGCACGAATATGTAAAAGAACGAATATGTAAAGAACGAATATGTAAGGAACGAATATGTAAGGAACGAAAATGTAAAGGAACGAAACCCGGAAATATGTAAACCGGAAGTGAAATGTAAACCGGAAACGGAATATATAAACCGGAAGTGACGTCAGTTGTAGGTCACGTGACCGAAAGCAGCCAATCAGGGCTGACCTCTCTAGTATATAAAGGGGCGGTGAGGCCCGAATAAACAGAGTTCTTTAACAGTTCTCCTGGTGTCCAGACGTGTCCTCTTTCCTGAAACAACCGCTAAAGATGAGCCGATCAGAGTAATTAAGCAGAAGTTAGGACAAAACAGTCGAAGCTCGAGATAGGTAGTAGAAACACAGGGTAAGGGGCCCGACGGCCCGAAGAACGAGGAACGAGGGAACGGAGTAAGGCACGAAGCCCGAAGTAGTCCCGGAAACCGAGGCGTAGTATGGCACGAAGACATGGGGAACGGAACGAAGGAGCGAAGTCCGCGGGGACGAGGGCGCGGCATGCTCGGCCCCACGCTACCAAACAATAGGCGACCGTCGGCCCGTCGCCCCCGCGGACCGGAACTCAGGGGTGGACCGCCCGGTCGGGGTGAATGCTGGTCTGGGAGATAGAGCAGGACGAGCCCCGGCCGACCCGTACCCCTACCATAATTTCCCTCCCCCGCAGTCCTCCGTTGACATCGAGTGCCGATTCCCGATCGATTCGCTCAGCCCCCCCTCGTGCGCGAGGCACGACTCTAGAAACACATCTCGGTTCTTGGCCCGGATTCCCCGTCCGCCCCGAGACCCGAACAACCCCCACGTTCCTCTGTTGTAAGAATCGGCAACCCCGACTTACCAGAGAACGTCACACTGGTGGCAGCGGTGGTGCTGAAATAGGCACATACGGACTTGTGGATCTTGGGTGTTTCGTCGGTATTGGATACTCATGGCGACCGCGGCAGTCTTCGAGCAGATGGATTCTGACGTCGCCTTCAAGGAAGGTGGGGAGGAGAAAGGAGGTGCGAAAACCGAAACCAAAGGGGAGGACACGACCATCATGGGTAGGCAGTTTAATTTTATGGGAACGTCCACCCCGACGGATGAGCAGAATGCGCGGGCTCAACAACAACAGACCGGCCAGGTAGGAGCGAGTTTGAAGAAGTTCAGTTTACGACCGGAGAAATATGACGGTAAACCGGATTTCGAGGGATGGATCAACCAGTTTGAGGTGTACGCAACATTGGGACGCTGGACGGCCGAGGAAAAAGCGGCGATGCTTTTTCTCTCGCTGACGGGAACGGCACGAATGTACTTTGTCGGGCTCCCGGACAGGGAACGACTCCGTTACTCAGCGAGGGTGGATGCGTTGCGCCGGAGGTTCGGTCAGGAGAAGGACACGTGCAATGCTCTGCAAGAGTTGGCAGGATTGAAACGTGTAAAGAACCAGACAGCGAAGGAGTTGGCTGATAATGCCCGGCGACTGGCATCGAAAGCCTACTTCTCCAACGACTACGCTAGCCAGGAAAAAGCAGCATTACATGCGTTCCAGGCTGCAGTTGGGGAAGACCTTCAGCTGAAGTGTGCGGAGAAAGGATGCAAGACACTAGAGGAGGCGGTAGAGGTGGTAGAAATACAGGAACGATACTCACGCCGCCTCCTGCGGGCAGTGAAGCCCGAGGAGGACGCCAATACACAGATCATGGCCTTAAACGGTAAGTTGGAGGAGATGATGAAAGAATTGGCAGAAGAACGGGAAGCTAGAAGACAAGCAACGGCCCGGAGGGAGGCGTTTAAGAAGCGAAAAGAAGATTTAGAGTGTCATCAATGTCACCAGAAGGGCCATTTCGCGAGAGAGTGTTCTCAGCGTCAGGGAAACGGACAGTCGCCGTCGCAGTAAGCGCGGGGCCCCCTTCGGGCGCGGCGAGAGAAGTAGTAGGCATGGGAGAATGTGGACTTTATGTGGCCGGGACGGTGGGAGAGAGTGTCGTCCGTTTTTTGGTTGATACCGGATCTATGATCAGTCTGCTGTCGGAACGCCTCTGGAGAGAGTGGGGACGAAAATGGGAAGAACTGGATGGATATGAAGGACGTCTCTGCTCGGTGGATGGTAGTCCGTTGCGGTGCTACGGATGCACGAACTTGCCAGTAAAATTGGGAACGCGCGTGTTGAAGTGGACATTCATGGTGGCAGACATCGGTAGAGATGAAGGGATCCTGGGAAACGACTTCGCGGTGAAATACCGGCTAACAGTTAAGCCCCACGCGAGTGCTATCTTCCTGCCCGCCGAGGGGGAGGGAGAGGGGGAACGAATCCCGGGAGCAGAACAAAGAACGGATGGGATTCGGGCAGTTACCGTCGGAGGACAGGTCGTGCGAATCGAGGAAACGACGGAAATACCCCCACTCCAAGTGACACGAGTAACAGTAGTAACGAGAGTAGACATAGGACAGAGTGGACAGCTGGCTGTCATCACCGGCGCTGGATTACCTATGGGACTGGAGGTGATCCCAGGAACGGTGACATTGGGAGAAGAAAATGAAGTTTGGGTGGCCAACCGAGGGACCGAGAGCGCGAAATTGGAAACCGGCGGGGTACTCGGAGAAGCCACCTTCGTACAAGAGGTACGAGGAATAGGAAGTGAAGCAAAAGAACCCCCTGGAGCGCTCGTTGAAATGATAGAGGAGGCTAAGAAAGACCTGACCACGGAGGAAGGCGGAGAGCTGGAGAAAGCCATCATGGCCCGGGAACAAATGTTTGCGACCTCGAAACATGAGTTAGGACGGACAGATTTAGTACAACATCGAATTAAAACGGGGGATCAGATGCCGATCAAGCAGAGGGTCAGACGGTATCCGGCCACCAGGAGAGAGGAAGAACGAGCACTGGTGGAGGATATGTTAAATCTAGGGATTATCCAGGAGAGCGGGAGTGCGTGGAGTAGCCCGACCGTTCTAGTCAAAAAGAAGGACGGAGGAACGAGGTTCTGTATCGACTACCGAAAACTGAACCAGGCTACGAAAGTGGACGCCTATCCGCTTCCACGGATAGAGGACAGCCTCAACACCTTGGGAGGAAGCCTATTCTTTTGCAGTCTGGATCTCGCAAGCGGATATTGGCAGGTGGAGATGGCACCGGAGGACCAAGAAAAGACGGCCTTCGTGACTCAAGGAGGATTGTATGAGTTCAAAGTGATGCCATTCGGGCTAGTGAACGCCCCAGCCACCTTCGAGAGACTGATGGAAAGAATCCTCAGAGGAATCGTGTGGGAGGAGTGTCTGGTATACTTGGATGACATACTGGTCTTTGGACCAACGTTTAAAGTGACTCTGGAAAGATTGGTACGGGTTCTGGACCGATTGAACGCTGCAGGACTGAAGTTAAAGGCGCGAAAATGCAAGCTGTTCCAGAAGAAGATTCCGTTCTTGGGGCACGTTGTCTCATTCAACGGGATCGAACCCGACCCCGAAAAGTGTCAGCAAGTAACCGAGTGGCCGGTCCCTCGGGATCTCCACGAGGTACGAGCCTTCGTGGGATTATGTTCATATTATAGAAGGCATATAAACGGCTTCACGGAATTGGCTGCCCCCTTGTATGAATTGGCAACGAAGGAGGAACCGTTCGTGTGGAGCGCGAGACGACAAGAGGCATTTGATGCGATGAAGAAGGCGCTAACGGAGGCCCCGGTGTTGGGATTCCCGGAGGAAGATGGACAATGGTGGCTTGACACGGACGCCAGTGACGTGGGGACAGGAGCCGTGCTATCACAGGAGCAGAGAGGGGAGGAACGGGTGATAGCTTACACGAGCAAAACCCTGGAGTCAAACGAACGAAAGTATTGCACCACGCGGAAAGAACTGTTGGTGGTGGTGCGAGCTTTGAAGCATTTTCGCTGCTACATCTATGGTCAACGCGTGATAGTCCGGACGGATAATAGCGCGGTCAGTTGGCTGCAGAGAAGTAAGGAACCGATGGGGCAGGCTGCTCGGTGGATTGAGATTATCGACTCGCATGATGTGTCGTTCCAACACCGACCGGGCAGGAAGAATGGGAACGCTGACGCGTTGTCCCGGTATCCGTGCAAACAATGTGGAGAGGAGCATGAGAATACCGAAAAAGTGAGAGTAGTGACGCGGGCCCAGGGGTACGAGCCCGGATGGTCCCCGCAGGAGATGAGAGCAGCGCAGAGGAGGGATCGAGATATAGGGCCGATTGTCGCACGGATGGAAGAGAATGCGGACCGGCCAGGCTGGGAGGCCATATCTCCGGAATCCCGGGAAACAAAGATCCTATGGAGGCAATGGGAACGATTAAGCCTCAGGGATGGCGTGCTGCATCGGAAGTACTGGGAACTGGAAGGACATGGTTGGAGGAACCAGTTGGTCGTTCCCCGAGGGGAACGGGCCAAGTTGGTAAGGGAATACCATGGAGGCGCGGCAGGAGCGCATTTGGGAGTCGCCAGAACGACGGCCCTGTTGGAGCAAGGGTTTTACTGGCCGGGACTCCGGGAAGACGTGCGGAAGGAATGTCGAGAATGTGATTGCGCGTTGCTGAAAAAAGGACGAGGAAGACGGGAGCCGCTACATCAGTACATAGTGGGGGAGCCGATGGAACAGCTGGCCATGGATGTTTCGGGCCCGTACCCAGTCACCAAACGAGGAAATAAGTATTGCCTGATGGTGGGATGCTATTTCACCAAATGGTTGGAGTGTTTCCCGATCCCGGATCAGAAGGCAACGACAGTGGCGGACAAACTGGTTGAAGAAGTAGTAGCACGGTACGGCGCGTTTCGGGAACTACACTCGGATCAAGGCACGAATTTCGAATCCGAGGTGGTGGCTCAGGTCTGTGCACTATTTGGAATACACAAAACAAGAACGACGCCGTACCACCCCAGGAGTGACGGGTACATAGAACGAAGTTTCCGTACCTTGGGGTGTTGTTTGAAAGCCAGCTGCCGAGCAACAGGCCGGGAATGGGACGAGATGGTCCCACTCGTGATGATGAGTTATAGAGCAACGCCGCAAGCCAGCACGGGAGTGACACCGAATATGATGATGCTGGGCCGACAGACCATGATGCCGCGACAGGCGATTTATGGGAGACCTCTAGGACCAGAGGAGGAACCCCGACGGGTAGGCGACTATGTGGAAAGCCTGGAGGAAGGGCTAGTCGCGGCCTATCGGGAGGCCCGGACGGGGCTGAAACGAGCCGCCATCCATCAGAAACACGAGTACGATGGGAAGGTGACTCGGCGGGAATACCACGCCGGAGAACTGGTCTGGGTGCACGATACGGTAGTGGATAGGGACAAAGGAACGAAGTTGCGATTTCCATGGATGGGCCCTGCACTGATCGTCAAGGTGCTTGACCGAGGACGGGTGGTAGTACGGAAGAAACGAGGGAAACCGGGGGGGGTAGTCCATGTGGACCGCCTGGAACCCTACCGAGGACACGCTGCGCCAGCCTGGATGGTAGCTGACCAGCAAGGATACGAGGCTGCACAGTAAATGCTTGGGGTGGGGCGCGCTAGGGCACGTAAGGAAACGGGGCACCCCTTTTTGTGATGAAGTCGTTTTCGTGTCTCGATTCCGCAGGTGGAAGAGGACCAAGGGAACGACCAAATCGGCGCTACACAAAAAGGCTTTGGCCAAAAAGGACTGATCAACCTGGGGCCATTGAGTCGGGGCGGTGCGTTGACCACTACAGTAGGAGTGCAGGTCGTTAGGCTGTAGAGATTTGCTACCTAGCTGAAGATTGGTTCTCTTGCGGATGTAATATAGGTGGGAAATGCGGGGTTGGAACGAAAAACGGCGTTCGGGAGCCACGACGGCCCGAATGTCTAAAGTAGTCCCACGGAGCCGCTTTCCGGTCAGTTCGGAGGAACCACAGCGTGGAATAGATGGTTGGATTACAACGGAAGACAGACCCGGTGGCAAGCTGGTGAAGACTTTTGGAGTAATGCCGACTTGGTAATACCGCTTTACAGCGTCCAGGAGACCGGAGGAGAGTAGATGCGGCACTCTCGGGAACGCCGGAGGAACGAACGGACGGTTGTAAAAGGCGAGGCCTGAAACGAGGACGGGCTTTAAAGTAGGTCGTAAAAGGAGTAAAAGAGGACAAAGAGAACGGGGCGGCGGCGAGGAGATGATAACGTCGAGCCCCTGTGTTCTCCGGGAAGTGTGCGGAAGCACTGTGAGGGCCAAGATGAAAAAGGCAAGAGAAGGCGACGGAGGATGAAAAGACCGAGGACGTCCGGTGGGGCAATAAAAGGCCTAGGAAAAAACGCGTGGACGGGCGAAGGGCCGCGAGGTAAAAAGCAGGCGAGGCGGTGACCAGCGGCGGGCCCCGGGGACCGGAAAATAGTAGGGGGCGCCACCGTAGAAGTGGACGGTGAGTCTGACGCTAGGGGTCGCTAGTGCAGGCCACGCCCACTTCCGCCTGCGGCGGCTATAAAAGGCAGAGCGCTCGCCGGAGCAGGTCATTCTGGTCAGCCGATCAGGATTCATCAAATCGCAGACGAGCAGACTGAGCTAAGGAGAAGAAAACAAGAGAAAAGGCAGAGAAGTGAGACGAGCAGCATCACCACGAGACAAAAACGGAAAAGGCTGACGGGACGAGCTTCAGGATTGGAACGAGCCCCGAAAGCCCGGAAAACGGACACGATGAGCGGACAGTGCTGGGAAGGACATTGTCACGGAAAGGAGTTTAAGCACTTGGTCAAGCATATTAAAGGCCAGCACGATGGATTACGGAAGCAGTACTACATGTGCCCGGTGTGTTCGAATCGAGCCTATTCGACACACCAGGACTGGAAGAAGCACATGACGGACTCACACGAAGGGAACCTGCAGAGGGGGATGCCGAAGCAAGACCCCCTTCTGAGGCTGGAGTATGCTGCGGCGTTCGCCTTGGACCCGAAAGGACGACCGCCGTACACCAGTTTCGCTGCTGGGGATGAAACGGCGGCCCGGGTAGCCAACATGGAACGGGACTACGCGGTGCGCCATCCGGAGGGGTTTCAACCCCCTGAGAGGGCGGTGGATAAGGAGGCACCGGAGAGGCCGCGACGGCATATCCGCGTACCTTACTACCCGAGGGCGTCGAGAGGGTCCGAGGACAGCGACGCCGAGCAGCCGGAGCAGGTGGCGACCGAAGAAGGATCAGAGGCCGACGAGGCCGGCGAGGGAGCCCAAGCAGCCAAAGCAGCAGGGAAGGGACCCCTGGCCGAGGTAGCGGAACGATCGACACCCACGCGTCGTTCCCCTCGGAGGGCCGCGAAAGGAGTGCGGAAGGAAGCCACCGAGTCGCCGCGAAGCGCGAGCCGAGCCGTGGTCAACCCGAAACCACTTCTGACACCAGACCAAATATCAGGGTTGGTACAGAGCCGAATTAAGAAGTTAAACGCCCAGGGAGAACCACGGGAACCGAGAGGACGAGGACTCCCGGGCAGAGGAAAAGGACGGACATCCACACCCACCCCGAAGCTGGGTTGCTCAGGAATACCACCGGGGGCTGAGGTGGTGGAATTGGTGAGCTCGTCCGACGACCAACGTCTGAAAGTAAAAGAGGAAGAGGAGCCGCTCGCTTTCAAGAGGCCCCCGACGCAGGGATGCCCGGCGGAGGAGCCGTCGCGAAAGAAGAAGTGGAAAAAGGTCAAGAAAGTCCCGAGAGAATTGGAGGAGGGAACGAGTTCGGACCAGTCGGAGTCGGGCAGGAGTATGTCGGTCCGAAGCGATCGGTCCTTGATTATTGCTGAGTCTAGTAGCACGGGAGAGCTGGGACCGTCACAGCCTGAGACCTCGACAGGAGTCAAACGGACCACGGGACTAGAACCACCTTGTAGCGACGCACAATTTACTATGATGACAGTTCATAAGAAATCGGTGATATACGAATCACGACACCCGAGGTACCCCGGATATTTAAAAGGAACAATGAACCGGGAGGGATCGTTCAGGGGTTACCACGAGGCAAGATCCGACCGGGAGCTGGAGGACAGCATTCGGGAAGCACAGGGAGGCCGGCTGGTGGAAAGAGAAGCATTGTACCTAGGGAGGTTTCTACGCGAGATGGCAGAAAGGCAGGGACTCAAACCGTCGGGGCGAGTGGAGAAAGTAAAGTATGTTCGGCATGCGGCCAGACCGGAGGACACGGCGTCGATGGCCTCGACACAGCCGCTGTTCTCTACCCCTACCCCGACGAGAGCGGATTCACCCCTGGAGAAGATGGTATGTAAGCAGCCGATAGTGCCGCCCCCGGGACTGAAACGAATGAGAGACATTACGGTAGCACCAGACACGCCAGAGACACGGGCGGCGGTTGACAACCTGACTCGAGCCAGTTTGGGGAGCTCGTTCTTCGGGTCGCAAGGATCGGAGGAGACCCCGGGACCACCGTCGCCCGAACGTATGGGATCGCCGCCAGGACCGGATACCCCACTCAAGGACGAGGATAAACACGGGCGAGCGCTACAACCGCGGGTTGTGATACACAGATTACAAATACCGGCTGCCCAGTCCATGGACGCGGAGGTGGAAGACTCAGAGGACATGGAGTTGGGGCAGGCCGAGACCAGAGGATACGAGCCGGAGAAGCAAGAATTGGACGAGTCGGGAGCGGATTCAGTGTTCGGGTCCATAGGAACGGAGATACCGACGGCAGGACCATCTAAAGAAACACCGAGACTCAAGTTATTACGGACACAGGCCATTCACCAGGTCTTACAGGGACACTTTCCGGTGACGGCGCGAGCAGTACGAGACTGGGAC
The DNA here is from genome assembly GCA_936440205.1 of Lepidonotus clava. NCBI lineage: Eukaryota > Metazoa > Annelida > Polychaeta > Phyllodocida > Polynoidae > Lepidonotus > Lepidonotus clava. Next base: position 8,764,789 of record OW387145.1, on the reverse strand, counting down.
GCGAAAGAGGCCATTCGGGTGCAACTGGTGTGGCCCCCGAGGGAGGTGCGAGGAATGACGGCCAAGACAAGAGCAATGGCTTCGGCGTCTATGGCGTTCCTGATGGCGCTAGAAACGGGCCGCAAGCCAGAGACATTTGAAGAAGCGATGGCGCAGTTCCCGACGGCGGCACTGGGGCCGTTGACCAGGGAGTTCCCGGGGGTCGACCGGCTAGTTAACGAACACAACCGGACCGTCCAATTGGCTCAGACCCTAGTGATGTACAAAAAACGAAGATCAACTGGATGACTTGTTGAAGGCGACAAGAGAGGCGGAAAAACAGAGCGGAATGGTGGATCAGCTTCTCGAGCTCCCCGCTAGGGAGGAGAGGCTGTTGCTACCGATCCGACGCCAAGAAGAAGGGTGAAGTAGATGCTGCTCGAGGTCTTGCACGGAAGAAAAACAGCGCGACGGAACCAGAGGCGGAATATGGCGCGTCGCGAGTCGGGTGGGGAGGGATTACGGGGCGTTGGCTCCTCACCCATAGTGTCAAACCCCCAGGGAGAGAACCGGGCAGAGGCGGAGGTACCTGAGCCGCACAGGAGGCCGAAGCCTGGATAAAAGACTCTCCTGGAGACCGCTGGACGGGCCCGAAACTTTACTTAAATTCATCGGGAACGGACTGGCGGGCTCGAACATTCTTATCTTAATTTATTCCTACTAGTTTCTTTATGGGAATCTTCTTGCGGAAGTGAACGAAACCACATGTGTTAGGAGGTGTTGAGCGTAATCAGCGAGCTGGAGGGTCCATGACTGGAACGAACTTACCAAGCCTGCTGGGCGAATACGGAACGGGAGGAGGCGCTAGGAGGAAAAACAAGTTCGTAGCTGTTCCTCTTCTTCCCTGGAGCCCGCTGCGTTGGTTGGGACCGAGCAGGTGGAACGGGATCGTCCGGTGGCGGAAATCAAATGGATAGCGGGCCGGGCGGCCCAGGAGCGAGAGTGAAAGTTGGGAGGCGGAATCGAAGAAAGGAAATCAGAATGGACAGATAGTGTTGTCATTGTAGTCTTTGAGTCGACGGTCGTGCCGGGGTAAATAAGGTACCGGTGGGCCGGCGACTCGCCGCTGGAGGAAAGGCTGGCGCGGGCCAAGACTGAAAACCCTTCTCCCGTGCTGCCTTGAGCGATCTGGGGGCGAGGAGGAGACGACCTCTGTCCTCTAGCGGCACTTCTACTCCCTGCAACTTCGTCTTCTTGATCTTGGATGGATCGATCAGAATGTGGATGAGCCCGGATTCATGTACCATCATCTTCTGAGTTTCCTTGTCTTCAGCCTCTTACCGCATACGAAGAGCGGCAAAATGGAATTTTTCGACCTGAATGCTGGTTTTATCGTGCCAGAGTTGATGCAGCGAGTCGTGAAAGGATTGCGGCGAGTCGTAGATGTCTCCCGGAGGACCAAGGCACGAGCAGGGACGATAACTTAGGGGCCCTGGCTCGTGACCGACCGAAGCAATACATGAACAAGAAACGAAAATTAATAGACTTACTAAAAACTTATATTAATATCTTACCTGCGGTAACGACAGTGACTGCTTCCATGTCGTACTTCCTGGTATCTTCTTCTCGAGGAACGAAACAAAATAGTCTTTGAAACATATAGGGAAGTAGTCTTTGAAATATACAGGGAGGTGGTGCTTGGAACGTCGGCCGCGGATGCCTCGATAGACGCCTCAAGAGGTCTGCAAAGAGCGACGAGGAGCGATCCTTCTTGGAGTTCGACATCGGATGAGTTCTTCTCTATATATGCTATTTTTGAGATGGGCCCGTTCCGGATCTCAGAGGTTGACGTTGGGTGCAGATCCCAGTTGATGTCGTCCATCTTCACTTTCTACGGCTTCTTCCTCTCCTTCTCACTAATATCTTCAACTTACCAACTTCGAACCGCCGTACCTAGGAGCAGCCCGGAACGGCTCGGAGCTGTTGTCTCGGCGTTCGTCATAGGCATAGTGGCTTCATGCAATGTGACATGGCACCGTGGACGACTGTGGCCTTACTCCAGAATCAAACCAGACCAGATCTTAAACTTACTTCTATTAACGAACTATTTGTTGGTATTACAGTCTCACGAAAATCGTCTAAAAGCATGGTCCTCCGGGAGGACGAAGAGAAAAACTTAGTAAACAGAGCGAGGCCCGAGAGCCTAGGAGACGAACGAGGGCCCGAGTGCCCGAAGCAGGAATCCTCTTCTTAGGAAAATCATCTCATCAGTGGAACGAAGGAGCCTCCCTCTCGCCCCAAAGAGGATTGTCTTCCTGCCGTTGCTTACGGAGGGGGGGAGGGATGAGAGGCGCCGGCTCCTGTCATCAAAAGAAACTTCATCAAAATTATCTTCTTAATCGGGTCTCCGTTCCGGTTGTTGTCATGCCACTTGGGCCCGGAACGGTGACGGAAATATTTTACTATGGTGGACTCTCTCCGACATCTCTTTCTGAAATCCTGAAATCTTCGAGTGTGTCGACGTGGTCGAGGACTGAACGTCTTGGTGCTGGGTTAACCACGAGGACATGTGTCGTAAAAGTCAAACTTCAGTTCCTGTACGGAAAACGGACACCTCATCGATAATTAATGATTCTAATCTTCTCAGTCTTACCTTCACCCGGACTCCATCTCAAAGTTTCACTGTGACAAATAGCACGAAACCCGCGACGTCGTCTGCTGAAGCTTCCACTCTAAGCTTTGATGCATGAAGTTAAGTTCCTTTCCACATACAACGCCATTTTCTTCTTTGGGTACCTTGGCCTCTGGCTCGAACATGTTGTCCTTGCCAAACGTGAAAAAGTCACTGGAGGGCTCTGAATGCCGAGGCGACCGAGGGTGCGAAGTCCAAAAAGAACATTCTATCTACAAAAACTTCAGTCTTTCTTCTTCAACTCATCCTTAAAATCATCATCATCACCTAAGAGAACGCAGAGAAGAGTAATAGTTACGGAAGAACGAGGGGTCACGACCGACCGGGTGGGAGAATCACGACCGATTCTCTACCCAAAAACAACGGAGAACGTCTGGACGACGGAAGAACGGACCGAGGGTCGAGAGGACTGAGGGTCACGACCGGCCCTGGCCTCTGGGTGGGAGAGTCGCGACCGATTCTCCACCCGAACTAGGGGAGAACGTCTGGACGACGAAAAACGAAGGGAACGGGGGCACTGCGGGTCACGACTGACCCATGGCCCCGGGCAGGAGGACCACGACCGGTCCCTCTGTCCTAATGAGGGTAAAAGGCGAGGAAAAACGCGCTGAGGGGCTAAGTAAATAGAGCCCAGAGGAGAGGAGCGGGGGCGACGGGGTCACGACCGATCCCCAGTCCCGGGTGGGAGAGCCACGACCGGCTCGCTCATCCTAAAGACGAGAAAAAGAGGAGGTGTAAAACGGGTCCTAAATAGATCCAGGATAAAGAACTCTGACGAAGATAAAAAGAGACTAGGATATATAAAACGAATTATATGAACTTTCACTAAGAAGAGAGAAAAACGAAGAACGAAAAACGAAGAAAGAAGAGAAATAATAATTAGCCGGATAGGCCCCGGGGGCCCTCCGAAGTAGACCGGGGAAGACAGAGGGTGACACCTCCTCCTCTGCCGATAAGGAGCGTAGGATTGAAATGTTTCTGGTTCTAGAGTATGTTCTGTTGTCGTTGCTGTATGAACTGTTTTGAAATTTTGTAAAACGTGTTTTCCCACCTTTCAAGAAGGTGCGGGAGGGTGTGATGAACGGCTATTCATCCAAAATACATAGAGGTCAAAATAATAGAAATAAGGTAATAGTAGAAATATATGTAAGAGAACGAAATATATGTAAGAGAACGAAATAGATGTAAAGGAACGAATATGTAATAATGAACGAAAGTATAGAAAGCCTGAAAAAGAGGCACGAATATGTAAAAGAACGAATATGTAAAGAACGAATATGTAAGGAACGAATATGTAAGGAACGAAAATGTAAAGGAACGAAACCCGGAAATATGTAAACCGGAAGTGAAATGTAAACCGGAAACGGAATATATAAACCGGAAGTGACGTCAGTTGTAGGTCACGTGACCGAAAGCAGCCAATCAGGGCTGACCTCTCTAGTATATAAAGGGGCGGTGAGGCCCGAATAAACAGAGTTCTTTAACAGTTCTCCTGGTGTCCAGACGTGTCCTCTTTCCTGAAACAACCGCTAAAGATGAGCCGATCAGAGTAATTAAGCAGAAGTTAGGACAAAACAGTCGAAGCTCGAGATAGGTAGTAGAAACACAGGGTAAGGGGCCCGACGGCCCGAAGAACGAGGAACGAGGGAACGGAGTAAGGCACGAAGGCCCGAAGTAGTCCCGGAAACCGAGGCGTAGTATGGCACGAAGACATGGGGAACGGAACGAAGGAGCGAAGTCCGCGGGGACGAGGGCGCGGCATGCTCGGCCCCACGCTACCAAACAATAGGCGACCGTCGGCCCGTCGCCCCCGCGGACCGGAACTCAGGGGTGGACCGCCCGGTCGGGGTGAATGCTGGTCTGGGAGATAGAGCAGGACGAGCCCCGGCCGACCCGTACCCCTACCATAATTTCCCTCCCCCGCAGTCCTCCGTTGACATCGAGTGCCGATTCCCGATCGATTCGCTCAGCCCCCCCTCGTGCGCGAGGCACGACTCTAGAAACACATCTCGGTTCTTGGCCCGGATTCCCCGTCCGCCCCGAGACCCGAACAACCCCCACGTTCCTCTGTTGTAAGAATCGGCAACCCCGACTTACCAGAGAACGTCACACTTATATGTAGGTCATTTACTATACGGTACACCAGTAGTATATGATTACTACGCCCTGCAGGCTTAAAATAGTCCCTCAGTCTTCGCTGGTGGAGTATGACTGGCCGGGGCCAAGCCCAGTGTCAGCTACAGTGCAGAGATAACTCTTGTAGGCGAGGTGTCGATTGCGGCAGAGTGAATTGATGAGAACGTATAGGCTGTGTGAAGAGGGCGTTACTCTGCCGAGAAAGGGACTTTGAGAATGATCATTGGCGACCATTTCATCCTATGTTAAAATCCACTTCAACGGATATCAAACATGCTTTGGCATTGAACAATACTTTTGAACTAGTCGAACTGTGTACATTATGTACTGGCAATGATATTGGTGGCTTCTTTGTAAGCATTCCCATATTGAACGTTGAAAAATGCATCTATCCTACTCCTTGGATCACCAAATAGTCACAGCTGTTCAGATGTGTATCAGAATGATATCTATGATAGCTGGTCATTACTTTGCCTGGTTTTAATATCACTTTTCAGATACTACTAACATTTCAGAAACTGAGCTCTCACTTTCGATATTAACTTCTCTTAGACTCGAATCTGTATCATAAGGTGGCCACTTGAGAGGGGATCCCTACTTCTCACACTTAACTGACTTGTAAGTAGCCTACTTAACCGTCATAACGATTTTATAACTTTAAGCTGTCACCATGAACTTTGCCAAAATAGACGCCAAGCTTAACGCAGGTGCTAAGCTATTCTACACACGACTGGCCTAGGCATTAAAACTTGGTGTTATATCGTCAAAAGTCTCTCATCTGAATGCAAATTACCATTCGAAAAATTTAATATGGGCTCCAAAATGTAAGGGTGCGATTCTCAGTCAGATTTCAAGTTGTAAGTTACTGTCGTGTTGATCATTTATGATTTAACATTCGCCGGAAGCATGCAGTATCAAAGATAAATCAGTTCCAAATTAAGAATAGGTTATATTGATGCATCCTACCCTTGAGAGCACATCGTATTTATCATAATCATTTTTCAATGGTCGTGTCAACTTTCTTTCAACTCCAAAAACGTAGAAAAGTAACAATACAAGTATCAGTTGGGAGTCACGAGAAGGCAATATTAATGGTTACGTGTCTTACTCTTGACAGCACATTCTATTTATCATTTAAAGATCGCCATAACTTTCTTAAAACTGTTCTAAAAACATAGGAAAGTAAAAATAAAATTATCCGTTCCAAACGAAGAACGGGTTGCATTGATGCATCTTATCTCTGACAGCACAAGCCGAAACGAAAGTCGACCTTGGGGAGACAGTCAAAAGAAGACTATTGAATTTCCTCCTTCTCGCGCCCTAAGGCGTGCAAGGCAGATGCCCTCTCAACAAGAGGACATTCTATAAAGGTCCATATATTGTGACACACCCTCAGCCCCACCCGTATGTCAGTGACACCCCTATACAGTGAACCACCCCAGGCCCCCTGAAGCCCTGTTTCCACCAGCCGATCTCACCATCGATTTCAAAAATCGGCGGAAGGAATATTGGTTAATCGTGCACATTTTATGTACCAAAAGAAAGGGTTTTTAATTCTCTTTCAAATGGTATGTATTGTATATAATCTTTTTATCATATTACTAGCTAAAGTAATAACTTACCAAATAATTGACGGGAAAAATCGACAGTTGGAAACCAGGCATTAGAGTGGCTAACCCCCCTACAGCCGGACCTGACTCAACCCAACCCCGCCCATGTTGATACCAGCTTGTTAAGCCCGTATTCTACAAGGCCATTCTGATTGCCGGCAACTTTGTACCAATACTATGACAAGAGTCCATGAAACTTGTATATCATTTGAAAGAGAATTGAAAAACCTTTCCAGTGATATGTAACATGTCTATATCAACGATTGTTTGCACAGGCAGATCATGACATCTTGATTATCTCGAAGAGATCGGAAGATCCACATGCTAGTTTTGCTGCCGCTTTTGAAAATGTTTTTTTTATTGAGTATCATCCTGGCCTAAACTGTACTTAGTCGGTAGGGGGAATAAAAGATAAGTACACAAATGTAATACATCATAAGAAAGGGCCGGGTTTATCGTTCCGTTTCAAATGGTATACAGCATTTATGATTTCGTTTCACATGCCAAGACAAAATACAACAAAAAATAAAAAAATCGCCAGAGTAAAAATCGGCATGTGAAATACCGCCTTAATGCCTTTAACCGACCAGGCCTCCCACATCCCTTGCCGGGGGGCAGAAATACGGACATCCAAGGCGGGGCGTGGAAACCTGGTTGACGGTTCTCGCCTGGGGCGGGGGTCGGCACCTTGAAGGTGTGGCTGTAGTGGTGGAGGTGGGTGGGGGGGGGGGGGGGGGTGGGAGGGGGGTCGGGGGGTGGACTGGATGCTGGCGATCTGGTCCTTCCCATCATGCCCTCCGGCTAACATAGGGAGCCGCCCGGTGAACAGGGAGCGTGGGGGGGGGGGAGCTTTCGATATGGGTCTATTCAGTACGAGATCCACGGCCATCCCGAGGTCAACTACCCCCCAGCAAAAGGGCAAATGGAATGAATAGCATCCAGAAATCTAGAAATTTACAACGTTCTCGATAAAAAAAAAAGGGTCGTTATGGTGCCTGCCATTAATTTTAGTACGTAAGCACATTTTCAAAAATCCCATAACCCTCTCCACCCCCTGGGACAAATATACGCATTGGATTTGTACTAGGAAGTACCCGTATTTTCAAAAATTCCATACCTCCTCCCCCTTGATGCGTACATAATCAATGGAAGGCCCCTGTTTGGATAGCAGAGCTCGTGAGTGTCAATAACAGCGGATGCCTTTATTGAATATAAAGAGGGTTCAATGGCTCCCAGATACATCCTCGTCTTACAATAATACCCACTGGTCGGCGCTACAATCATGTCTTACACGGCACCAAACAGTTGGTTCTTTGATTTATCATTCGATTATTGCAGTGGTGCTTGCCTTGTATTCAGGATTATGTGTCTTGAATTAGATTTACTAAGCCAAATGATATTTCATCATAAAAACTCGAAAGGGACTTGGCCAGCATGATCTATCAGGCTCTATTGTACGTAAATGGGTGGCATTCTTTGCAAACACGTGCACATTTGTCTTTTGAAAGGGGAGACAAAGCCAACTAACTTGTATCTGGCTAAACAAAGGGTTTTAAAGTTTCAGAAACGTGAAATATCTATTCCTAATTCTATCGTTCTCAATTAATCTTTGCTGGGACTAAGGCCTTCTGTTTCTGTTCCCCATGCACCAGACATTGAGTATTGCACAGTTTGATAAAAGACCTTTTGTTTCACACTAAGGCCACTTGTAAGCTGCATTCAACTGATAGATATGATAATATACAATATGTCGCTACCACAGTATTGTATACTCATATCTATTATGAATGCAGTTTACGTTTGTGTGTGTGTGTGTGTGTGTGTGTGTGTGTGTGTGTGTGTGTGTGTGTGTTTGTGTGTGTGTGTGTGTGTTACTTTTAATGGGCTTTTCTATAATTTAGTAAACAAATTATTCATTATAGTAAAGCTCATTGATATACATAACCCCATAAGTAAAGCACACACACATACATTTACTGTTTAAATCCGACGTATTTGTGCAAAGTGAAGAGGGTGAATGGCTCCCTTAAGCTATAGATAATCAAACACACTCATGAATGTTCCCTCGACCAGTCTGCAAAGTGTCAGATCATCAAAACCTAAAACAGACGAGTGGACCCCAATATGTTATTCAGAAAGCGTGCCAATGGTTGTTATAGATGGCAGTCGGAGATTTCTACCCGTCAAGCTGGGTCTGTTAAACAGAGGAGTGACATTAAACAGGCTCCAGCATAAAGCCGGTAGAGCTCTGAGTCCGGACTCTCTAAGGGACAAGAAAATAACCCAGTTGTCATTCATTACGGAGTGGACTTTGTCTCCTGTAGGTAGACGTCTTCCCGGGCTTCTACCGGTGATTATTTATAATCGTAGACATCTGTGTAGCTGCCTCCCTCATTAGCAATTACTGTGTTTTCCCGCTGAGGGCTGTGGTGGGGGAGGGTGTGTGTGTGAGCTGTGTGAGCCGCTCTGATAGAGTGTAAAGGGCCCTTTGCTGTATGCTGTATTTTTACATCTAAAATCTTAGTTTTGGAAAAGATAATTCTATGGCTCTCCAATGAAACGTTAATGTCTATTCTGACATGTTTTCCCTGAGTGCTAAATCGTTCATACGTTAAGGGTCATTAGAGGCCATTTAATCACAAAATGGACCCTAACTGACCAAATCCAATAAAATCATTTGCGATGTTTTTTTTTTATGAAATGTATACATTTGAAAAAATGATAAGATATATGCTAATATGTAAGGGAAAAATAGCCCTTTTCCATCATATTAAACCACAAGTTATGTCATGATTATTGAAAATGTCTAAACTTAAGTCTAGTGACTTGTCTACATTTTACCCAGCATGCACCTTGGTTTAGGCTGGTGAACTACAATAAATAAGCTACCCGTGATAGGGAGAATTGGTCTGTGCTATGAGACGAGCAGTAGTCGAGCTTTAACGAGTTAGTCGCCACCTGTCTACCTCAGATATATAATTACTGTAACAGTTATGCCAATTAGACCAGCAGAGATAGGCGTCTTCATGAACAGTGGCCTTTTTATTCTGTCGCCTTTTCTCCGTAGCGATATATAGAGATATACTGTCAGTAGTCTAATCAAAGTGGAACTGGCTGGAGCGATTTTGAATCGCGACTCTTTTTGCAAAGGGAAGGTATGGATTCTTACCATGCACAGAAGTCTGCATATTAGAGTTCATTAGTGTTTTTAACCGCCATCTTGTTAGGAATTCAATAGAGTCTGGAGACACTGGAGTCTTTCTTTTTTTCCACTTGAGCACGTGCTATCACAATGCATCATGGGAGCCGCGTCCATTGGCGCGTTCCATCAAAGCCAGCTGTCCTTGAGTAATCTGTAAAACAATAAAGCGGCCAAAGAAATCCACCACTGATTACAGGATCGGCCTTCTTGTGCAAACCGCACCAGCTATAAATACAAAATAATGAGGGTGGCGGCGGCGTGGAGTGGGCCGTGGTTCTAAGGAGCCGGGCGGAAATTCGCGGGGAAGGTGTGATGAGACGGAGAGTGAGATATACAAAGTGCAGTGATGAGACTGGGAGTGAGATATACAGGAGGTCTGGTCGGGCGCAGGTGTGGGAGGTGTTGGGAGGAGGTGGAGGAGGGGGGTGGGGTGTTAGGTCGAAGTGATGGATACCAGCCTTATAGGGTACTCCAAGGCCCCCCCTCCCCCACCATCACCTCCAACCCAGCCCCTCTGCCCCCAACACTGCTACGTTCCGCCATTCCCCTCCCCACCCTTCCCTCTATACTTCAACCCCTCCCCCCTCTGCCCCCCGTCCCATCCCGGCCCCTCTTGGCCCTCCCCATGTCTCCTCCTCTCCCCCCAGTCCGCCCCCACTCCCCCTGCCTCTGCCCATTCCCAGGACTTTTTGGCCCTTATGCCCTCCCTGAGCCCCCTCCCCCTGGTCCTCCCCAGTCCTTCCCCCAGCCTGCCCCACCCCACCACCCAGGTCATCACCTAACCCATCCTGGCCCCTCTTGGCCCATGCACCCTCCCTGTGTCTCCTACTCTTGTCCCCGTCTGGTCCTCCCCAGCCCCAACCATCCCCTTCCAAGCCCATCCCTATCCCCTCTTGCCCCTCACGCCCTGCCGTCCCCCTGTCCCTTCCTGGTCCTCCCCATTCCTCCCCCACCCTCCCCCGCCCATAGGCCCCCTCCTACCCCATCCCTATCCTCTGTCACCCCCACGCCCGTGCTCAATTGGAGCCGACGTGGCTAGGCCCCCTCCCCCCACCTCCCCCCCGCCGGTGACCGTCCAATTTGGAGCGGGTCGTCGGCACCAACTACCTTGTTAACGCCCCAGCGGCGCACACGTGCGTCCAAAACTAAGCTCATCGGGCGGTGCGGAAATCGCGTTGGCCGGGTTAGGGGACCTGCCGCCGCCACTTTGGGCTCGTCAGACCGGTAGCGCCACCTCGTGGTGGCTCCACGCCCCGACGGCCACAGGCACCAGGCAAAAATAGATTAAGTTAGTAGTAGAAAAAAAATACTGAAATCTGCCGCGTCAGGATTTTTCTGTATTTTACCTGGATATTGCATACGAATAGAAATGTATATTGGATGGGTATAAGTCTTGAATGCTAATTTTTTTTCGCGGATATAGAACTTTTTCATTATTGTGGTGCTCTTCCAGCTAGCGGTACAGACTTGAACCAATGAGTTGGGGTGCAGGTTACAATGAGCCTACAATAAAATTGTTTGGCAGGGCCGTCTATATGGGACTCGTGAGAAAGGTGAAGGCCCTAGTATATTTTGTTTCTGTACCGTCATGCTTAACCCAGTGACGTAACAGAACTGTTATACAACTATGTATACTTTTTTTGGTCAGTCTGTTCATTAATAAGATGGCATGTGCCGTTGCTGCGTTGCAGCGACGTGATTGGGAGCCATCAAAAAACGTAACAAGGACCAATACAGAACTTACCAGTATGTTCGTGCAACATTATAATAACGTTGCATCCTTGGCTGGGAAAGGCACTGCAATATCAGTGGTGTTAAGCATATAGGTAAAGCTTATAAGGGTACATCCACGACAAGCAGCAAATCCTTTTTTCCATATGCTACTCACCTGTCATATATACAGCAACATCAGTACTCGCGATAGGGCCACTTATTTCAAACGTATTTTTCTGCTAAGCGTCATTCAAAAGTGTGAAGTCCTGTCTCAATATATGAAAACAATAAAAATTAGGGAACATGAAACAAATTATGGGAATTCATATTACATTGAATCAAAGAAGGAATGTCGAACGTGAAGCTACATTTACAGTCGCCGTCAAGTGGCTTAATTTAGATTTAAAAAATCAATTCAAAAGCTATGATTTACTTCATGACCTCAATCCTCCTAACCACCTATGTGCATGCTTTTGTCAACCATTTGCAAGAACCCAGAAAAAGTATCATTCCCTTACTGTGAATATCACATACTTTACGTTGATAAGGGTTTCCTGATGTTTTAATAGTTAGTGTATTTCTAAGCTTGTATGACTTTGGTCTTGACATGTACTTTTGTCTTATGAGATTTACCTTGAAAGCCATATTCTACTGTACAGTAGGAAGCATTTGCGGTACCTTTCTTTAGCCGCCACAAGTAGTTTGTGTTTCAGATACCAAAATGTCGGTATCCCCCACTGCAAGCAATCTGTGCAAAACCTATATTAAATCATTTGCAGTAGGACCAATCACAAATACCACAATCATTTCCTATATTTCACCTCGCCCTATCCTACTGTAAGCAAGTTTGCATCAGTTCTCTTGCATCATTCCCCGGTTACGCAAGCAAATACCGCATAGTGGAATATAGTCTTTAGGGTTAAGCCCACCCAAAGTCGCACTAAGAGCACAACCCGGAATGCTCAAGACTAAGAGCCTTAACGCCAAGCCTATATTCACTTCAGTCAGAGTCCCATTTTAACATCCAGGTCAGCAATTACAGAAGGAAAAAAAGAGGCACTGCTTTTTAATTAATTGGGTTTTCTGAGATTTCTGAGTGCTACCTCTGCTCCACTGGAGCTTCCTTAAGAGCCGACCTTTAATGCTTCTCCTGAACCGTTGGCGGAATGTGTAACATTTAAGAACCAGCCGGCTGGATCCGAGTCTAACCACGGCCTGTCACCGCCAACATAATCTCATTAATCAGCCAATCACAACCCTTGTCACATCTATCAACATTGATATTTGGTGTTCGGATATTCTGGCCGTCAAATTAACTCGATTGTTAAACATCCGTTGTTTTCGATTTTAGCTCATGCGGTTTAGACAGGCTCCTTCCTCCTCACTTTTAAATTTGGATGTTATAACAATATTGCATTCTAGTGAAGTTGAAACCTTACCAATACAGAATGTTATAACAACTTTATATTTATGCGAGAGAACGTGAACAGAATGTTGCAACAACCTCACAGTGCAATGTCACTGTGTTATTTTTCTTGAGAAGTTATTAGGTGACATCAAAATAACATAACAAGAACCAAAACAGAACTTAAGAGAACATCATTGCAACCTTTTTATAATGCTGTATGCTTGCCTGTGATCTTCAATGCAAAGCTCTGTGACTTAGTTGCCACATAAATAAACTTGTTTTAACCATTTTTTTCATTTACACTCTCTCTCCCTTTCCCACCACTCCACTTGCTCTCCATTTGTTTCTCTCCGTCTCATTCCGTCTCCCTTCCTGCAGTCTGACCACGCCTGGTCCGTGAGATCCATCTGAGCCGCCTCTCGTCTCTACCTCATCTCCTTTATGTGCACGTGCTCTGCATGGTCCCACTGCCCGCCTTGTCTTTACCAGGTCTTTACCTGACACGTGTAGCGTCCTGCTGGCCTGACCACCTGCACTGTCCGCTCCCACCCACCTCAGCTTTTAACTAATGGGTTAAAAGTCTGTTGAACATTATTTTAAGAATTAGACAGGCTCGTATCCAAGGGTGGGGGGGGGGGGGGGGGTGACGTGGGGTATGTGTGCCCCCCCCCCCCCCCCAAGCTGAGCTTGGTCCACTTACATGCATGTTAAATGCATGAACGTACATGCAAATATATCAGTTTTGTGAGGGATGAGTGGTGCTTAATCAAAATCAAATAGCCCCAAAAGTGTATATATAATTTGAAATTATACGTTAATTGCATGTTTATTAGTGCATTCATCACCCAAAATGACTAAAAAGGTCTACTTTCCCTAAAAGATCACCCACCCACCCCCCCCCCCACCCCAAATTGAAAGTTACGGGCCTGTTAGGCCTTTAATTTTTGCCCAGATTTTCAGTTTAATGGTTCCCTGAGTGTTGGCTATTTTATGGCCAACATGCTGTAAACCAGCAGCCGCAAAGCATACTTTGATATACCCCTTTTCATGCATATGCGCAGTGAATCCATCCTTTGGCGCCTGGTTCCCAACTATTTAAGCTTAGGCCACCATAGGAACCCATAACCCAATCCCTTGGTTCAGGGTTATTCGCTAGCAAACCTAGGGCGCCAGACTATTGAAAAAGGTGTGTGAAATCCCACATCAAATGGTTGCAGACTTATTTTGTAAACCCCTTGGATCGGCTCGACAGGCTATATACCTGCCCCCCCCCCCCCAACCGACACATATCTCCCGTCCCCAAGGCAGAGGTCCATATAGACCTCACTTCCTCATCCGTCTTATTCCTAGCCGAGAGCAGCTTGCGGACATTTTCCAGAGGCATTATTCCACGATCTCGGTCTGTTCGTTTTTGTCCGCCGGCTGACGCCGCTGATATACCCCGACCCTGACGGCCCCGTCGGGCGGGCGGCGGCGGCGCGCGCCGGGCCGGTCGTAACGCCTTCTGACAAGCCAGCTGCCGGCCGACTTCCATTTAATTTCCGCCCTTTTGAGAAGGTCCTGAACGTTTTTATGCTTGCCAGACATAAAAGAAACTGTGTCGCCACCCGAGTCGGGGTCTCCGCGTGCCACATCCCCCGCGCCATCTTTTACCACCTCCTCTTCCTCCTTCTCCTCCTCTTCTTCCTCCTCCTTCTCCCCCCTCCCCGGACACATTCTTACCACATCCACTCCCCTCCACTTCCCCCCCCCACATCTCCCCCCCACACACACACATACGCACACACATCCCTTCCCCTCCACATCCCTCCTCGGCCAAACATGTGATGTTATTATAACGTTGCAGCAATGTTCTGTTTGATTCTGGATTGGTTCTTGTTATGTTATTTGGATGGCTCCCAATAACGTTGCTGCAATGTACTGTTGTGGCATTGCAGTGTGACATTACTATAACATTCTGGTTACATTCTTCAACCTACACAGAATGTTTCATAACCTTCTGTTTTGGTTTTGTCCTAACCTCACCAAAAAATAATGTTATGATAACCCATCCTGATTTGGTGAGGTTGAAACCTCACCATCAATGACTTAATTGTTAAGTGCCATCTTAGTAAGTAACAGATTTAATAGTATGGCTGCAGAACATTTCTGTTATTTCTCAGGTTGGCTGGGCACACACACACACACACACACACACATCCCCCCACCCCCGCCACATCCCCCCCCATGAAACTCCATACACACACACCCTCAGCCCAGAGAATCAATAGCAGCCACTGTTACAGTATGGACCATTACATCTAGATGTATTTGCGGGGGATCATCTTCAGGGGGCGCCGTAGAGGGGGGCGTTGGATGGGCCTTTTTGAAGACCATCACTGTCCACATCTGATAAACGGCCGCCATCAGCAGGGGTATTACTGGGGGTATGATACGCGGGGAAATCGAGATAACATGACAGTAATCCCCTAAAACGGGTATGGAATGATGGAAAAGTGTACGGTTCTCTGCGCCAGCCATTATGAAAACTGACGGGTTCGCTTTTATCAAAGATGGTTATTGAAGTATTAATGTAGTAGCGTTCTGAGAAAAACATCCTAATATTATTGAAATTTAATACGCTTCACTTTTCATTTCCCCCGCAGGATATTGTACAAAGAAACCCACGTATGTTCCCTGAAAAGGCATACAGTGTGTTTTTCAGCAGGCAATTTTCACAGTTATTTTTTAATTTACGTTGGGGACATTGAAGCAACCCATATACATTACATACCATTTGAAAGAGAATTGAACGACCTTTCTAATGATATGTAACATCTATATGATACACCGGCACTCTCGCTCGCAGTGGGATGGAAACGGCTTTTCTGGATGCCAGCAATAGGATATCAGTGTACCATAACAGGAACTTCTTTTGCCACTGGTTGCTTGTGAGGTACACAAATATTCCATGGCTGATACCCAGCGGCCCAGAAAAGTGGTTTTGCTCCTCATTTAGGAAATAACGAGTAAAATCGTATAATGGCATACAGCCTTTAACTGGCAATGATTGTCAGGGTGGGTGGCAACGGTCGGCAAGGGTATAACCTCGACAAGCCGCTATATATGCTGACTCAGCGTTTTTTTTGTAACGGTACAGGTATCTCACCTGTATACCAGTGTTCTGAAGTAAACCACACCGATGCCTTATGGCAGCAACATAGGATAGCATTGGTAGACAATAGGAAACTGTCCTGATAAAGATTGCAAGTGAAATACTGTGTTAAACGCTTGAGGGTGTCTAACTCATAATCAATGATCCAAATATAGTGTGTAACCTTTAAAGGAATACTGTAGAGAAAAAAGGGTTTATATACCACTTCTCTATAACCAAGGATACCATGAATGGCAAGGCAAGTTTCAGTATCCCTTTCTAAATCTACCAGCTATGAGCATTTATAATAGCAAACACAGGTAGCAGTAAAATAGCAATAGTTTTGGCAAACGTATTGGCATTCATACAACGTAAATTCCCATTTTTCGTAATTATACTACTACCTTATTACATGAATAATAGAATCTATATATAAGACGGGCTATTGGAATGATATAGGAGGGACGCCAAGGGCAAACAGACTATATATACACGACGTCGCTTATGCCACCTATGCGACGTTGTTTACACTAAAGACAATGTATACACGACGGCCTGAATAAATACTATGTACATGACAACATGGTCATCAGCAAATTCCCATTTCCATATACTACTAACATGTTGCTTGAATAATCGACACAATACATGCGACAATGTCGCGTAAATAGTGGACCCTATTGAGGCGACGTCGTGCATATAGGCACCCATCAAGTTGGTGGACACCCAAACTAGGCAAAGAGGGGAAATTGTCACATAAAAATACACATGAATACTTGTCGTTTAATACTCATATATATTGCGTCTGCAGCCTATGCTGACCCCCCACCCTACCCCCCCCCCCCCCCCCCATTTCGGTTATCCTGGATCTGTCAATGACTACCTAAATAATTTGCCGTGGATTCACATAAGCTCATCCTCCCAATTTGCCAGTTTAAAGATTCGATTAGAAATAACTATCCGAGTAGCTTTACTCAGCTCTGATGTAGAATCAGATTGTCATTGTCTATATCATAACTCGAAATGGTAGCCTGAATAAAAATGAAAGGTTCAATTATAGGCCTATATGAATTTATATGAATCGGAATGAAAGCATAACACGCAAAGTTCCCGTAATGTCAGCCAGTGAAAATCCTAGGATTAATCCTAGATTACATTAGGGATAGTTATCAGAACTTATCAAATTTCCCTTTGAACAGAACATTTCCATAGATTGAATATAAATTGCATCAAACAGTATTATATTGCAACGGGGGGGGGGGGGGGGATAAATCTAATAAAGTGCGTTTTCTAACCGACAGATAATTATTCTATTACCTATTATCTAGTCCCAAGGCATATCACGTACGTTGCACAATTCCCCACCGATAACGATTTAAATAGGAAATCATATTTTGCACTTAACAATAGCATGCAGAGATTCAGGCCTTATAGCATTAAGCGTTTATTGGATTGCCATTCATCGATTCTATTTGAAATTAGATTTCAACGTTTGATACTATAAGCCTCTGCAAGTGAGGAGGTGAAGAGTTAAAAGCCCGCCAAGCAACATTTTATCCCAAATATAGGCATATAGATGAGTGAAACATAACTAATTGTGTTATAATGCACTATAGAATAAAGCATATCTATCGGTTATTAAGACATATTCGAACAGAAACTACTACAGAGTGTTGCCAACAAATAGTGCGTATCTCAATTAGCGTCAGTCTATCAGCCAATAAAGTGCAATTGGAGAAGCGACTGCGGGACTACGATAGCCCGACGTACACCCATTATCGCCCACGCCAATGTATTTTAAAACGAGGCTTGAATAGCCTCCTGATGGAGTCACAATTACTCTGCTGTGTCGGCTCCAGCATGACTCGACAATCCCCTATTATCGGCGACATGACTCGACAATCCCCTATTGTCGCTCAAAGTATAAAAGCATTTTGATGGCCAGTGTTGGCCCACCCTCGACTGAAGCATGCTGTCCAGAGTGTCAGATGTTAAAGCTGCATCAGACCAGATTGGGTGCAATCACACTGCGGCACCAAACACCTCCCGGCTACGCCAAACCGTTCCCATTCAGTATATATATAAAACACGGTGTTACTGGTTGGGGCGTGATATTGTTCACTTGATTGTATCACGCGCCTATAGGGCCCGGGGAACGCTGCCTCATTTTGGCTGGTTTGTCGTGGGACGCCCGGTGCAAAATAACAGCTCTGAAACGGGAGTGGGCACGCGAGAAAGACATCTTTATGTAATTTCATTGAAAACACTTCTAGAGGGTGGAATAAAAGTAGGGACTTGTCTGCGTTCATAGTTAAAGGCAGTGTATCGTCCTTGTGGCGGACGTAATTTGCTAAATTGTAACTCCCTGCCGGCCATGCCAAATTCATGACATGACCAATGACGTTGCTGTATTACGTTCTAACATCGCAAAATACGTCACCGGCTTCAACGTTGTCAGGCTTAGGGGTGGAGCCCCTAACATTAGAAATGTCCGGACGATACCCCGGCTAAAGCCCCGTCCCCACGGGCGCTACAACGTTGAGAATTCTGTCGGCCGACCAAGGGACCCCTGAAGCCAGGGGACAGTAGACAGACTGGCACCAAGCAATTAAAGAAGCCACATGGTTTTCAGATGATAAAAACGGCCGACAAAGATATTATCGTCATCGTCGACGATAAACATATTAAACAGGCCTAATATTTCAGTGGAAAAGTCCGACGATATAACGGTTTAAATCGTCAGACAGCCTGGCGCCTTTTTCTGGACGATAAAGACCTGTTCATCGTCCAGAATTAATCGTCCATCGTGTCCCAACGATAAAAATTATGGGCCGACTTGAGAAAAGTCGGCCGACAAAACATTAATCGTTAACGATAAACTTTTATCGGCCGACGACGTCATCTTGTGGGGACGCGGCTTTAGAGTAAAGGTGAACGTTCGTTCTCCTTTATAATTATAGACTCCTGTTTACAGTTATCCACAGCATTATTGGAACATATCTGACACTTTATCAAGCCATAAAGAAATCAATATTTCTCATATATTAATAGAGCCTAAGTAGGGGAAACACTACGCCCACCACCCCTTACCTGGCCGATACCTCTAAGGTAACTGACACACTGTCAAACCGTATCATACACCAGGCTTAGTTACTGCTGAGATTTGATTTTGCTCTTTCTCATTATGTTTGATCTCTGTCATCTGTTGCGACTACATGCAGAACGTTGCCTAGTTGTGCCAAACTTGCAAATCTTTATCCATAGCCCGTATTTGCTTTATTTAACTTTTCTTTTCTATCTAGGCCTTTGTCTTTTTTTCCTTTTTTGTTATCTTAAGAAGATACTTTTAATTTATTTATTTACAATTGTTGGGGGGCGAAGCGATATATTTTGTTTTTAAACCGTAAGTTTCAGTATGAACTGGTTTCCGTCACAACTCCAGCGTTATCAACAATAGTACAATTTTTATATAATTCAAAGTTTGCCAACTTAATGGAGACTTCAAATTTGCTAAATATACAGATAACTATTTCTTTAGTACTAGTCATAAATCAGCGATGTCACAAGGGTGCACAAAAAATTAACTAGGTGTCCTGAAGCCAAGGGGAGCCAGTTCATGTGCAAACGAAAGCAGATACTAGGATGCCCAGTGGGAAACTACCTACATGTACATCAGGTGGAGGGGACCTTTGCAAGTGCAACCCATTTCAAAAGCTTGAACAAGCCTGACATGCAACCGATGTTTTCATACTGCGGGTCTGGATAGATTATACTCAAATATTAGTATTTTTATGTAAATTGTAAATTTTCTCCATAAGGAAAACAATCAGTGTTTGAAGCTTCTTAATTTGGTGGCTTGTTTATTTTGTATTGAAAAGGACAGAGGCCGCTACAAAGGTGTGTAATTGTGCACTAATACTATAAGACTATCACAAGGCTAATGATGCCGCCGATCAAAACTATTAGTTTCAACAACAACTGGCGAAATGGATATTTCAAATCTACCAATGAATAGTTACCTAAATTACCACTCTAATGCACTGTAAGAATGAGGCTCAGTGAGGCTCAGATTGCAAATGCCATGATGACGCCAGTTACCGCTGAAATAACACCAACATTGACGTCAGTGGCGGCAATTTTATCTGGTTACGCAGAATGGCGTCTACTTGAACATTGAGTAAGGTTATACCCACCACTATGACACCATCCCGACTATTACTGGGGGTTGTGTAAGAACCAGTCCAAGGTCCATTGAAAGCAGAAGGGAAGATTCCTCCAGCAACTCGATTGAGTCAACTTCATTACCATCTTACAGGACTTACTTGACTTTCCCGAATCATCTAGGGGTGGATGTGGGGTGTATGACATCATTGAAAATGTGCGCACGTTCCTGTACAAATCCAATATGGATTTTGACCTATGGGGTTGGGTGGATGAGGAGTGAGGGAGGGGGGCGGTGTCGGAAATATTTGAAAAGGTGAGTCCGTGCTTAATGCAATGTCTCTTGATGTACTCCAAGTCTACCTTGGGGGACTCACTTGACCTTGACGAGCAGATCCATTGACTGACGTATAGCCCTAGTCCTTCCATGACCTAGATACCTCTTGCATAATATGTCCTTACACCAATAAGAGTCCATGGGTACTAGTGGCCACCTAAAATCTGAAAGGAATTCTTTTATTGGCCCTCTATAAATGGTATGGGGAACCCCTTTGATGGTTGTTGGGCTGCTGGCTGGTTTATTGTCCTACCTACCATAAACCAGCGGCCCCAAAACATGCTGGGATATGGGGTGGAAATCCTACCTAAAATGGTTGCTGGTTAACAGTCCTAGTTTGAGCACCTAGCGTAACTGCAGTCTAGTATAGCTCGCGCCTGGAGGAGCAAATCAGTCTGAGAAATTTGACTCCGTTAGCGAGTCACCCTGAAGTGGAGAGGAAACCCTACACCAACCGTTACCACCTATAAAACTGGGCCGGCACCGCCATAAAACCTCCAGAGTCTCTGAGTTTCAATTACTGTTTTACCGCGGGGATATGAATGAACGGTTTCCCCCGTGCTTGGTCGCCATAATTTATACCCAATATTTTTGGTCGCCCTGACTCCTCCCGATTTTACGGCTTCCCATTATATATGAAGTAGCCTCAAGTGGTTACAAATGGCACACCTGTTCAAGCCCATACACTCAGGTAGTGTGTCTCTTGAACTTTGTAGAACTTCAGCCTCTAACTCAGGAACAGTGGGGATTTTTTCTAAGGTGTTCATACAGTGAGGATACTTTAATTACATAAAATATATATGCATGGGAGAGGGGCAGACCAGTCGATAGCGTGTGGGACTCCTGCGACTCAAGCTCTGGTTCAAATTCTTTAGGTGTCTGTTGGATCACCTTTCTTCGCCATTGTTCCCAACCCCATAGATTTAGTCATCAGTACTTTGTACAAAGCAAAACCATGATTTAGTCTCAATAGTTATAGCTGAAATATGGTGGAGTGGACTTTAAATTCCTACACTTCATAATTATTAACACAAAATGCAGGGCACATAAGGGAATATATCTTTTCTATATTTTCTGAACCTGAGTTCCTATACTACGATTCGTCCCCAGCCCCTGCAGTCTCGTGGTGGTAGGTCCCAATTTGGCGGGCGGGCAATTGAATTCCTTATGGCTGTGTGCGTGCCCACAAAGGGGGAAAATGGAATAAAGCCTGCTGTGCCAGTTCCCTGCGTAGGGCCAGTAGTGTTACTCGTAAGCAGTCGGTTGCCATGGT
Source organism: Lepidonotus clava (assembly GCA_936440205.1). Lineage (NCBI taxonomy): Eukaryota > Metazoa > Annelida > Polychaeta > Phyllodocida > Polynoidae > Lepidonotus > Lepidonotus clava. Next base: position 8,743,145 of record OW387145.1, on the reverse strand, counting down.
CTACACCCAGGCAAGCAGTGACGTAACAACCACGTTCTATGACCATCCTTTTTTGGTTTGTCTGAAACCTGTCTAATTTTTATGTAACAGTTACGTTACTTTTGGTAAAGGCGAGACTTACTAAAGAAGAATTTTTGTAATAACATTGTATTTTACTGAAGTTGAGACCTTACTTATAAATAACATAATAATAATGTTATCATGACGTGAAAAAACATTACAAGAATGTCACAATAACATCACAGTGTGATGTTGCAATTTTAGGTTCTAAAGACGTTTTTGGGTGCCATCAAAAATAAAAAGAATCAAAGGAGAACTAAACAGAACATTATGATAACATTATTATAACCTCATATTCTTGGTCGGGCATAGAGTGGGTCCCTCTCCTTGGCCAGATATACTCACCACGAGGTTCCACCATCACGTCTTTTTATACCTATTTATTGATTTTATTTTATATGAACAATTAATATTGTTATTATGAAATGACACTTGGAAACCTGACCTGGAAATATCCGTTTCTCTCTTTTCCATCAATCAAAACTCTTTCAAATATCTCCGAAAATAACAATTTTCAAGAGTGGCTTTACCATCTAGTTCCGCCTATGAGCAATGGACATGTACTTCCGGCCTCTCTGATTGGCCGAAGCGGAATCCTCATAGGCCGTATTCCTCCCCTGATTGTGATCCGTATCTCGCATGTGGCGATTGATCATTGTCAGATGTAGCGTGGGGTAGACAAAACACGCGGATATGGCTTGAAGGTCAACACTCAGAGAAATGGGACGGAAAGTGGGTCCAAGGTCAGGTACCAGCTGCGTGACAACAACTCTTAAGGCTCTGTATCATAGGGCAACATAGCCATTGGACAACCACACAAACACCACCTTCTGTTCCATTAATTAAAACTTGAGAATAAATCGATACACGCCTTTATATCACTTATAGCATGAACCACAAGCCACTGGCTATGTTGGAGGCTCAGTGGTCCATTGCATAATGGTCTTGCAACAGTGCAAGAATGGTATTTTTGTTCGAACTCTCCCTGTTGTGCAAAAATCCAGCATCAGTTTTCACCCACTTCTAATAATTTTGCTGGGCTGACAATTTCAGGAATTTTAGGTCTAAATGCCTATTTTTCAGAGCCGTTGATAGAATTAGCCCATACCAGTAGAACAGCCACAATTCAATATTTGGACACGTTGCAACAACAACATTCCTGTACAGGGCATCCCTGTTACATATAACTTGATTATGCATGCAGCACGGGGCCCATTGTAGAGTGGCTGATTGTAACAAACATAACATTAATCTTGATCATCTTTAGCACATGTGTTCAACAGCAACAATATAACGGCGATGTTAGAACTTTTTCAAATAGGAATAACTGCTATTACCAATACTGATCATAACAACGAATGCGATCATAAAAAGGAGCGAACGAGTTGTCCATTTTGATCACTTTTAACAGAAAAGAAAAACTATTTAAAATGCTATGAATGATCTGTAATCTTTATAGTATAATAGAATTACAGTGTACCTACAAATATCAATATAGAAAATTCCATTTGTATCACTAGAAACGATTTTACAGCAGACAGTGATCTTAAAGTATTCATCGTTACGATCGGTCATTGTGCAACGGGCCACCGGTGTACTATAGGGGAGTTGGGAAAAGGCTGACCCCTGTGAGGAATGTGGGTTGATGGAATGCCTCCCTTCTCCCAGTGGGGTGCTGTATTGAAGAGCGTGCTATTGGCACCCCGGCGGCGGGCGCCGGCGGTGGGAATCGAACTCACATCGTAGGGGATAGGGAGCCGCTGGGGACGCGTCTCGTTTGCCGCCGAACGGGAGCCAATTGTTTTTGATTCGGGGGACAGGTTTGCTTACTGCTTGTGTAGTGGGATAGCTATGCATCTCTTCTCCACTGTTGTGTAAAGCAGGGGCGGATTCAGGATTTTGGAATAGGGAAGGGGGAGTCCGCATATATAGGCTAAGTACTAAAACGGCGTGCATTCGCGTGCACAAGTGCAGCAGCATATTTATCTCGCTGGCATGTTTAATTCCCCATCAAAAAAAGGGAGGGGGGTCAGGAGCCCCTGGATCCCCCCTGGATCCGCCCCCATGCTCAGTAGGCAATTTTTCAACTGATAAAATGATTATAATCAGCCGATTCTACTCCAATAATCGGCAGATTTTAGCACCAATTCAGGTCAAACTAGTACATTTCAATACAGCGTATTGACGGGCGATCTTTCAAAAACAAGATCGGCGGTTGGCACATCGCCGCAGTGGTTATATAGCTTGAGATGAGTTGTGATGTTTGCCCCTGCTATAAGCTCGTTTTGCCTCCCTCACTCCCCCTCCCCATCCCTTACCACTCCCCCAGCCCTCCCCTACCAGCAATCAATGATGCGTAAACACGGCCAGAAAAGGACAGTTTCTCTGTCAGCAGACATCAAATAAGCTATTACTCTCACTTTGGCCGTCGTCAAAATACATTGCCTATCCCGTTACTGCGCCCCATTTCCATGTACTACTTTGCCTTCTATGTGCGGCCTTATCCCAGCCAAGGGTGCGGCATTATTATAACGCTGCAGCAACATTCTGGCTGGTTCTGTATTTGGTTCTTGTTCCATTCTTTTGATGACTCCCAATAATGTCGCTGCAACATTCTGCCATTACGTTGCACTGTGACATTATTACAACATACTGGTTATGTTCTTCAACCCAAACAGAATGTTCTTATAACATTCTGTTTTGGTTTTGTCCTAACCTCACCAAAAATAATGTTACAATAACATTCTGATTTGGTGAGGTTTCAACCTCTCCATCAGTAGCATAATTGTTGTGTGTCATCTTAGTAAGTAACAGACTGACTAGAAAAAGTATGGTTGCAGAACGTTTCTGTTATACCGCAAGCTGGCTGGGATGGGACCACAGATCAAGCTTCAGACACTGTCAGGGGAACTATCATGTGCTGATGTGTTCGGTGATTAGGGATGCTGCTTATAAGAAAGCCCCTGCGTATTTGAACACGTGTCTTCAACTTCAAATGAATTTGAATGGCTTTTTGGGGCCTTTATTTGAGTTCCAATTTAAATGAACGTTCAGGATTTAAGATGTTGACGATGCTATTTCTTTAGGAAACTTCAAACTTTCAATACGTATTGCGATGGAATTTTAATTACTGGTGGGTGTGAGAGCCCTTCTCTACGTTTAAGTGGACGCGAGTCAAGCGTTATCTCAGTAATGAAAGTGGCAGGTTTTTATGTTTTTACATTGCCTAAGTCGTCGCATCAAATTTACAGTTAAATCTGCGCTCGGTGCTGGTTAAGTGCCTCTCCAGTAGGCGTACAAGTGTGATCCAAGCGGTATTGCAAGATAAATACCCCTGTCATTTGTCGATAGCTCCATTTCGTTTTATAATCAATTAGAAACCAAAGGCCTATCCAATGCATTTAAATGTATTTGTCATAAAAATGAATGTCATTCTGCATATCATGAAATACTTTTTGATGCATGAGTCTTTTTGGACAACGTCAGGAACCTAGAAACATTCAACCTTCCCCCTAATTCTAAATAGTTTTTTTGTGTGTAAATGTACTTATTTAACATCATTTGATTCTAAAAAAAAATAATTTTCTTACTTTATTGTCAATGAACCAATTATGTCAAAGATAGGCACATCCCAGATAAAAAAAACTGTGCGCCATGGCTAGGAGTAAAGGTAATATTCCACTATCCGATTTACTTCCGATTTCAAAAATCGCTTGTATGAATAAGGGCTCACCTTTGACACAATTATTACATATGAATAGAGATGACTTTCAGACCTCGTTTAAATGCTATGTAGCATACATAATATCATCATTTTAATGAAAACTTAGACATTGGTGAATTCTTTCTGGTCAAAATCGCCTAGTTGATTGCGGGCTAACCCTGGTATTGATTGAAAGAGGACCCTCAGTCCCAGTGGGCTTCCTCCGACCCTTTGAATGGGAATGTGACAGAGAAAATAAATGCATCCAAAGAACAGAGGTCATCCCAGATGTTATCTCGATGAGATGGGGGAAAATGGCAAACCACTTGAGAGCAACTCGTAAAGAAAATCCAGACTAGCCTGGGTTTATTTGTTCAATTTTCTTCCAGGATTGGCGATTTAATAAAGGCATTCAATCTTTGAGGGTTTCGTAAACAGAGCCCATTGACTGACCTACTTGAGGCCGAGGGAGTATCAATACAACCAATAAATCAGAAAGCGAGACTAATATGGATGGAGGCCTGGGTGACTGATACTGAAGGCTACCCAGCCAAGGATGCGATGTTATCATAACGTTGCAGCAACGTTCTGGTTGGCTCTGTATTTGGTTATTGTTAAATTCTTTTGATGACTCCCAATAATGTTGCTGCAATCTACTGCTGTGATGTTGCACACATTCTTTAAATTGATGACTCCCAATAACTCGCTACAATGAACTGCCGTGATGTTGCACTGTGACATTATTATAGCATTCTGGTTATGTTCTTCAACCCAAACAGAATGTTCTTATAACATTCTGTTTGGGTTTTGTCCTCACTTCACAAAATAATAATGTTATAATAACATTCTGATTTGGTGTGGTTTCAACCTCACCATCACTAACATAATTGTTATGTGCCATCTTAGTAAGTAACAAACTGACTAAAGAGTATGATCACAGAACGTTTCTGTTACATCGCAAGCTGGCTGGGTAGGTTCCACTGAAGGATGGTGGGCCATCGAGAATCCAACCATCACAGGTGATTCGTTATATACAATACTGTTATGTGACCATACTGTAATAATCAGTCTGTTACTAACTAGAATATCATTAAAAAAAGTTATGTTATTGAATGGTGAGGTTTGCCAGACTCACAAAACAATTTCCTTTTCGAAAGCGATTTGGACAATCTATTAGGTTCTTCTCCTGTAGGGATGATGGGTATACACCATATTGCTTACCTTGTCCATTATACCCCAATAAGGCCAACAGGTGAGGGTCAGGGATTAAGGCTATTATCGAGGTGGTAATGTAACCTTACCGCCTGCCTATTCATTACCCCCAATTATGGCTTCTTAAGCGAGGCTAAGGCAACAATTACCCTCCTTAACGATACAACCCTGTGTGGCCTGTTGCACAATATACCTATCGTTACAACGCAAAGTGGCAAATTAACGACAACTTTCGTAGCAACTTTGCATGTTATCATGCACGTTTTCATCCTCAAAATAAACCAATTTAGAATGTTGCTAATGAGCTGTTATTTTTATAATTTATAGAGCTACAGTGCCCCATCTTTCTATTTATCTGTTCTTTCTATCAACATAATTCAATTTGACCCAATAGAAACAAAGATCAGTTGAGGAACGTATTACGATGGTTATCACGTTTTGATTATGCCTGGTTATTTATATGAATGAATAGGGTCCTACAGGCGGTGACCTTAAAGCCGCTTTAAGAATTTGTTGAAAAACTGCCATTCTATTAAACACAATAATAATAATCATAAGCTTTAACCGCGTGTTAGCCTTTCACACGAAAAGAGCATTTCTAATTATACAGAAAATGCACTTAAAATAATGCTCTGCAGTTATTACATTGCATGTATAACTATCTCTCACACCGAGAAGAGAAAGGAATACCTTTTTTGCTTGCTTTATTGAATATCCTAGTCAGTGTCAAATGTAAGTCTAAAATGTTGTTTTCGAATTGCATTACTGTGTTACGAATAGGGGAGTGGATTTTAGTTTCATTTCACTTTAGTATCCAATTACTGCTGACTATGTGTAGGTTGTTGATGTAGGCGTCAGCCATGCACCATATGCATACTCTCTGCCAAGCAACAAGAGCTCTTTGACTATCTAAAATTGAAACCAGTCGCAGTAAGTGGATGCGTTTTCACAATAAACTTAGCTAACTAAGGCACGATTGAAAAATCTAAACAAAAATACACACCTTTTTGTTTTCTTCTCAAAGAATAGTTCCCAAATATATCCATGGGTCACTTATTATTGGTATATGCATTGTCATGCTGTGATTAGTGGGTATTGTGGCCTAAAACTGCCTACAGGTAGACATGTAACATTATTATAACGCCCCACACCTCCACTGACCTCAATGATGTAGCTATCATGAGGGAAAAACCTCAAATACATAATTATACTCAAATCACAAAATATTACAAAATGTTATTACAAAATGTGGCGAAAGTTGCATCTGTGTACACTAAATTTCAGGAAAGTGCACTGCAATAAGGAAGCAAGTGCTCGCAATAAATACATAATTATGTAAGTGATTTACATTTAGTTTCAGCACTAGCTATGTCAGTAGCAGGGTTTCACCAGGGGAAGCAAGCAGGCTACACTGAATGTAGCTCATTGGTGTAACTAACTCGATGCAAAAGCCTCAAATACATGTACTAAAATCTCAAAATACTACAAATTTATATTGCAAAACATGGTTAAAGTTGTAAGTGTGCGGACTAAATTTCAGCAAAAGTCATTGCAATAGGGAAGCAAGTGCTCGTTATGAATACATATGTAAATAATATACATTAAGTTTTGGCACTGTCAGTATAGGTAGACGGCTATATAGAGAGCACTTAGGGATGTCAAAGGCGGCTGGGGTTGATCAGTCCAGCCTCTGGGACTGACCTTTCAGCGGTCAGGTACGAGCAGTGCACGAGGGGAATCCACTCCCACCCGGAGCATCAACCATCATTAGTTGGTATAGAGGCAGACGGGCAGGCGGTGCACACGGGGGGGCGGGAGGAGGGGGGAGGACGCAGGGACTGCCAAAGGCCCATGTCCCTCATTCTATACACTTGTGTGCAGACAAACGAGTTGGCCGTAGGGAGGAGCAGGTCTAGAGGAGCCTACTTGGGTGTGTTGGCCGGGTGCCAGGCCTGCTGCAGGGGTGGGGGGGTGGGGGTGGGGTGGGGGTGGGGGGAGGGGGGGAGGAGGGGAGGGGGGGAGGGGGGCAACTGTCAAGGTTCTTATCTTGCGGGCCGTCCATTAAGTACGTATGCATCAATAGGTGGCGGTATGGTACGAAATTCGTTTGAATATATTTATATATGCATGTTCATTTGCACGTCCAATGATTATTATATCCCAAGGTGGTGGAGGTGGGTCTGAATCTTTTGAATATAGGTTTCCACCGGTGCAACTTGAGCTGCGATGTCCGTGTGATATGAGAATATCACCAAAAATACATGAGCAGGGACGATATGCTTGTTTGAAATTGGCTAGTTTGAGTATTTCACACATGTATAGTCAAGAACGTTATCTTCAATATGTGGGACTGCGACATCATATCACAGCTCATATCGTATAGTGTAAGACCCCTTATGTGAGAACGCAGTTAATGGAAAGCCCCTTATCCATGGAAGCAGGTTGGGCAGCACCAGGCCCTGAGAGTGGCCCGGCTCCCTCTGTGGCATCATGTGAGGATAAGATAAGGGGTTTTACACCTGTGTGACTTGAGCTGCGATATTGGCGTGATATGAGGATAGCACAGAAAATTCACACACAGGGATGATATAATTGTTTGAAATTGGTTTTTTAGAATATTCCACATATGTATAACCAATAATGTTATCTATAATATGTGTGACTTTACTGTGACATAGTCATATTGCAGCTTATATCGCACAGTGCAAAACTCCCTAGTGTCAACTCCTAGTGTATAGCACACTAGGGGTTGTTTTAGAGGATGTTTGGAGTATATTTTTTATTTTAAACACTGAGGCATTTTGTCTAACTACAAGAAAAAAAGAGAAAAAGATCGACTTACCTGCCCTATTCTTTGGACCTATGTTACCTGAAAACAACAATAATTTCTCTTTTGTTTAGCCTTATGTATGTGATCTGTACCCCTCAATCAGACCATGATCCCTGCACTCACTCATTCTTAGAAGGACCACTTGTTAAGCCCCTGTTGCCCTGCCCCCATAAACGACGGGTCGGTCAGTTTCAGTCAGAGACAGTATCAGTAGACCCTACCTCCTCCTGTGTCTATCGCGGCAGACTCGGCAATTAGTGGGGGTGATTAAAAGGTGCCTGGTCTCGGCAGATAGTCCGTGGGGAGAGGCCCTCATTTAACATTCGGCTCCAATTATCCGCCATGACGAGCGGCAACCGACAGGGCTACGGCCGGCGGGAGCTGTCGAGTTATGCCCTGTTTCCACTAATACCCCTTTCAGACTTGGCACGGGAAGCGAAGCAAAGCGAAGCAAAGCGAACCGAACCGCACCGTCGTGATGCGCATCCCAGAATACGGCCCTTTCACACAACCACATACCAATTGTAAAATTCGTATGATAACATCAAGGATTCGTATGATAACATCACCGATTCGTATCATAACATCACACATTCGTATCATAACATCATGGTTTCGTATACTAACAATACGCTTCACTTCTCTTCTGTACTTTTCACACGGACGTTGATAACCGAAGCGAAGCGAATCGTATTCCCCAGTGCTGGTCTATATGCGAATTCTAGAATGCGGTTGTAATGCGCTTCAGTGCGCATTCCAGTATGCTATTCCTTTCAGACAGAGCCCATAAAGCAGACTGAAGCGATTTGAAGCGCTTTGATGCGCATTATACACGTATGTCTGAAAGGGGTATTGAGTTAACCGCCGATTATTTGGTGATTTATTACTTTTAACTAGTATTATAGCAAAATGTTATATATCCTACATACAATTCGAAAGGGAATTAAAAACGCTTTCTCATGGTATATAACATGCTTGTGATTAATTAATATTCCCACTGCCGATTTCTTAAATGGGTAGTAAAATTTGCTTATGGCCCTAGACCCCTAAATTCAACTCGGCAACATGGGCATTTTAAAGTTTTGAAAGTTCAACATGGCGTGATCGGTCCTATTAAAAAGGACACGAGCCCTGTTTGCTGGGTTAGTACAATGCTGGGCCAGTACAGGTATTTTCAGTGATGACGACATAAAAATATGGTGACATTGGACATCATCATTTCTTAAACTCGACATGAAACATCAGAAATATTAAGCTACAATGACCTGCGACATCAGTATTTCTCAAATTAGAGAAGCGACCCCCATCTAGGGCCCCAGTTATGAAGAGGGTGCCCCAGACACACGCACAGAAAGGGCGCTTCATAGGAATGAGTTATCCGGTATGATAATTTACAGTTGATGATACTACTACAAACGGTGCAGTGTCAGTTGGTTAGGAAAGATTTGTCTTATCATTCTGGCATCTTTTCATTACATTACCTTTCTTGATATCATTAATGTATCATTTATATCATAATATTGGACCAAATTGTATCTAGATCTTTTAAAGAAAGTCTTTTGAAAACAAATGTCAATGGTTTCCTTTGTTTTTCAGTGAACATTGACATATTGTACCATCATATACAAGGTTATATACATAATAATGATTATGCAGAAATAAAGATGAACATTGACCATACCTCATTGCCATTCTCTTCAGAAGTGTATGTTACACTCACTACACTACCTGCTTAAAAAGGCCTCTCTCCATGTCACACATACAGAGCATCTTCTATTTGTAGGGTTCTTTGCATTTCCACGTTTTCCCTTTATTTCACGTATGTATGAGATGCATCTCAACTGCTGGCGGAGCAGCTACTTGGCTATCACGGCAACATCTCACTTGGCAACCCACGCAGAATTTTTGCGGTGGCAGAGACAGGCTTCTCATTACAGGTCTGTGGACGCGGTGATGAGACCCGGAGTCCTCTCATAAAACAAAGGCCGAGACGCAATTCAATAGGAATGTGGAAAGCCACAGTGAATGCAATAATACCGGTCGGCTCATAAGGCGAGGCGGGAGTGGCGGCGGCCTGCCGCACAGGGCTGTGTGAAGACTTTGTTGGAAGAGCAGATGTATGTGAAGTGGTTAATTAATATAAAACTGAATAAATAGATAAATAAAAAGACTAACTTAGATATTGGACTGGGACAGAATTTATGAAACTATAAAAACAGATGGTTGGATTCACTATATAGCAGTATATAAATCACATTCCGTATAATCAATCATCAGAGTGTAATATCAATGTTGATTTTTTAAAACGTGCTTGCATACTAAATGAAGGACCAAGCACACTAAATGAAGGACCCCATACTGTCATAAATATTTCGTTTGGGCTATCATAAGGCTGTCGGACACCTATAGTTACTTGGTTGGTCTATTATTTAGAGCTAAACTAAATATACATTGCTACCTGAAGTAAATAACTACCGAAGTTGATAAGAATATTGTTGCTAGTTTATTCACTATAAGGAAAAATGTGATTTGTCCCATTGAAATCAATGGTAAAGGGTGATTCTCTTTATTATGCAATCATTTTTATCACAAACGGTGAAAAGGTGAGAATTTTATGTCCATGGCCTGCTTAGGACATGACCTATGCTGACAACAAATATCTGAGATATATTGTTGTTCATTACAAATCTCGCAGGTACCTTTAACAGGTGTGAGTATGCCCGACTAGTCAGTGATCATCTGTGTGCGGAACTCAAGTATACATAGCTTACTCTGTGTCCACAACGAGAAACATGTGGGTATGCATATTCTAGGGTCTATAAAGCCTTTCCAAGAGGAAGAGCATGTAAGTTTATTATATACCAACTTCGTAGCTCCTATACCTTCATCATTGTCCTGCCCCGCGAGCAAAGGTGCAATAACTGAGGGCATTATTGCACACTGTGCAATAATAAAAAATTATTGCACACTGTGCAATTATCAAAAATTATTGCCCTGTAAGAGAATTCGTCTTGATTTTCATGGGTTCATGGGTTATTTTTCATGGGTTATTGATATATAATAAAACAAGAACTAACCTCGGGGGCCCTCAGCAACAATTATTGCCCCTCGTCTCAGCCCCTTTTGAGGGTCTCGGGCAAAGCCCTCGACCCTCAAAAGGGGCTTCAACTCGGGGCAATAATTCTTGCTTCGTGCCCTCTTGGTTAGTTCTGTGTATATACGTTATAGAGGCGAGATTCCCGCCCCGTGTGTGTAACCACCCCCGCTGAGGGCCATGTGCTGAGTCGCCTGCTACATCTCCCCGATCCCATGCACTACTCACAGCTGATCCCATACAAACTATAGACGTTGTGCAGATGACATCACATGATCCAAAATTAAATGTCTGACATATTGGTGATCACTTGAGGATCATTATTATTATTCATAACTCAGTAAGATCTGAAACATAACTTTAAGCCATATTTAGATAAATTAAACGTATAAAACAAATGTTTACTATTTTCAATTATCAGTATTCGTAAATTTCAGATTTATTTTTGTGGTGATCACCAACATAGGATCATATGACCATATCTGCATAGATAGGGAGCTGCGTGTTTGAAGGGTATGCAGGCATTAGCGGAGGTGTGGCAGTAGCTCTAATGCCTTTGTTGCAGTCAGAAGCATAGTCTTTAAATGGATTACTATATTATTATAACTTTTAACGATGAGGCACTGAGTCTACATGCAGCCCACACAGGCAACATAGGGGTCTCACAGGGGCTGTGAAAATATTGCTCATCTTTACATAGCATTACATTTTATATTATCCATAACTTTAAAATCATAGCAGCTTTCTGGAGATTTAAAAAAAAAACATTTTGATTAATCTAGTTGTAAATTAACAATTTGGCAATCGTTTTTATGTACCATTGCTTGAAAGGTGGTGGCATTTACGATTTCTTTAGTATGGTTAAGGTGATGTTTGACCACCTTGTGCGTTCAAATCGGGTATCAAGATGTGTACATAAGCCAAGATGGCGGCGCCCATCTACAGACTCCCCAAATCAGTATGCTAAGAGCCCTTAAGACAGAGAGGAAAGCCGGCGGGGCTGAGCAGCTTAAGGCTACGGGCGGAGACAGCGGGACGCCTGGGGCTGGAGAGTGTGACTTCCGGTCCGTTGTTTGAGGAACCAGCGGAAACGACTCCCCGGGCGATAATAGAGGATGTCAGTGATCTAAGAACCGCGCCGCCAGGAGGCGCTGCACCGATAATCTCCGCTCCTTGGGGGACTGGATTAAGTCGCCACATCTGTTGTCTCCTCCAGTACGTGGCGCCTGGACAGTGTCCCCGTGTGGAGCTGTGGGGGGCGGGTTCTACTGTGGGCTGTGATAGAGTGTAGGTTTGTAGAATTGGGGATCCATTTCGGAAAGGGTCCCAGAATGGGGCTACGTTGATGGGGTTCTAGAGGGGACAGTGTCCATGAACAGGGCTGTGTCAATGGGGTTCTACTTTGACCAGTATTCCATGGCAGATCTATGTTGGTTGGGTTCTACTTTGGTCGGTGTATAAAACTGTCAGAAGTGGATTCGTTTCTAATGGGCTTTTACTGTGGACAGCGTCCAGGTTGGGTCTGTGTGCATCGGGTTCTACCGTGGGCTGTGACTGCGTGTGTCAGATTGAGGAATCAGGGTTCCATTTCGGACAAGGTCCCAGAGTGGGGCTGCATTAATGGGGTTCTACTGTGGACAATGTCCCCATGTGGGTCTGTGTGGGTTGGGTTCTACTGCGGGCTGTGATAGAGTGTAGGTTTGTGGAATTGGGGTTCCATTTCAGACAGTGTCCCAGAGTGTCCCAGAGTTAATGTGGTCTGCGTTGATGGGGTTCTTCTGTGGTCATTGTAATGAAGTGTGTTTGTGTGGATGGAGTGAATGGGGACTGTGCTGGGGAGTTGAGGAATAGGGGTTCCATTGTTGACAGTGTTTTGCTGCATTTATGGGGTTCTACTGTGGACAGTCTCCCGGTCTAGTCGGTGTGGATTGGGTTCTACTGTGGGCAGTGACTGCATATGGGTTTGAGTGGGTTTGTGGAGTTAGGGTTCCATTCCAGACAGTGTTTTAGAGTGGGGCTGCATTGATGGCTTCTACAGTTGATAGCGTTTATAAATAGGGCTACGTCAGTGGGGTTCTACTAGCATGCTGTAGGGCATTGGTTGGGTTCTACTGTGGTTTGTATACTGAAGTGTTATTTCATTAATGGGCGTCTACTGTTGACAATTTCCCCATGTGGATCTGTGTGGGTTGGGTTCTGCCGCAGGCTGTGATAGAGTGTAGGTTTGTGGAATTGGGGTTCCATTTCGGACAGTGTACAAGAATGGGGCTGCGTTGATGGGCTTTCTACTGTGGACAGTGTCCCAGGGTTAGTCTGTGTTAATGGGGTTCTAGAGGGGACAGTATCCATGAATAGGGCTGTGTCTATATATGTGGTTCTACTGTAACTAGTATTCCATGGTGGATCTACATTGGTTGGGTTCTACTATGGTCGGTGTACAGAACTGTCAGAAGTGTGTTTGTATTAATTCAATGGGCTTCTACTGTGGACAGCGTCCAGGTTGGGTCTGTGTGCATCGGGTTCTACCGTGGGCTGTGACTGTGTGTGTCAGATTGAGGAATCAGGGTTCCATTTCGGACAGGGTCCCAGAGTGGTGCTGCATTAATGGGGTTCTACTGTGGACAGGATCCTGGTGGGTCTGTGTGTATCGGGTTCTACCGTGAGTGGGGACTGTGTGTGGGTTTGTGGAATTGGGGTTCCATTTCCGACAGTGTCCCAGAGTTGGTCTGTGTTTATGGGGTTCTACAGTGGACAGTGTCCATGAATGGGGCTGTGTAAATGTGGTTCTACTGTGACTAGAGTGTGTCTGTGTTGTTTGAGTTCTATTGTGGTTGGTGTAACGAAGTGTCTAAATCAAGTTCTACCGTAGGCAGTGACTGTGTGTCAGTCTGTGGAATTGGGGTTCAGACACTGTCTCAGAGTGGTTCTGTGCTGGTGGGTTCTACTGTCGACAGTGTCTTGGAGAAGGTATGTGAATATAAGGTTCTACTGTGAACTGTTTCCCGTTATGGGTCTGTGTTAATCAGGTTCTGTTGTGGACAGTGCATGGAGTTGGTGTATTAAAATGTGGTTCTACTGTGGACAGT